>JAKWIY010003055.1:52885580-53485580 GCA_027704805.1 Solanum corneliomulleri | reverse complement strand
CGTAAATATTATAATATTTTAAAATTATTAATGAATTTCAAATGTTTTAAAATTTAAATGATTTTGTCAATTAAAATGTTTTGGCTCTTAAAATAAGAATAAGTTTAATTGATTTGTTTTTTTTCTTATTTTTAAATTCACTAATTTATTCTTACTTGTTTATATTTGGTAATGGAATATATTAAAATATTTTCTGATTTGGATATCCTTTAAAATAAGGAAAATTGTATTATAATTGATTCCTTTAAATATTTATTTCCCTTATTGTTTCCCCCCCTCCTCTACTATATAAAGAGACTCCTTTTATTCATTCATACATTCATTCACTCTCAAAATCACAAGTTTCTCCTCACTCTTCATTCTCATTGCTCTCTTGCTACTCTAATACATTAATATTTCGATAAACATTCAAGTGCTCTTCTTCGCTACCTTGCTTTTTGCTTTTGTTCGAGTAAAGGTTGGATCGACTTGCTTTTCATTGCTACCATTTCTAATCTACTCAAACGTTATTTGACTGCTTTAACAGGTTTCATACTTGAAGTTCAAGTTGAAGATTAACTGAAGAAGGATTTATTTATTTGTTTGAATGTATATGTATATCTATATATTTTTATTATTATTTTATTTTTTTATTTATTCGAATGTTGTAACAATTGTAACCCTAAAGATCATATAATGAATTTATTTGGGGGTCGTCTAGGGGAGGGGGATTTATATGCTTATTTGTTCGTTATATTTTTTAGAAATCATGCCTATAGGTTTGTTTTTAACCACCTAGATTTAATGTTTATAGGTGTTATAATCAATCTTCAATTTGCTTGATGCTTTGTCAATAAGTCTAAAAAATAATAAATGAGATTCCGTTAATTTTTTAATGTTAAAATAAAATCATAATAATTTAGTAGGCTGATTAGGTGTATTAACAATGTTATAATTTAGCATCATCTTGTCATATAGAAACCATGTCTAAGGTTTGATTTTGTTCATAACATTTAAATTTACAAAACTATGCATATATGTGTTCTTTTTTTTTGAAACACCTAGAAATCATGTTTATAGGCTTGTAAATAAACTCTTAACATATCCATAAAAATGAAGATTTTTGCATTCCTTGCAATATGTTATTTTCTTAAATTTTAATGATACTAAATCATTTCATGCATTTAACAAATTATTTGGCTTTAAATATATTTCGTCTTAAAACCTTTGCATTTAATAAATTTACCACCTTAATGTTCTACTAGCTTTTAGTACTTACAAAGTTTTTTTTGCAATATATTTTTCTTAAAAGTCATCATTCAAAATTTTAGATTGACTATGACATTATTTTTTAAAGTACTGTCTCCTAACCTATCGTTAGTGGGAAAGTCAAAGGAACTACGAGGTCTAGTTCCAAATTTTTTTAACCCGACGCGTCCCCGGGAGTATCACCTACCCATGGATTTCAAAAGAAATTATGTGCATTTATATGTGAATGTTTATGTGCCTACATGTAAACTAAATCTTTTAAATCATTTTCAAAAACATAAAGTATTTTTTAGACCGACCTCAAATCAAAATTGTTTCTATGGTGGAGGAGCACGATCAACAATATCGTGGCATCATCCCTATAAAGAAACAAACATTTTTTTTAAAATAAAAAAATTCATATTCAAAACTTGTCAATTTTCAAACTTTACTTTTGCACATACTAATTGCTTAATTTTTGCCAAATTCGTCTTATAACATAGTCTCGTATGCTTAAATAAAAAATAAAATTTGATTGTTTATTTATTGCTATCATCTAGCCTTGCATGTTTAAATAAATAAAATAGTATTAATTGTTTTATATTTGTTATCACTTGGCAAGATTAAATAAGTTAATAAATGAAGTGACTTTAATTGCTAATTGTAACCCCCACATAGATTGCATGAGATACGGCCGGGACCCACACTTGTGGACCTCGAGGGATGCCTAACACCTTCCCCTCGAGGTAATTTGAACCCTTACCCTAATCTCTGGCTCGTTGACCTAAGTTTAGACTTAGTTAGGTCAGATAGGTGCCCTAACGCGCCTTAATTCGTTAGGTGGCGACTCCAAACTCAAAATCCCAAAAGAGTTGTTAGGTCGTGCACAAAACCCGTTTTCTGTGAAAATGGGGCGCGACAATTCCTCATGCAACAATTCATGGAAACGTCTTACTCTCGAATTCCCTCCCATTTCTAACTTATCTGCACCCCTTGATGCCACTTATCTCAACGGAGTTTATTATTGGCTTTCGAGGGGCCTCAATGGCATCTACACGATTCTGTCTTTTGACATGGTCAGTGAACAATTTGGGGAGATGCAAGTCCCAGATATTACAACTGCACATTGGGGGGCGCTTACATTGCATGGAGGCTCACTTGCAATGTTAACAAGTGACTCTGACCAACCTATGACATCCATATATGATGTGTGGGTAATGAAACAGGAGGGAAATTGGTCCAAAGTTCTTACTGTTCAACCTCATATAGATACTCATTGGCCTATCAACATCTGGGATAACAATAAGATGGTTTTCGAGATCATGGAAACTTCACAGCTAGTGTTGTATGACCCTAAAACAAGACATGTTACAGATCTTGGATTTCAGCTGGACCCTAACATTGCTGGTTGTTGGGTTTTCAATTATAAGGAGAGCCTAGTTCCAATAAAGAGAGGAAATGAGACTCAGGGCGAGGATAATGCAGTCAAGCAAATTGAACACTACTTCAATACTATACCAATGGATGAGGCCTCATCTTAGAGATTAGACGTACATAATATTTATAGTGATAAAAATGGTTAAAGAGACAGTATTATGATGTTCTTGGTGTAAGTCCTTTAGCAGGGCATGTTATCTCAAGGTTTTTCTACTTGTTTCTTAAATTATTATTTTTTTAACTTTTTATGTTGATTGTAGATTTTCTGAGGGTTGGGGTTGATTTAATTTATGAGGCATTAATCTGAATTTTTTGAGATTGAAATTTCTATAATTTGACAGTATATTTGGATACAAAAGCTTTAAGTTTTTTTTAATAATAATTTTTTGTTTTTTGAAATTATGTGAAAAGCATTTCAAATCACAATAATTAACAATTTAAAAGATAAAATCCAAATATCACTTTAATTGAGATGGGGGGAGTATTGTTAAGTTTCATCTGTTGATGATTTTTCCATCTATATATGTACGTGTATTTAATATAGAGTATGTTTGTAAATTTTTGTATGGAAATGAAAGTTGGCTAGTCAAGAACTCTCATGTCGAGAAGATGCATATTGCATAGATGTGGATAGTGAGGTGGATGCGCGTTCATACTCGAAAAAATAAAAATTATAAATGATGATATAAGGGATAAGGTAAGAGCGGCATCCGTGATAGATAAGATGAGGAAAAGTATATAAATATGTCAATTCAAGCGAGAAAGCTAGACTTTGTTACCAATGTTGGAACCTATGGAAATAATGCACCGAAGGGATTGATTCATAAATAGAATCAACCATTGGATATAATTAGTCCTTTAAAACTTCCTATTTCCTAAACGAGAAACTTTTGATACTAATAAGGAGAAGTGAAGTTAATAATGAATATTTCCCTTATCCTATGTCTTGTTTCTAGTTTAACAGTTCAAAAATGTAATAAGATTCTAGTTAGTATTTAATGTGAATGGGCATGTTGGGAAGCGTCATTCCCGAATGGGCCCTACGGTGCGCAATTCGAATTCAATCGGTGTTTCAATAAGGGCTTCAAACATCGGGCGGAAAAAAAGATGTTGATGCCAAAACTCTCCTAGAATAACCTAATCGAAACACCCTGGAGTGGCAAACAAGTATAGTAATAATGAAGGAAGGAGATATCATCCTCGTTTGTAAAGTTAGATTTCAATTTCTTTCTATAATATATTTTTTTTTTGTTTTTTTTTTGAATTTGGTAATGTAGGGTTTTACTTCTAAATTATATCCTGTCCGATTTCGATCATTCTTTGGGTCTTTCAAAATTTAACTTTTAGAATTACTTGCAAGAAGTGCCAGCTTAAACTTGCTATATTTTCAAGTGTTGCTGATTGATCTTAACCGAAAGAGTTGACATATTAATTAGTTCTGCCGAGTTTTGTTATTCACTACAACAAAAATGATCATTAGCGGCAATTAATTCTTAATTGCCTCTAAATATGTATTTTTAGCGGCAGTTGTCACTCTTTGTATATGTCCCTAAAGCCTTTAGCACATTGGTTCTAATGGCACTTGCAAATGCCGGTAAAGACTTTTGCACTCTTTATTAATGTCAATATTTAATACCGCTAAAAGTTATTTTTATTGTACTGATTCCATCTTTTGCCTTGTATAAAATAATGCATATGTTTTGTTCTCAGCTTATACATTCAAACCAGTAGTCAAATACCATACTTGATGTGCGGATTTTAACACGTAAATAACTCACCAACTAACCGGAAAGTCATTTACTGCTTTATGGCTAATGAAAAGTCTAGACAAGCAAATGGCCAGTTCCTTACTAGTATATCTTGTATGAATTTCCATTTGTTCGCTTTTCTAGGGTAGTTAACACTAACAGCGGGAGTGTCATCCCTTAAACTGGCCAGTGGCGAATTCAAAATTTTCGTTCAGAAGTTCAAAAAATAAAAAGCCTAAACGTGTGAATAAGCCATCAAAACACAATTCCAAAGAAACAGTAGTGTATAGTTTATAGGTATAAAAAGTTAGTTCTGTTTCAAGAGACCTTTTTGTTGGGTTTTAAAAGGCCTGAATGGAAAATGAAGAGTTGCGACTTTTATGAAGAATTGTGAGGATACATTCCAAATTAAGCCTAGGATACAATAGGGGAATAATTTTCTTAAGGGGACACTGTGCATTCAGTGGGCTTGATCTTCTTCCTGTTTTACCAAATTCTTGTATGTGCTACAAATTTTAGATTTGTGAATTAATTTATGTTCTTCTGTTCTTCACCGGCTCATTAAACTTTGGTAACTTCGTGTTTCTGCAAAGTTTGTTGGAATCAGTAAGATTCTTTAAACACAAATTAACAATAATTTTTCTTTAAGAAAAATATTTCATATATTTTTTTTCTAATCTATTTATGATACTAGTTTCTCTACTATTTTTAATTTTCTAGTTGTGAAAATGTTCTTAAACTTTGTTAGGAATACAAGATGACTAACAATCTTAAGGAAATTATTATTCTGTTTGTATGTGTTGTATTCTACTGGTTAAGAGAATTTGATCATGGAAATAGAAGATAAATGCATTACTTCTCCATAATCTATTGCTTTATTTAGCAAGGTCAAGTGAGAATGTACCAGAAAAAAAATGGTGGTATTACGATTAAAGATTACACCCGATAACATTCTTATTGTTTACCTAAGGAGGAAAATAGTTTCTAAAGGTTAACAATTTTGATAATTATCATGTGTGTATTTGGAAAAAGTTCTGCAAATTGTATATTTTTTAAATGAATTTTGTTTTGGCAAATAGTGTTGCCTTTAAAGTTTACTAGTTTGCGAATGATATATACATATTTTTATTTGATAAATAGTATGTTTAAAATTTTATAGTTGGAGGACTATTTGAAAAGAAAAACATATCTATGTGATGGTCTAAGAATATGTTTTATTCTGTTTAAAGAAGGGGAAAATAGTTTTGTAGTTTTGTACTCCATGTGAAATGTTAGTGTGTCTGATTTTTGTAGACTAAAAACTTTTGTGATTTTCTACTATGAATAAATTGGACTATGCAATTGGTTTGAAAAATATGAAAACTTCACATAATAAGTCAGTGTTAAACTTCACATAATAAGTCAGTGTTGTATTTTTGATTTTCTATAAACTTCTATGTTATATTGAAATAAATTGTACAATTTCTTTTTGTCCTTATTGTTAGTATTTAGAATACTAAGTGGCATGTCTATTTGTGATAGAGGAAAAATACTAGTGACTTAGAGTTTGTGATTTTATGCCTCTATGGAATGAAATTTGACATTGTGTAAACATTGTCAAAGAGAATTGAAGGAGTATAATTGTTTTGTATAATAATATTTTCAAAAGAGGTTTCATATTGTCAATGACATTTTGAATTTCTAGGAAAGTATGTGGAAGAACTATTTTCAAATACTTGAAAAATATTCTTGACATTACATTTAAAATGTGAGGGTTCTTTGCTTATGATTAGACTTGGTGTCTAATTTAATTTTGGAGAAAAAGATATGAAATTCAATGATTATTTTGTATTATGTTAGACCTACAAAATTCTTGGAGTATATTTTGTATTGTGGATGTTGAGTTTTTCTATTATTAGTATATAGTGTGACTAGTATGAAACAACCAAATTATATATATACTTGTTCAAAATAATTGTGTTCTTTTATGAAAAAAAGTCACTTAAAATGTTGTGATTCTTCATGAAAAGACATGTCTATTATAATAAAAGTATTTGCATGGACATGAATATTGGTGAATGGTCGTTTCTTATGTTTTTGTAAAAGTAACATTTGGATTATATTGCCTTTATTGAATCTGATGAAACATTGTTCATGGGTAGTTCTATAACAATCAAATTGAAAGTTATGGAAAGGTCCTTACGAAAAGGACATTTAACAAGGTGATGACTCTAAACAATGTTTGTATCACACAAAACTGTAAGAAATAGGAACAAAATATTAGTGAGGAAAAAGCTACATCGGGAAGAGATTTTTAAACTCAGTATTTTTATTTGTTCTTACTTGCTTGAGTCAATGTCTGTGAAATGAACACTTGGGACATGTCTATTACAAAACCTTGTAAGGAAAACTGATGAACTTAGAAGTTTTGTCTAATTTTGAGTGCAATAAATAAAAAATATCAAGTTTTGGTGGAATCTAAGTTTGTTGAGCATTCTCATAAATTTGTTGAAGGAATTCTAATCCTTTAGAATTGATTTACACTGACATTTGTGATATGAAGTTAACACCATCTCATGGTGGGGAAACGTATCTCGTTACTTTTATTAACAATTGCATTAGAAATGACTATGTCTGTTCGCTGAATGGTAAGGATAATGCAATAGAAATGTCTAGACAATGTAATATCGAAGTTGAAAATCAGTTTGGAAAAGGAAAGAAGTGATAAGAATGGAGAGTACCAATCTCCTTGTGCAAAAATATGTTTGGAAAATGAAATTATCCATCAAACTACTGCCCTATTACCTTCAATCTAATGAAAAGTCGAATGTTGAAATAAATGATTGATGCATTATTTATAAGTTGGGGTTTAACACAACTTTTGTGGAGGAACTCTCCTTACTGCAAAAGGGAACAAAAAAATAGTTTTGTCTTATGATAAAGAAAGCAATTTTGTTTGATCACACAATCTATTCCATATGAGAAATGGAAAGGAAGGAAATACAACTTGAAATATTTCAAAGTATGGGAATGTCTAGACAAAGTCCATGTTCCTATTCCTAAAAGGATTGAAATAGGACCTAAGACTGTGGACTGTAAAATTAGACTTTAGTAGTATAGTGAATGTTCTAAACGACCTTGAAAGAACAAAAAGAGGATGTACTTAATAAAGAGATTCGATGGCGTAGTAAATGTCAAGGTAGATTGGTTCAATCTTGAGAAATCTTATTGGAAGTTGGTTGATCTTCCTCCAGGAAATAAACTTTTAGGTTCAAAGTGAATCCTCAAAAGGAAAATGAAAGTGGATAGAACTGTTGAAATATATAGAGCAAGACTTTGTGTTAAAGGCTTTCAGCATTTCTATAAACTTTCATCATTTCTATACATTGTATAAAATGTGTCTATTCCTCATGCAACAATTCATGGAAATGCCTTACTCTCGAATTCCCTCCAAGTTCTAACTTATATGCGCCCCTTGATGCCACTTATCTCAACGGAGTTTATTATTGGCTTTCGATGGGCCTCAATGGCATCTACACGATTCTCTCTTTTGACATGGTCAGTGAACAATTTGGGGAGATGCAAGTCCCAGATATTACAACTGCACATTGGGGGGCGCTTACATTGCATGGCGGCTCACTTGCAATGTTAACAAGTGACTCTGACCAACCTATGACATCCATATATGATGTGTGGGTAATGAAACAGGACTGAAATTGGTCAAAAGTTCTTACTGTTCAACCTCATATAGATGCTCATTGGCCTATCAACATCTGGGATAACAATAAGATGGTTTTCGAGATCATGGAAACTTCACAGCTAGTGCTATATGACCCTAAAACAAGACATGTTACAGATCTTGGATTTCAGCTGGACCCTAACATTGCTGGCTGTTGGGTTTTCAATTATAAGGAGAGCCTAGTTCCAATAAAGAGAGGAAACGAGACTCAGGGCGAGGATAATGCAGTCAAACAAATTGAACACTACTTCAATACTATACCAATGGATGAGGCCTCATCTTAGAGATTAGACGTACAGAATATTTATAGTGATAAAAATGGTTAAGAGACAGTATTATGATGTTCTTGGTGTAAGTCCTTTAGCAGGGCATGTTATCTCAAGGTTTTTCTACTTGTTTCTTAAATTATTATTTTTTTAACTTTTTATGTTGATTGTAGATTTTCTGAGGGTTGGGTTGATTTAATTAACGTAGCATTAATCTGAATTTGTCTATAATTTGACTGTAAATTTGGATACAAAAGCTTTAAATTTTTTTTAATAATAAATTTTTGTTTTTTGAAATTATGTGTAAAGCATTTTAAATCACAATAATTAACAATTTAAAAGATAAAATCCCAATATCACTTATTGTTTACGTTTCATTTGTTGATGATTTTTCCATCTATATACGTACGTGTATTTTATATAGAGTATGTTTGTACATTGTTGTATGGAAATGAAAGTTGGCCAGTCAAGAACTCTCATGTCGAGAAGATGCATGTTGCAGAGATGTGGATAGTGAGGTGGATGCGCGGTCATACTCTAAAAATAAAAATTATAAATGATGATATAAGGGATAAGGTAAGAACATTGTTATCCTCTCATAAAAAGTTCTAGTTTCATAAAAGAACATTTTAATCACAGGAACAATTGTGCCCGTCTACTCATTTGTAACTCGAAAGTATCACATGAAGGACATGACATTGTTAATGTTGGGTTTTATTTGCCCTGATTTCTTACCATAAATAGGTTTTCCTTTTAGGAAAATGTTTTGGATTGACTAATCATTTTTCTGGTAGGAAAAGGTTTAGGACTCTATAAATAGAGGAATGTTCCTTTTAACTTAATCAGCATTCACAATGTAGTCTTAAATCTTTGTGTCTTTTGGTATATTTCTCGTTGTCTTCTTACTCTTGGTCTTTTGAGGTTTGCTTTGCTAGCTTCCGCGTTTACACCTGCTTATTTTTTGTCCTAAAAAGTGGTATCAGAGCCAGATTCAATGACGGAGTCAGGTTCAGTGGTTCGATAATCGATGATTGAACCAGGTTAGAAAGATGTGTTCATCTTGGCGGTGTAATTCTAGCAGTAACCTTTTTTTACAGTAATGAAGATTTTGTAGGAGAAATTATTTCAGAGATGTTCTTTGTGTTGAGACACAAATTTTGCAAAGGAGATTATGGAGAGGAGAAGCAAGTTGTTGAAGATTAAGTAAAGAAGGTGGACAAATTTATTTTGTCAGAAATTCAGGTCAAGGGGGAGATTTGTTGTGTTTTATTTGCCCTGATTTCTTACCATAAATAGGTTTTCCTTTTAGGAAAAGGTTTTGGATTGACTAATCCTTTTTCTGGTAGGAAAAGTTTAGGACTCTATAAATAGAGGAATGTTCCTTTTAACTTAATCAGCATTCACAATGTAGTCTTAAAGGCTTTGAGAGTTTTGGTTAGAGGGAGAATTTGTGGGTCACAATCTTGATACGTTATCACTTGTGTGAACCTCCCATGTATTCCGAGTGAATTGGTTGAGGTTGTTTCTCTCTGTATTTTGTACTCTCATATTTCATAGTGGATTGCTCATCTCCTTTGTGGACGTAGGTCGATTGACTGAACCACGTTAAATCTTTGTGTCTTTTGGTATATTTCTTATTGTCTTCTTACTCGTGATCTTTCGAGGTTTCATTGCTAGTTTCCGCATTTACACCTGCTTATTTTCGATCCTAACAGTTAAGTCTGTTGTATTCTCCTTGCTCATTTGACATGGGCAGCAAACAGTTTGGGGATATGCAAGTCCCAGGTATTCCAAATACATATATAGCATGGAGATTCACTTGCTATATTAACCAGTGACCCTGGCAAACCAATCACATACATGTATGATATGTGGGTATTGAAACAAGAGGGAAATTGGTCCAAATGTCTTACTATTAAACCTCGTATATGTTTTCATTGGCTTCAAAACATCTGGGATGACGATAAGATGGTTTCGAGATCACAAAAACTTCACAGCTGGTGCGGTATGACCCTACAACAAGACAAGTGACAGATCTTGGATTTCAGTTGGACCTTGACATTTCTGGCTGTTGGGTTTTCAATTACAAGGAGAGCCTAGCTCCAATAGCTTTCAATATCAGAGGCAGATCTAGGATTTGAAGGTTAAGGTGCCACTATTATTAATACAAATTAATTACTAGTGACTGACAGCAAATTACATTCAAAGTTTAAGTATGGGGAGAAAGAGACATTTCTTTAGTAGTAGTATTTTTTACTTCGCTCAATTTTGTAAACAAATCTAACCAACAATTTTTTTTAAAAAAATATCAATATAGAAAATGTCACTAGTAGTCTTTCCTCTCGAGGTCATCAACATAAAAGATAGATACCATTTAAGTATAACTTTTCTCCAAATATTCATACTTCAAATTTGGTATGTGCTTGACACTAATAAAAATTACCATAAATATTTCAATATTTTCTCTTTCTTCGTATGTTATCTATCTTTTACCAATTAATATTTGAGTAAGACTATTATAGAGAGATAACTTCTACACTAAAAAGGTATTTTATTGTAAAAAATATTACGCTCAAAGCCTACACCCTGAATGTGACCGACATGCGATGATTTATTGTCGGCCTCGAGCGAACCTTGCCTAGCTTACATAACTCAGCGGAAGACAATAATCATAATTTAACTGAACAGAATATCATAACTGAGAATGTTTATAAAGCTAAAAAAATTCAAACATAGACAAAAGCTAGCAACTAGAGTCTTAACAAAAGGAGTAATACTGAAAATACTCGAAGGACTTACATTAGACTGTCGATCTATGAAGTCTCTAAAACTGAGACTGATGTGGGACAGACCCCACAACATCCTAATAAGAAAGTACGGAAAATCAATAAATGTGTCCTTCAGAATGCAAGGAGGTGCACTACTAACTCCGAGTGCCAGCTAGATAAACGAGGCATTGGATGGTGCTAATCCTGGTCATCTGCATTTGAATCATGAAACAATGCAGGAGAACTGGCATCAGTACATTGAATTTAATAGTATGCGAGTTGGAATGCTAAACAACATCGGCTAGAAAAGAGTCTGGAGTAACACACACCTTGGCTCAGCTCAACTCACGAATCACTAACTCATTTCAATATAAAGAAATTTAAAAAAGAGTGCAGTATAAAAATATAAATAAACTAACTCTGAGATGTACACAAAATATAAATAAACTGATATATATATATATATATATATATATATATATATATATATATATATATATATATATATATATATATATATATATATAAACATAAACATAAACATTCTCTAACCGACAACCATCACTTAAGAGATGTAGTGATGATTCATCGATCTACCTCACGCTGTCAGCGCATTCTATATCCGGCCAAAAGTATAAGACCTGAACTGCCTAATGACTCCACTAGTGTACTGTGAAAAAGGTTAATCTAAAAAGATGGCCCCTCTTATACCATGGTGGCTACATGGTTTATGAGGTTGTGAGTTGTCTGAACTCTCCCCAATATTAATGCTCAATACTACTCTCAAAATGTACTGGCTGTTATGTTCTTAAAACATACTGATTCTTTGGTTTTGAGATTACTGCTCAAATATACTTAGCTCAAAGGCTATCTTGAAATCTTAGTTTCCCTACTTGCTTCATTTAGGAAGCTACAGTTCTTTTCTGAAAATTGCCTGAAGGTTCCTTTGGGAATACTTAGTCTCCATAAACTGTTTTTGAAGAAAAGACTTCACTTTACGCTGAACTGAATTCAACTTAAGTCTTAAACGAAGTTAATACTTTTGTGACGAACCTATGAAAATCTGAAGTGAACTTCTTCTTATTCTTATTTTTAGTCCTTACTCAACCTCATCTTTAAGTCTTAAAAGAAGTTTAAAGTATTTGTAAAAGACTTCTTGAAAGAACTCTTTGGACTTGGCTTTAATTTTTCCTTGAATTTGGAGTTAAGGATTCAAGGTTGTAAATTTGTGTTTCTCAATGATTTCTATATGATTAGAAGTCATTTCGAGTAGTTAGAATTATTAGGAAGTGTTCAAACATGTTAGAAGGGCTTACTCGTACTAAACTACAAAAACTGAGCAAAAAATGCCAATTTAGGCGCGTTCGAGGCGCGCCGTGCCAACCTCAATTGACTGGAGATTAGTTTTGGTGCACTTGTGACGCACCGCGCTAGGTCTCTAGTGACTGAGGCCAATTTTTGGCGCACTGCAGGTGCGTATGATGGATTTTTCAAATTGTTTTTTCATCTCTAAGCCCTCCAAATCTTCAAAGTTCTTTCACCAAACACTTGGGACCAGTGTTCAGGAAAGCGTGAAGCAGAAAAAACGATAAGGTCCCGCTTCACGCTACAAGCGATGATGCGCTCACATACTCATTCTAGTTTGTGAAGCGCAGAAGGCTCGCATCGCTTCGCTTCATCGCTTTAAGCGATGAAGCGCTCGCTTTCCTAAACACTGCTTCGGACTATTGTTACCCTCAATACCCACTGGATTCAACTCAGAAAAAAACAGGAGCAACAAGAATCAAACAACAATAGGTATCCAAAAAAAAGCAAAGGATCTCAACCATGTTCTTCAAGAATTTCACTTTTCATCATTCAATCTTTTCAAACTTGCAGAATTTAAACAAATTGGTGTGCGGGTGGACTATCCCTTCACGGAAATAACTCACATACCTTGATAGGGATTACCCCCGACGACATCCACTCGAAGTTCTTTGCGTCCTTGGCGAAACCTTGATATTTATCCTTCTCCTTATTCTCTTCTCTTTTATCCCAAACTCTAAGCGTGAATGTGGTTTTCCAAAACTAACTTAAGGATTATTTTTATCCCAATTAAACCCTTAAAACGAATTAGGAAATAATTGGTGAAAAGACTAGTTTTCTCTTCCTTAAATCAGACATTGGACTTTCCTCAATCCAACAGTCCAACTTTCGATAGGCATATCTCCCTCATACGATATCAAAAATGTTCAAACATGACGGCATTGGAAATATATCTCCAAGGCATCTCCTGTAGAGAATAGCAAAAGAAAAGTATAATTAGGAAACCTTCTGATAGCCCAAGATCGTTAACTAAGATCAGAAGATTCAACCAAATAAGAGGAAGCTAGAACGGAGAGGGAATATTTTGAATAGAAAAACTTTAATATAGAAAAAGACTACTTGATTTGGGTTACATACAAATGATTATGGTCACCCCTACTTATACTAGTATAGGGATGCTTCTAGAAATTATTCTAGAATGATCTTCAAGAAAAATCTATTGAACTTATCTTCTAGCACTTTCTCTAGAATATCTAGATGTATCTTCAAGATAATTATTCTAAGTACTACACTTGATCATTCTAGAAACTAAACTAGAAAAATCTATGATATTTCAAAATCAACTTTATCATTTTTCACACTCCCCCTTAAAGTGATTTTTGGAAACTACCCACACTTGTTGTGGAAGAACTCAAACGAAGCTTTGAGTCACGTCTTGGTGAAAATCTCAGTATTTTCTTTCAGACTCGTCTTCCTTCTTCAAATGATAAAGATTTTTCTCCGTCAGTTGATCCATGTAGAATATCTCCATGTTGAGTTCTCGGACTCCCCCTTTCTCTTGACTTTTCGACAATTATATTATCCAGAGAAACGGTATCGATTTCCTGTGAAGTCTCAACACCAACATAAGATCCACCGCCATATTCTCTTATCATCTCATCGGCAGATATTTTGGCAGCTTCAGAACTTTCAAAAATCGTATTGTTTGTCTTTAAGACTTCAATATCTTCTTCTTCCTCTATTTGATCTCTACTTTCTCTATATTCTTCCAAAATTTGCTCTGAGTCACTAGTTGACCTTCATATTGTCGATGATTGACCATGTACTTCCACTTCCAATACATCTTTCTCAATGCTTTCTTGGTAAAGGTTTTCATTAACACGTGTAGTTTCAGATTTTACCTATTCAAGATTTTCTTCTTTGATTTCTTCAATATCAGCTACCATATCACCACTTAGAATGTCCTCAAAAATTTCTTGGTTAATGTTGCCAACATTAATTTCTTGCTTCTCCAAGTGATCAACTATATAATATTCTAAATCTTCGATCCAATCTCATTCAAGATTGATGAAAATCATGGCATCTATTGCTCGAGCCTCAGCTACTAAACAATGTTTCCACTCTTATTCTTCTTCAACAACTTTGAGTCACATTCGTCTCTTTGGCTCGGCAATATCTTTTTATGTGTCCAATGTGTTGGGTTTTGTTTGCCCTAAATTTCTTACCATAAATAGGTTTTCCTTTTAGGAAAAGATTTTGGATTGACTAATCCTTTTTCTGGTAGGAAAAGGTTTAGGACTCTATAAATAGAGGAATGTTCCTTTTAACTTAATCAGCATTCACAATGTAGTCTTAAAGGCTTTGAGAGTTTTGGTTAGAGGGAGAATTTGTGGGTCGCAAGCTTGATACGTTATCACTTGTGTGAACCTCTCATGTATTCCGAGTGAATTGGTTGAGGTTGTTTCTCTCTGTATTTTGTACTCTCATATTTTATAGTGGATTGATCATCTCCTTTGTGGACGTAGGTCGATTGACCGAACCACGTTAAAAATCTTTGTGTCTTTTGGTATATTTCTTGTTGTCTTCTTACTCATGATCTTTTGAGGTTTGCATTGCTAGCTTCCTCATTTACACCTGCTTATTTTTTATCCTAACAAGTGGTATCAGAGTCAGATTCAATGACGGAGTCAGGTTCAGTGGTTCGATAATCGATGATTGAACCAGGTTAGAAAGATGTGTTCATCTTGGCGGTGTAGTTCTAGCAGTAACCTTTTTTGACAGTAATGAAGATTTTGTTGGAGAAATTGTTTCAGAGAGATTCTTTGTGTAGAGACATAAATTTTGCAAAGGAGATTATGGAGAGGAGAAGCAGGTTGTTGAAGATTAAGTCAAGAAGGTGGACAAATTTATTTTGTCAGAAATTCAGGCCAAGGGGGAGATTTGTTGGGTTTTGTTTGCCTTAAATTTCTTACCATAAATAGGTTTTCCTTTTAGGAAAAGGTTTTGGATTAACTAATCCTTTTCTTGTAGGAAAAGGTTTAGGACTCTATAAATAGAGGCATGTTCCTTCTAACTTAACCAGCATTCACAATGTAGTCTTAAGGGCTTTGAGAGTTTTGGTTAGAGGGAGAATTTATGGGTCACAAGCTTGATACGTTATCACTTGTGTGAACCTCCCATGTATTCTGAGTGAACTGGTAGAGGTTGTTTCCCTCTGTATTTTGTACTCTCATATTTATAGTGGATTGCTCATCTCCTTTGTGGACGTAGGTCGATTGACCGAACCACGTTAAATCTTTGTGTCTTTTGGTATATTTCTCGTTGTCTTCTTACTCTTGGTCTTTTGAGGTTTGCTTTGCTAGCTTCCGCGTTTACACCTGCTTATTTTCGGTCCTAACACTATGTTTCTACATTGATAACATCTAAGAGGCTTCTTACCATAATAGTTAAAAGACTTTCTTTTTTGTATCTGAGGATTTAGAGTGCGACATATCTCTTGATTTTCCTTTGAAGTTTCTCTTGTTAGCTACAAGAGCATCTCCTTCTCCATCTTTGATAAACATACTAGACAACTGCTTGGCTAGTAATTCTTGTGACAACAACAAATATTCAAACTCCTCCAAGTATGCTTGTTGAGCCCATCCTTGAATCGACGTCACAAAAGGAATGTATTCAGGCTTCAACCCACAAATGACTATTCTTCTCATTCATGCTTTAGAAATAGCCTCTTCCAAATTCAACAAAGATATCTCGTAACATAATTTCTGGATCTTAAAAAAGTACTCGGATATAGAAAGTTTACCTTGAATGGTGTTAGCCAATTCATTCTCCAATATCTGCAGCCGAGCTTCGTTCTTCTTGTTGAACAAGCGATCAAGGGTCCTCCATATTTCATCAGTTGTTTTACACTTTATAATATGATCAAATAAACCGGAGGAGATTGTCCACTTCAGAATGAACTCCGCCTTCGCATTAACCTGCTTCAACTTCTTGTATGCATTGCTATATTCTTGTCCGTCAGCAGGAGGATTTGTGTCTTTCCCATTAACAACATCCCACAAAACCTCTCCCACAAGGTATGATTCCATACATGTCTTCCATACCATGTAATTGGACTGGTTCAATAACTCCATCCCAAGTCTATTAACACGGCCGCTAAAATCCATATAGACAAACCAATTGAATCTACCTCTAACCTTATCTTGAATTAAAAACCAGAAGTCTATGTGTGGCTATGGCTTTGATACCATGTAGAGAATAGCAGAAGAAAAGGATAATTAGGAAACCTTCTGATAGCCCAAGATCGTTAACTAAGATCAGAAGATTCAACTAAAGAAGAGGAAGCTAGAAATAGAGGAAATATTTTGAATAAGAAAACTTTAATATAGAAGAAGACTACTTGATTTGGGTTACATACAAATGATTACGGTCACCCCTACTTATACTAGTATACGGATGCTTCTAGAAATTATTCTAGAAAGATCTTCAAGAAAAATCTAGTGAACTTATCTTCTAGCACTTTCTCTAGAATATCTACATATATCTTCAAGATAATTATTCTAAGTACTACACTTGATCATTCTAGAAACTATACTAGAAACATCTATGATATTTCAAAAATCAACTTTATCATTTCTAACATTTCCAACCATATAAAGAACTACCTCTAACTCATCCTGAGCTAGAAGTTAATGTCGTTTGAAAATGACCAAAACTCACTTCTTAAACTTAGAAAATTTTTCAGATTTTCCTATTTCTTAAACTTGGATGATTGTTAAATTGAGCTTTGAGTGTAGGTCAAATATTTAGCTTGACCAATTCTTTGTTTTAGATATACATATATATTTCAGTAGCATAATTTAATTTTAATGTATGAACAACATCACCTTTAATGAATAATATTTTATTTCTTTAAGTTTCTACCTTATTTTGTAGAATTGTAGTGCATTTATGATGTGTGGGCAACGAATCAATTAGAGGGTAGTTGGAGTAAAGTTATTACCATTCAACCTTTCATACCGTCTCATTTGCCTAAAGGCGTCTGGGAGGATGATAAGATGATTTACGGAATCCCAGAAACTTCACAGCTAGTGCTATATGACCCTACAACAAGACAAGTTGTATATCTTGAATTTCAGATGGATGTATTCATGAGTTGATGTTGGGTTTTCAATTACAAGGAGAGTCTAGTTCCAATAAAGAGTGAAAATGATAATGCAGTCCGACAAATTGACCACTTCTTCAATGTCTTAGTGAACATCCGGCCCTGTTGGTTGTTACTTCAATAGCTTATACAAAAAAATCTCAGTTAGTGGTAGCAACAGTGATGGTGGTGGGCTGTTTGTAGTTGTCCTAAGAGATTATATGTCCTCCTTTCTGATAAACTTAACAACAAACAAACAATTTGTGTTTTTTTTTTGTTAATTCTTTATATTCTATTTCTTTGTTAATTTTAGCCCTTGTTTAATGAAAAAGGATTTGGAAATTTTGTTGATGATTTTTCCATTGATATATGTATATAGAGTGTGTATGTAAATTGTTGTATGGAAATGGGAGTTGGTCAGTCAAGAACTCTATGTCCAAAGGATTTATATTGTTGCAGAGATGCGGTTATTGAGGTGGATGTGCAGTCATACTCGAAGCGATAAAGATTATAAATGAGGATATACGGGATAAGGTGGAGTGGCCTCCGTGATAGATAAAATGAGGAAAGTACAGAAATATGTCAATTCAAGTGAGAAAGCTAGATTTTGTTACCAATGTTAGAACCTATGAAATAATGCACCTAAAGGATATTCATAAATAGAATCAGCCATTGGATAGTGTTTCATTTAAAAGAAAGGATAATATTAGTCCTTCAAAACTTTCTATATCCTAAACGAGAAACTTTTGATACTAATAAGAGTGAAGTCAATAAGAAGTTACCTTATCCTAAATCTTGTTTCTAGTTTAACACTTCAAAAATTAATATTTATTATTTAATGTCATTTAGTTGTATCAATCAATGAACTATCCCTCACTCTTGCCATTTACTATTTTTTTATGACAAGGGAAACCACAGTCGCTAATTTTTGGGTGAGCACATGGTAAAAATTCGTTTCCTATGCAATAACTTGCAAACCACATAGGAGAGGTAACGCCACACTAGGCCGCAAGCCTGGCGTGACGAGCTTGACGTAGAAGGCAAACCCCTTACTTTCGGTGGCAAGGGATTCCGAACTTAAGATCTCTAACATGAAAGTCCCAAGCTCAAACCACTGGGCCACCACGAAGGGTATAGCCATTTACTATTTTGGTTACATAATTTTCCTTAACAAGGGTTAATGTACCAATGAAGTTTGAAAGTATGGGAAAAAAATGATACGAATAAGGAAAATGAGGAGTAAGATGTGCACTCAATGTTCTACTCATAGTTTCGAGCCTATGTTATTGACCAACTTAATCCTTTGTTGTTACATTTAATTTATTTCACATAATGGATATAAAATTCACATGCAAGGTTTTCACGTAAAACTTTTAAGAAATAGATATATTGGACATAATCAACAACCAACAAGAAATGTAAGGTAATATAAAGAAAGTACAACAAAAATGAGAAACAACATCAATTTATACAAAAGCAAGAGTACATCAGTGCCGGCTCTTCCATATATTTTTTTAGGCCACTGCCTTAGGGGCCTCAAATTTGTATAAAATAAAAAATCATGTTTAATTATTCATGAAAAAATTAATTATTCATAAGAAAAAGAGTATATATATATATATATTCTTTGCTAACGCTTATATTTTTTAAATTCTTTTTTTAACTCTTTAAGCACTCTATTTCTTCAAATCTTTGATAGTTAAAGTAATTTCTATAAAAAAATATGAATCAATAGCTGAAAAGTGTTGAACAAAGTAATTTTTATATTAAAGTAGGATAATCAAGTTATCAACTTTTTGAATCAAATTCTATAATTCTAACTCTTATCTTTATTTAAAATTTATCAACTTATTACTTATATAGAACTATATTTTCGATTCATATAATAATTTTTTCAATAAAATGATGTTTTCAACGTCGAATTGATAAAATCTTACTTAAAAAATAATATTAAAAAAAAGTATATGAAAAATCATTTATAAAAAAAGATATTAAGTAATAAACATCTAAAAATTAAATAAATAAATATAGATAATTTTTAAAAAAAATTTAGACCTCTAATTAAAATTTCTCTTTAGACTTCGAATCATATTGAACCGCCCCTGGAGTACATGATTTAATCTCATGACCATGTGGACAAAAGTACAAAGCTACTACAAGAATGCAAGTCCCAAAAATTGACCAAAAAGTACAAACTTGTCTCAAATACAAAAGACAGGTCCAAACTAAATACATATGGAGATAAGTCAAACTAGGACGCCATCAGCTCACCCTTCATCTCAAAAGATCCCCGCAGTACTTAGGCTCGGATCATCATTGTCAGCTGTTCACAACTGCATCAAAAAAACAATTGTACTGGAGTGTAGCATAATATCGAAACAACATGTGTATAGTAGACATCATTAGTCAACTGAGCCTGGAAAGTAAAAACAGTATGCAAAATATGAAGGTAAGGATAATTAGAGGTCAAATGAACAAAGCAATAACGAAAAGTGTACCTATATAGCTCCTAAGTCTGGAAATGATGAAATAGTAAAGTAAAACAAATATCTATAACCTAATTGAACCCATGTAAGCCCAAAAGATATGTACACTTGTGCGCAATTGGAAAGGAAATAACTCAGATGAGTTTGGACCCACATATGCTCGTTAAGTACACAGAAGTGCTAAGGATAGCACTAGCTAGATTAGAAGCTTCAGGAACTGAAATGATTGACTCCAGACTCAACTTTGGCGAAGGCACCCCCAAGAACCAAATGTTAGGATTCAAACTTAGGCGAATAAAGATATGCTAGGGCCTCGAACCATGCATAAAAGAGATACACCAACACTTAAAAGCTTGGCTAAAAGACTCTCTCTCTCTCTGTGTGTGTGTATGTGTGCGCGCGCGTGCGTGTATGTGTGCGTGCGTACGTGGTGCGTGCGCGCGTGCGTGTGCGCGTGCGTGTGCGTGCGTGCGCGCGCGCGTGCGTGCGCGCGTGCATGTGCGTGTCCGTGTGCGTGTGTGTGGTGTGTGTGGTGTGTGTGCGTGCGCGCGTGTGTGTGAAAGAAAAGAAAGCATTATTAACAACATTAAATAGATCGCATTCTCATCTCATTGTGACCTATTTATCTTTTTTAGATTTTCTTTTCCTATCAACTTTTAGCTATAAGATTTGCTAAGCTAATTGCAATGCTTAAAGAGAACATACAATAAATAAAGACAACAATATCATAATGTGTACATCAATAGCAAGCAATATTTAATCAAGTAAAAATCATAATTGTAGCTTAACATCTGGAGCATAACCAAATGAGACAAATACAATCATAAAAATAGTGTCTAAGGCATGTAAAACAACTAATGCCTACAAGATATATTAATAATTACATTTTTGCATCTTAAATTTTAATATTCGTAAAGGATCATTCTTACATGTGCTTACGGATAAAATTTATAGTTTTTAGACAAGTTTCATTAAAATTATCATGAGATCCAAATCCCAAAGTTAAAAAAATGATACACCAAAATGCTTAAGAAGTTACATGATCTTTTATCCTTTGACCAAATATTGCTCCAATTAATTTTTTAACAAAAAAATGTAAAATATATTTTAACAAACTTTTAGTTGTAAGAATACTAATATTGTCATTTTGGCTCCATTAAATTAAAATCTAATTTAGTTAATTAAATATTAATATTTTATTTGTATAATTACATAATTTAAATACCAATGATTGCACTTTAAATCTTTAGTTATTTCCTTCTAATAAGTTTCTTATTTATAAATTTGAATTACTTAATCTACTGAGAATTTCATCTTTTATTAATTAATGTCAAATATTTTATCTTCTTGAAATGTATATCCTGTGTAACTATTAATTTAATTTCGATCTATTCTATGAGATACGAGAGACATTTCAAGAAAAATTTTGAATACATTTACTCTATTCAATTAGATAAAAAAGATATTTTAAGGAATTTAATCATAAGATAGTTTGCCTTCATGTTTGTTTTTGCAACTTTATTTTGTCTTTTAAAACAAATAAAAAATTTTATATCAAAATTTTAATAAAGGGAGGACTAAATGCAAAAAAAATCTTCAAGTTAACTCTACACTACAAATATTTTTTTAAAAGTTAAATCGCACGTTTGCCTTTTATTAATAAGTTTATACATTAAAAACGTTTATCATTTTACTTTTCATATTTTTATTGTAATTCAAATATTATTTTTTAAGTAAACGTGCAATGCACGTGCCCATATACTAGTAAAATAAATATTGTAAAGTCTTAATGAAAATAATCATAATTTAAAAGTATTAAATCATAATAAACTAAGTTTAATAAGTGTTGGTTACATTACTAAATATTTAAGAAAATTAAAATTAGATTATGCATTATAATTGTCTAAAGCAATGTAAAACTAAAGAACAAAAATATTCAATATTATTGTCATTCTTAGTGTTAAATTGGTTTTCTTTTTGCATTAGTATTAATTTGATTTTTAATTTAAGTTTTATTATAATTATCAACATCTACGAACTATATTCTTTATTGGACCATTTCAAATTGTAAGTTTTAAACTTGAAATAATTTATTAAAAGATAAAAACTATGAAATAGTATGAGAAATATTTTAAAATGATATCAAAATAAATATTTTTATGTATAAAATAAAATTTTAAAATTACATATATAATGTCGGGTTTGATCTTAGATTGTTTTTTTATAGTTAAATTAAACCAATCCAAATATAGTCTGCCCCTGGCTGTGAGGTGAAGTGAAGATGTGGTGTCTCAGAGAGTGGGAGGACATAATCAATTGAAATGTCACATATGTAACTTGTTTTCCCTACTTCCTTTAGAAAGTCATTCTCTTCATTTTGAGTGTCACGTATGAAACTCGTTTTCCTAAAAAAATTATTTCCAAAAATTTTGATTAGAAACTATTTTCTATGGAACACACCCTTTATCCGATGTTAATTTGAGATATTGAACACGAAGACTAAGTATGTATTATTTTTTTCCTTTTTTATTTTATTCTTTGGTTATGCTCCAGATATATAGGCAAAACACAAAAACTTTTATTCAGGCAAAACATAAGGAACTATTTTGGATCTTTTCTCCCAAATTGATCTACAAGAAATTTTGTCAAAATATGTTATTACCCATAATATATGTGTATTGGCTTGCCGATGTATACATTTGTAGCCGAGTGTCAAATGTGTTACTTCCCCTCTTCTTTTTTTTCACAGGGTAATGCTGCTGCTTGATCTTTTTTGTTGCACTGTGTGTTCTATTCAAGCAAGTTTCTAGATCTGCTCTCTTTCAATATGTTTGTAAGTTGTCTCACTTTATGGAAGGTCACCGTCCTTTAATTACCAGAAGATGTAGTAGTTGATATTCTATTGAGATTGTCTATGCAATCACTCTTGCGTTTCAAATGTGTGTGCAAGCACTAGTGTGCTCTCATCAAAAGTTTGAGTTTCATAGAAAAACATTTTCATCACAACAACAACAATTGTGCCCGTCTCCTTGTTTGCAATTTGAAACTAGCACGTGAAGTAGACCCCATAATAAGGTCTGTTGCATTCTCTTTGCTCCCTGAAAAAATTGTTCCAGGTGTGACCCTGAACAAAAAGCTTCCGAGGATCACTGTTTTCACGTGTGTTGCTGGTCCAGTTAATGGCTTATCCTTAGTGCAGAAGTTGTTTAATGGAGAAGATGTCTGCTTGGGTTTGTGGAATCCTGCCACCAGAGATTTCAGGTCTCTGCCTCCTGCGCCTTTTGAGATTGAGGCCTTTTTTTTTGCGCCATGATCATCATCAGTACGGATTGGGATTTGACCCGCTGACTCTAGATTACAAGATTGTATGGATTCGAGTGTTCTGGGATGATCTAGGACTAGGTGCTACTAATCGTGTCTATTCCTCATGCAACAATTCATGGAAACACCTAACTCCTGAATTCCCTTTCAGTTCTATCTTATTTGCACCCCTTGACGCCACTTATCTCAGTGGGGTTTATTATTGGCTTTGTTAGGTCCTTGATGAGATCTACACGATTCGCTCTTTTGACATTATCAGTGAACAGTTTGGGGAGATGCAAGTCCAAGATATTCCAAGGGAACACTGGAGGACGCTTACATTGCATGCATGGCGGCTCACTTACCCTGGTTATAATCCATATACTATGTGTTGGTAATGAAACAAGAGGGAAATTGGTCCCAACTTCTTACTATCCAACCTCATATAGATGCTCATTGGCCTCGCAACATCTGGGATAACGATAAGATGGTTTTCAAGATGACTAAAACTTCACAATTAAAGATCTTAGATTTCAGCTGGACCATTTCAATGCTGGCTGTTGGGTTTTCAAATACAAGGAGAGCCTTGTTCCAATAAAGAGAGGAAACGAGACTCAGGGCGAGGATAATGCAGTCGAGCAGATTGACCACTACTTATATACCACATCAATGGATGAGGATCTTAGAGCTTTGAAATACAGAATATTATGGTGATAAAAATAGAAAAACAGGAAAAAGAAAAATGATTTACCTGTAATGTTGTGACATTAGTTCTCATCTTACCTTATAACATTGTGTTTGAGTTTAAAAATGTTTGGATTACTATTATATCATATATTATTATAAGCATGAAGCTCAAAACTTAAAAGTTGAATTACCATTTTAGCCTTATACTAAATTAAAATATTATAAAATAATTAATTAATTAAATATTAAATATGCTTAAATTGTTCATTAAGTTGATTCACTTATTGTTAAAATAAAGTAGGAGAATGAATAGTTGTAAAAATAATTAATTATAAAGCTATTACGAAAACGTATTAGAGAAACTTTTCATTTCTCTATCTGATCAGTTTTAGGTGTAATTTTGTCATAATGTGTATTAATACCACACCTCCACTATCTCATCATTAATATTCACACATTCATAATCTTTCCACACTCTCAAGAAGTTGATGGCACTTCTTGGATCACTTAATTTGTAATGTTTTTATCTTCTATTAGCAGATTCTCCATTTTCCTATATTATATATTATACTTTCTCATGTAATCATGTTATCTTTATTATTTTTTTATATGAGTTTGTTATGCTCAATGTTTTATTTATTTTTATTTGAACTCATCTAAATTGTTGAATATTTCAACTACTAATAAATTTTTTAAATTTGACTTTTTTTTATGAAG
Source organism: Solanum corneliomulleri (assembly GCA_027704805.1). Taxonomy (NCBI): domain Eukaryota; kingdom Viridiplantae; phylum Streptophyta; class Magnoliopsida; order Solanales; family Solanaceae; genus Solanum; species Solanum corneliomulleri. Next base: position 53,460,778 of record JAKWIY010003055.1, on the reverse strand, counting down.
ATACAATTAAGAAATGACGCTAATATTTCATAGTGATGATGCAGTAAGTGAAGCAACACAGATTGAACTGTTTCAAGTGGTATCAATTTTCAGGTAATAAATCATTGTTCCTTATATGCAATTAATTATTTTTGTGTAAGTTGATATGTTCTTAGTAAAATTTTGGTTTGATTTTTAAATAAAAATTATTTTATAGAAGTTGAGACGGTACACTTAATTGGATTATCCAAAAAAGGAATCTTTTACGCAAGGACAAGAAGAAAGACTTCTAGCTTTATCACTGCATTCATGACAATTAATGGAATATCCTACAAGATAAAAAGTTGATGTGATTCTGTACAAGTGAATCCAACTCACTAACAAAAAAATTAAAGAAAGAAAAAAATGAACATGAAGAGAATAAAAATGAAGATGAAGAGAATCAATGGTGTCTTATAAGTTGATGAACCACTGTAACTTCATTTTTGAATTTACGAGGAAATGAATTATTGACGAAATTTGTGAAATGTACATATATACCTTTGGGTCGGTAACAAATGTGATTGAAAGTAGTATTTTTTCATGCATAATAGCTAATTCTTGATATATATATATATTGTTTAAATTTATTATTTGCACTACAAACATTGTATGAAGTATTTTAGGATAAACGTGCAACGCACGTTTTCGGAAACTAGTATTATTATAAGCATGAAGCTCAAAACTTAAAAGTTGAATTACTATTTTGCCCCTCTAATAAATTAAAATTTTTATAATTTTTATATATATAATCTTTCTTATTATCATTCCATAATCTTGACCTATCAAATTTCTAACACAAATGTAAATAAAATAAAAATGAGTAATTATTCCTTATAGACAAGTAATAGATTCATGTATCTTTAAAATAAAATTTCATCTCTATCTTTTTTATATTTATTTTAACAATAATTCATGTGACTTTTCATGTTTCCGTAATTTTGTTCTATAAATTTAACCTTTTCAAGAAAAACTTTTATTTACCACTCCTACAATTCTTGTGTGTAGGAACTCTAAACATGTGAAATAATGTCACAATTTGAAGTGAAAGTTGTGAGATTCCCTTCTGCAGTCACGAGAATAGACAAGAATTCAATTACTGAAGCATCGGAGCTTGATGTGTTAGTTCTATACTTATTTGTAGTAAGAATTATAATAAGATTTTTTTGTCTCTCTTCATATAGTTGAATTCTTGTTTTATTAGCAAGTTGCTCTAAATTCATATTTGTATTTTGTATGCTCAAATGTTCAGTTTCACTATAGAGATAAAAATAAAATAAAATGCCTAATTATCTTGCTCATCTGTATCTTTTCTTTTCTTTTTTTTTTTGCTTCGTACTTATAATTTTACATATACATTAATTTTCATCTTTAAGAATGAATGTGATAAAATAGAATGTTTACTCTTTTTCTTTTCTTTTTATGAAAAAAAAAAGGTGAAACATATAATATTAGATTAATGGTGGATAAGTTATGTATGAAGAGAAAATTAAATTTTATATAAAAATAATAGTTATTCATAAATATTCTGATTTTCAAAATATAAATAATAAGACTTTTTGCATCATAGTTTTAAATATTTATAGTTAACTAATTAGTTTAAAGTGTTTGTGGATAAAAATTTAATACAATACTTTAAACGCATTCATTATAATTATCAGGAGATTCAAAAGGCAAAGTAAAAAGTTGAAAGGTTTTGTTTTCCTTTCACTCAAAGTTAATCTTACACTATTTCTTCTAACATTATTCTACCAATAAACGGAACTATCGAGAAATTTAATTTAGATAGTTGTTATTTTTCCTTTTTGCTTTGTAAACTTATTTTTGAATTATAAATGAAGTTTATTTTATTAATTTTTCATATTATTATTTCGATGCATTCACTAGGAGGTCAGAAAATTGGAGTGTCACAATTAGTAGTAAAACAAAGTAAGAAATCTCAATTAGACATATTTATTATTTAGTAATATTATGTTTTAAGAAATAATATACTCATGGGTTACACGCGCAAAGCGCGTGCTCGAAAACTAGTTATTGAATAAAAGCAGACACGGTATTTTTTGTTCATCAAGGGGCATTCCTTTTGGACCAAGACATTTTAATCTAAGTTGTGCGTGTACTCTCCACTCATTTTAGATTCTCCAAACATGTTAGATTCTCCAAAAATAGACTACTACTTCTAGAGTATCGGTAAGCAATAAACTTTAAGTGCTCTGCATCTATATCTGTTTTTTGGTCCACTTGAAAAATCCTAAATATTGTTTCTACTTCAACAGTTCAAAAATGAATTATATTCTTTCTTTCTACTATATTAGCAGACTCGGTGAAAACATTGGTATCAACCTGCTTGCTTGGCATTTTGAATGAAATAGTTATACTCTTTTGGACAATTTATTTTCCACTTCTTTCCTCAGCATACATTATTATCTCTGTTCTCTATATTTTCAACTTAGCATTACTTATTTGTCTAAACATTGTTTAGTTAAATGTATTATGTATCATTAATTATTATAAGCATGAAGCCTCAAAGATAAAAGTTGAAAGATTAATTTATTCCTAAATATCAAAATATTAAACCACATTTATTATTTAATAATTAAACAATTCTCTTAACTAAATTATAAAAAAAAAACGTAAAATAATTAAAAATAATTAGAACATGTATTCAAATTTCTGCCATTATTGTGCTCTACATTTACCAATGCAAATGTTACCGAATATTGTTATTTAATCTTTAAAAATAAGTTATCCCTTCAATATTTACTACAATATTGTAAAATATTTGATATTCATGGTTAATAATTTAATGTAAAAACCCAAAAGTCTGTAACTGATCCATTAGTTAGGTAAATATTACATGGATATTAAGATGTAAAACATAATTGAAATGAAACTTGAGTGGCTAAAGCGGAAGATCAAATGAAGAAAAAGATTACTCTTGATGAAATTTGACTAATAGAATAAGCCGAGGGAAGAAACGATATGTAATTAATTCAACGTTTGGAGAGAAAATTCATGAAGAATGGATTATGTGATTCTTACGTATTTGTATTCTTATAAGTGAGAAGCTCCAACATTAAAAATTGGATTACCATTTTGCTCTTAGACTAAATAAAAATATTATAAAACATGTAAATAATAAAATATTAAATAATTAAAAGTTGAGTAATCATATTAAAAACAAGTTATTTATCCTTAATTTAACTACATTGATAGGAATCTTTCATCTCCCCATTAATTAACTTAATACAGATTATTTGAACTCAATTTATAATCCTACTGATTTATATCTCACATTTACTAGTTTTTTCCTTGAGCTTCCAAAAGTTATATGAACTTTTCATGTTCCTTGTTAAATAGAACGGAAAAGGGCCTAAAATACCCTCGAAGTATTGGAAATGGTACACAATTACCCTCCATCCACCTATTGGCCCCCAAATACCCTTCACATCCACCTTTGGGTCCAAATTTACCCCTTCATTAACGGACCAAAATTAAAAATACGGAAAAAGGACCTAAAATACCCTTGAAGTATTGAAAATGGTACACAATTACCCTCCATCCACCTATTGGCCCCCAAATACCCTTCAAATCCACCTTTGGGTCCAAATTTACCCCTTCATGAACGGACCAAAATTAAAAATAATTAAATAATATTTTTTAATTACGTGGCACTCAATCATTGGTTGTAATTTAATATTTAAAATAATTTTAAACCCACCCATTTTAACTAAACCCGCCCCACTTGACCCAATTTAAAAAAATTAACCCATCTAATTAAAATATCCTAAAATCTATTCCTCCCATTTTTTCAATTTTCATGACTCCATTGTAATTTAGTTCTTCGGGGAAAGAAATCGAAGAAGAAGCTGACATTTTCTTCATGAAGAAGAAGAAGAAGACAATGGAGTCATGGAAATTGTGAAAATGGGAGGAATAAGATTTTAGGATATTTTAATTAGATGGGTTAATTTTTTTAAATTGGGTCAAGTGGGGCGGGTTTAGTTAAAATGGGTGGGTTTAAAATTATTTTAATATTAAATTACAACCAATGATTGAGTGCCACGTAATTAAAAAATATTATTTAATTATTTTTAATTTTGGTCCGTTCATGAAGGGGTAAATTTGGACCCAAAGGTGGATTTGAGGGTATTTGGGGGCCAATAGGTGGATGGATGGTATTGTGCACCATTTTCAATACTTTGAGGGTATTTTAGGCCTTTTTTCGTATTTTTAATTTTGGTCCGTTAGTGAAGGGGTAAATTTGGACCCAAAGGTGGATGTGAAGGGTATTTGGGGGCCAATAGGTGGATGGAGGGTAATTGTGTACCATTTCCAATACTTCGAGGGTATTTTAGGCCCTTTTCCGTAAATAGAATTGGAGTAATATATAGTCATGTGCTGTGATTTTCTACAACTCAAGTCACACTAATCTTTCATCTTTAAGCTTTATATAATACTGACCAAAAAGAAAATAATGTCACATAAAACGGGACGGAGAGAATATATAGATCATTAGCAACTAAATGCCATAAAAGTTTGAATATATAATATATTGTTGATTGGTAACTACTTTATTCCTCTTATATTCATTTTAGTTCTCAACAATAAATATTTAATATATGAAGATTTCCTTCAGTTTGCTAAATATCTTTTTTTTCTATATTTCAGATTTTATTCGGCACTTCTCACCATCAGGTACATAATGGATATGCTATTTACAACTCTCTCTTTCTTTTTTTAATCAATTTATTATTTCACATACATAAAATATAGTTTGTACGAAATGTGATATATAAATAAGATTTTTGAGATTTGAGAAATTGTCTTAATAATTTTCAGGATATTTAGATCTTATACTTTTTAACATCTTTTAACTTTTTATATCAAGTCTCTTGTTCTTTAATAAAAATTGATTCTTATTATATTTTGTAATGCAATTATACTTAAACAATAAAAGTAATACTCTTATGTCAAATTTTCATATGAAAGAAAATGTTCTTGAATAGAGATTGATTTTTATTATATTTCGTAGTATTATTATGTTAAAGAAATCTCAATCTTGATTCAAAGAAATGGTACATGTAGGTGCAATTGTAATTAATATATATTGATTCATTTTATCTTCATCATAATATAATTACTACTTTTTTTAGGTGTATACTATAAAATTGACAATGATATTCTAGCCATATTAAAGAAGACATATGTTGATCAACTTTCAGTTCAATATTTGTAAAATATTACTTTCATTCGACAACAACTTCTTGTTATGCATACGACTATAAGAGGAGAAATTCTCAAATTTTGAAAAATATATAAAAAAGTTTTATAATAATAATAATATGAGATAAACGTGCAGAGCACTTTCCCAAAGACTAGTTAACATAAATGTATGGACTGTTAAACGTTATATTAAAAAAATATTTTAGCGATTTTTAATTAACGATAATAGTTTAATTGCCGCTAAATATGTATTTTTAGTAATCATTAACTTTCTTTGTAAATGTTTCTAAAATCTAAAACAAAATTAAATCTAATAACAATTAACTAATGTCATTAATATTTTGACTAAAATTAATTCTACCTATCAAGTTAAGGTTATTTTTAGAATTAAAATATTTTAACTCAAACTCAAGATCTAAAATTAAGAATGCTTATTACTCCAGCAGCAGCAAAGTAATTAAAAACTTAAAAGGAATTAAGAGGAGTTGTATAAATTAAATTAAAATGACAAAGGAAGTAGTCAACTGTTGAGCTACTTCTACAACAATCCAGTATATCTGTTGCCATTTTTATCCTTCTTCTTCGTCAGTTTATAAGGTTAGATCTCTGATTTGTTTTTCTGAATTTGAATTTGAATCTGAATCTGATTTGTTCCCATTTGGGGAAAATAGGGTTTTTACATTTCAATATTGTTCCATTTCCAAGGATTTGTATGTTGAAAAGGGTTATTACTGTTTCATGCTCCTTAATCACCTGCAAAATTGCTCAATATGCTAACTTGATGTGTAGCTTTAAAAATAATTATTGACTAGTTAATGAAAAGACTAGAAACTACTTCTTTTCGAGTCTCCTCTGATTGACTGATTGATTATTCATCCGTCCAGCCGCCCAAATCAAAAGAAAAAATCGAAGATAATTTTTGGCTTTAGATTCGAAATCAAATAGTCTTTTAAGTATTGGTGCACTTTTATTCGATGCTAAAATTCTGTATTATATTTTTCCTTTTTTATTTTATTCTTTGGTTATGCTCCAGATATATAGGCAAACACAAGAAACTTTTATTCAGAAAAAAAAAAAATTAGTCAGCTGAAAAATTGCTTATGGAAAATAGAGGAGAAAGTTAAAGAATTAGCAAATCTTTGAATGGTGCACACCAAACAATGAAGATGCAAGTACAAATGAAGACTCATCTGCAATTGCTAAGATAAATCTAAGAATTAATTTGTTTTTGTACGAGAACGTATACAGCGGAGTTCATAAATGGATATGTAAAGGATCAAACATTAATGAGTAAATGGATGTTACTAAAAGTGCACTAACACTAAAACTTAAAAGGCTATTAGTGCACGATATAAAAGAAAGGGAAGGGATGACTTTGAGTCTGAAGCCAAACATAAGGAACTATTTTGGATCTTTTCTCCCAAATTGATCTACAAGAAATTTTGTCAAGATATTTTTAAAAATATGTTTATGTGTATTGGCTTGCGGATGTAAATATTCGTGGCCGAGTGGTCAAATGTGTAACTTTCCCGTTTTTGCTTCACATGGTAATGCTGCTGCTTGATCTTCTTCGTTGCACTGTGTGTTCTATTAATGAATGTTTTTTAGATCTGTTCTCTTTCAATATGTTTGTAAGTTACCTCATTCTACTTATATTTCCACCAGTATGGATGGTTGCCGTTCTTTACCAGAAGATCTAGTAGTTGATATTCTATTGAGATTGCCAGTGGAATCACTGTTGCGTTTCAAATGTGTGTGCAAGCACTGGTATGCTCTCATCAAAAGTCCGAGTTTCATAGAAAAACATTTTCATCACAAGAACAATTGTGCTCGTCTCCTTGTTTGCAACTTGAAAGTAGCACGTGAAGGACACGCCATCGTAAAGTCTGTTGTATTCTCCTTGCTCCCTGAAGAAATTGTTCCAGGTGTGACCCCTGAACAAAAAACTCTCCTTCAGCTTCCGAGGGTCGCTGATTTCACGTGTGTTGCTGGTCCAGTTGATGGCTTATTCTTAGTGCAGAAGAAGTTTTATGGAGACGATGTCTGCTTGGGTTTGTGGAATCCTGCCACCAGAGAATTCAGGTCTCTGCCTCCTGCGCCTTTTGAGATTGAGCACTTTTTCTCGGACCATGATCATCAGTTCGGATTGGGATTTGACCTGTTGACTCAAGATTACAAGGTTGTATGGATTCGAGTATTCTGGGATGAACCGGGACAAGGCGTTTATCCTCGTGTCTATGCCTGTGTCTATTCCTCATGCAACAACTCATGGAAACACCTGACTCCTGAATTCCCTTCCAGTCCTACCTTATCTGCACCCCTTGACGCCACTTATCTCAATGGGGTTTATCATTGGCTTTCTAGGGGCCTTGATGAGATCTATACGATTCGCTCTTTTGACATGAGCAGCGAACAGTTTGGGGAGATGCAAGTCCCAGATATTCCAAGGGAACATTGGGGGACACTTACATTGCGTGGCAACTCACTTGCTTTATTAACCGGTGACCCTGGCCAACCTATGACATCCATATATGATGTGTGGGTGTTGGAACAACAGGGAACTTGGTCCAAAGTTCTAACTGTACAACCTCATATAGATGTTCATTGGCCTCGCAACATCTGGGGTAACGATAAGATGGTTTTCGAGATCGCAGACACTTCACAGCTGGTGCTATATGACCCTACAACAAGACAAGTTACAGATCTTGGATTTCAGCTGGACCTTAACATTGCTGGCTGTTGGGTTTTCAATTACAAGGAGAGCCTAGCTCCAATAAAGAGAGGAAACAAGACTCAGGGCGAGGATCATGCAGTTGAGCAAATTGAACACTTCTTCTATACCATACCAATGGATGGAGATCCTGTAATATTGTGACATTAGTTCTTATCTTGCCCTTCCTATAACATTTATGCTTAGCTTAAAATTGTTTGGATCAGTCATCTTTGTAGTATTATTATTGAATAAAACGCAGACATGGTATTTTTTGTTTATAAGACATTTTAAGTTAAGTTGCAAGTGCACCCTGCACGCACTCATGTCAGATTCTTCACAAATACACTATTTTTAGAGTATCGACAAGTTCTGCATCTATACCTATATTTTGGTCCAGTTGAAAAAGCTGTGACTAGACAATTGGATAAGGTAGGTCCAAGACACCACCAAAAAAATGGGCCCCAAGAAAAAAAGATAAAGCCCATTAAAGAAGAGAAGAAAAGCCCAGAGCCCATGAAGCAAAAAAAAGTAGAAGTTTGAAAAGAGTAGTTGATAAAATGATGAAAGGCACAAAGTGACAGTTAAAATAGTGTTTTTTCTCCCGCGAAAAGCTTTAATTAATTCGTTGATCAGAACTGGAAAGGCAGCTTTGTCTCGTGGGGGCACTCTCTTATTCTGTGACATTCTTTTCATCATACCCCACCCACCCCCCTCCTCTTTCTCTCCTTTTGTCCTTGAAACTTTTCTTGATCATACAATTTTGCCAGTTTTTTTTTTTTTTTTTTGGTTTGGCTTGTTTGTTTTTTCTTACTGTCAAGTGGTTTTTCGCTCCTGTATTAAGATTTTAGAAGCGCGAGAAAAAAGAAGAGGTAATTAGAGCATTGGAGGAGGTAAAAGAGTAGATTTTGGAAAAAGAAAAGAAAATGGTGAAAGAGACAGAGTATTATGATGTTCTTGGTGTAAGTCCTTTAGCATCTGAAGACGAAATTCGCAAGGCCTATTATCTCAAGGTTTTTTCTACTTCTTTATTAATTTTTGTTTTCTATGTTTGAATTTTGTGTAGCTTTTTCTGAGTGTTGGGGTTGATCTTATTTACTTGGCATAGTTAGAATTTCGAGATTCAAACTTTTGAAAATTATGTTATAAGCACTGAAAAAATCACGATAATTAACCCATTTAAAAGACATATAAGGAAATTCTGGTCAAAGAAAAACTTGGCTGATGATGGAAATTCCAACTGTGCCACATAAATTTGAGACGAAGAGTCATTTGTTTAAACTTTTAGAATTTGATAAGTGGATCCAAGTAGTATGATTCTTGGGATATTTGTGTTGGAAATGAAGATTTGATTCATCAACTTTCAGTTTTGACTAGAAGTACAAATAGTAGTGGGAAATGTCTCTATCCTTTTTGATCTGTTGAAAGGAATTGTTTTGTGTTCAATATTGATCAAGTTCAGATAAAGTATTTAGTATATGTGAGAGTTTTAAGTATTAGCTGAATCTAGAAATGCATTAAACTAGCATAAAATGTAGCTCCCCGGATTTGGTAATGTGGGAATTGGTCTCTCTTCCAGACATACCTAGTGTAATCCCACAGGTAATTACGTGGACCTTACCCAGTGGAGGTAGAAAGTTGTTCCTGATAGACCTCGACTTCAACAAAAGCATTTCAAAGCAATTTGGTCTGTCTTATTCCGAAGAAACTAGAAATGAAAACAGAAAAATGATGAAGAACAATTTCTTGTGCTTGTTAAATGATATTCGAGATCTGTTTTTTTTCATCTTATGGTGCAGGCCAGGCAAGTTCACCCTGATAAAAATCCAGATGATCCCCTTGCTGCACAAAGATTTCAGGCAATCACATTGCTTGTTTCTTATTTTATGTTTATTTTTCTGTAAAATCTAGTCAAAAAGTACATATTTAGAAATTTTTTGATGTTTTAAATTGTAACAAACAGGAATTAGGAGAAGCATATCAGGTTTTGAGTGATCCAGTACAGAGAAATGTATATGATCAAAATGGAAAGTCATGTGTCTCCAGGTAATCTTTCTACAATTCAGCACGTATTAGTAATCCAAAGATTAGTTATTCCATCTTCTACCCTGCATAAAATAGTACGTAAATTGACTCAAAACGATAATCAAACATCACAGTGGTTTGCAGAGTTCCGAATACATGGTATTAGTTTTGTTAGTTTTAATACATGAATAACTAACTCCCTTCCTAGCCAGCAACCAAACGACCCCTTGAGATGATAAATGCAAGTAGCTAGTTTGCTAATTCACAAATTTCTATGTAAAAAGATGTTTTTTCCTATTACCATTAATACTATTTTTGATGTTCTCTTTGTAGGGAAACTATGCTTGATCCAACTGCTGTGTTTGCACTCCTCTTTGGGAGCGAACTTTTTGAAGACTACATCGGACATCTATCTGTTGCATCAATGGCTTCTTCTGAATTAGTCACCGAAAACGACAACCCTGAAAGGGTCCATGATAGACTCAAGGCAAGTATGTCATGAAGTTCAATGACATCTAAATTATATATATAGAAAATATCTGTCCATGAAATTAAGATATGTTTGATATCTCGTTCTTAGACTAAACGTTACTAGAGACCAAGGAACAAATTTTTGCTTTTTCCTTTAGTTCAGATTTTACGTTTTTACAGTTGATTCACTATAATAGAACTATGTTATGAAGGGTGTCCAAAAGGAAAGGGAAGAAAAACTTGCTAGAATACTCAGAGATTTTCTTCAACAATACGTTCGTGGTGACAGAGTGGGATTTATACATCGTGTAGAATCTGAAGCAGAACGACTTTCACAAGCAGGTCAGCTCACTCACTACTCTTGTGTTTCTTCTAGTAATCGATTGCTGTAAGTTTTACAGAATTAACCATGACAAGTGTTGAAAAGACCGCATTGAATAAGGACAACACAAAAATGTCTTAATTAGAACATGACATTTGTGTTAACAGCATTTGGAGCTGAGATTCTTCAAACTATTGGATACATATACACAAGACAAGCAGCACAAGAGCTTGGAAAGAAAGCAATTTACTTGGGAGTTCCATTCATGGCCGAGTGGGTTCGGAACAAAGGTCATTTCTGGAAGTCACAGCTAACAGCAGCAAAAGGTACACTAACAGAAGATCAAGTACTCCCCTTCTTGTTATATATCTGTATCTCTGATGTGGTGGACTGTAATGTTATATAGGTGCTTTTCAACTGCTAGCAACTTCAAGAAGATGTTCGTCGCCAGTTTAAAATGGATGGCAGTGGCCCTGAAAACGACGTTGAATCACATCTAAGATTAAACAGAGAAACATTAATGAATTCATTGTGGAAACTAAATGTCGTAGACATTGAAGTGACTCTTTTACATGTTTGCCAATTGGTAAGCCTGTTGCTACAAGCTTATTCTTCAAAGAGACCTTTGAGTTACCTGTGAGTAATCTTTCAGGTGCTACAAGAAGGCAATGTGAAGAAGGAAGAACTCAAGAAACGCGCGATGGCTTTAAAGATTTTGGGAAAAGTATTTGAGGTAAGTATTAATCATAACTTGTGTCATAATATCCCTTCTAAACACAAATCTTGCTGGTTATTGAGCTACTAATACTAATTCATTTGCATTTATTCAATAGAGGGAGAAGTGTGTTGGAACATCGAAAAAGAAGACGATAGGTGATATCAATGCTGAGGAATCTAGTTCAGATAGCAGTGATGATGAAGAAGACTCACTCAGAACACTAAATTATAGAACTCCTCTACTCACACAGGTTCTCTTTTTGCTTTCATTTACTCTTTTACTTACTATATATATCTATTGAAATCAATGATATTTATAGACATAAAGTTAAAATAATGTGTTTATTCCCTGATTAGAGGTTGACTCAGCAATCATCTTTAACGTTACAAATTCAAATTTCAGACACTCAACTAAAAGTTGACGATGAGATTCTAATACATAAATACTAAATATTTTTTTTGGTGTGTGATATTGTAGGGAATTGGTAGACTCTTTAGATGTTTGTGTAATCCAGCATTCGATGTGGATGATGAAGAGATTGTATACAAAGGCAAATAATATTCAAATCGATGAACTAATTTTTTCGCTTCGAGCTTCGAATTAATCGATCATGTTTATGCAATACGGATAATCGAAGGAAAAAAAAACTCATAAAGGCGTAAGCTAATTAATATTTTGTGCAGCTTGTTTTTGTAATTGAAAAAACATGTAATGAAATATTATGTTTGTTTTAAATGATTAAACAAATTTACTTTTAATATCATGTCCTTTTCACTAGGAATCTTTATTTTACACATAATAAATCTGAAAATAATAACTTCTTTTTAATTTTTCTTGAAAGTTTTTTTTATTTCAAGTCAAGTAGATTATTTCTATCATTATTTCCACAATTATAGAAGTTCGTGGGATTATCTTCTTTCTAATTGTGTTTATTAGATTACGCAAATATCATTAATCCCATAATTTTAGTAAAACTGCAACATAAGAAGGAAAATGTTACTAAATTAGAGACGAAGTTCTACTAAGCAATGGCTATTATTTACTAATTTTAGAGTACTTTCATTTGCTATAAAGTAAAACCAATTTAAGAACTTTATGTTCAACACGTCATTTATCACCTATCTTATTACTCTAATTTCTACAAATAATAACATCCTTTTTCCCACTCACATCACTAACGACGTAGAAAATATTTACTCAACTATCACTATTAAGCTAATTTGTAACCTGATAAAAATGATAAATCGAAACTGAAACTGTTAAATGAACTGAGTGAATCAAAAATTAAATTGACCAAAATAAACTGAATTTTGAAACCTAATATATTAAACTAAAGGTGTCAAATGAACGGAATATAACTAAATTTAAATTGATCACAATAGACTTTAATTTTGAAACCTAATAAATTAAACTAAAGGTGTAAAACGAACAGACTACAATATCTAAATTGATCAAAGAATAGACGGAAATAAATAAATGAAAAGAGTTACTTATACTTAAAAATGAAAAATATAAAATTATAACTAGCCCCCTTTTGTTAATTCGTTCAGTTGTTAAAATTTCATTTGTTTATACCAAATAAGAATCTAATCAAACTTTTTAAACTGACAAAATCAAACATATCGAAATGAACTAAACTAATAAAATAAACAATGAAATTTGTAGGTCGATTTTGCTTCCCCTAAGCAAACAAATTTTAAAAACATAAAGATTAACCTAGAGAAGTGAAATTTGAAACGGGAAATTAATGTCTTTCACCAAATACTGAGAACACATGAAAGGAGTCTTAAAGAGTTTTGACATAAACCAACAAGTTCTCAGTCCAACAGATTAAACAAACAGAACCTGTTTGCCTTAAACAACCTACATTGTCCAGCATTAGTTTTCACAGAAACAAATATGTACAAGGGCGTTTCAACCTTAACGCCCTATTTTTCATCTCTCCCTCTATGACGCGGACTCGAAACTTGGACACAGCACATCTCAGTGAGCTGGATGGAGAACTCGTGCGCGGTGAGCTTGGACAGAGCACGCACAATGCACAGAGGTTAAGTTCAGGCATCCGCTGATGATGAGAGAGTGTCGCTCGGGGCATGTGTGCAGAGCAGGAAATGCTTCACATACTGCTTGAACGGCGGGAGGTGTGAGAGCAGTGCATTGGCTGATGTTTAGATTCATAAGCCCTTCATCCTCGTTCCTGTGCTTCTTCATAGACGCCCACATCTCGTGCTTGTTCTTGACCCGACTCTGAGCTAGAGAGTACATTGCCCTATCTGTGATGTACTGGCAGAAGTATAGGCCAGGGACCTCAAGTGAGGGCAATTGTTTGCCAAAGCAATCACGGTCTCATCTGCAGGCATTAGACAATAGCTATGTCAAACTCCAGTAGAAAAAGGAAACGCTAATAACCCAAAAAAAAAAAGGCAGTAGAACATACTTGTTATTACACTCGACAAAGCCAACGAGAGGAAACACAGACCTCTAAACTACATAGAACACTGCTGTCTTGTAGCCATTGCTCTAACAGGTTGAGAGCAATGATCATAAAATTTTATAACAAATCCATCCACACAGAGAAATACAGGAGACATCTAAATTTGGACACTCCCCCCAAAGAAAAAAAGCTCAGTTCTACCGCCTAATATGTATTTCATCATTCATTTCAGACACCACAAATAGCCATAGGAGTTTATTCGATATAAAATCTAAAGTAAGGTCCTTCATATTCCTCGTATACATCAAAATCAGGTTTCACTTTTCATTTCCAAGATGAAAATATCTCGCATGAATATCTCCTTCTAGTTAGGACATGAATAAATTGTCGTCTTTTGGTAAGATTTTTTCTTGCATAAAATCTCTAGAATACTTGACTATGACTTACGCCCTAATAAGCACGGCAAATCCAAGTCAGTTTAGACTCTTCAGTAGTAAACATAACACTGCTAAGGAAAGACACTAAATACAAAACTTAACCAGATGCATGTTTTACCTGTTATAAGGACACAGCCACACAGATCAAGGGCTCTGAGATCAGGACAGCCATAAGCCAAACTCATTACACCTTCATCACCAACTTTATCACACCAACCAAGATTAACAGTCTGCAGTCGGTTACAGTAGTAACCAATAGCCTGCAAGGAGTAACACGAGTCATATAAATTCGAAGAAACAACGGTTTAGTACTCCTAGAGGTCATTTGAGAGGACAACACATATACCTTCAATGCCTGATCAGTTGCAGCTTTAACACAACCACAAAGGTTTAAGACTCTTAGGTTTCGGCAACGCTCAGCTAGGTATGCAACAGCGTTATCACTGAAAGCAGAACACCCACTGATATTCAGCTTTGTGAGGTTTGGACAGCCGTGAGCTAAAGCATAAAGGGAACGATCAGTCAGCTTGAAACTCTTGCTAAGATCAAGGTCTTGCAATTCATGACAGTGATTGGCAATTGTCTCGATACCAACATCCTCAAGTTGTGGTAAATCTTGTCTAAGAGTTAGAACCTGCAGCTTTGTGAACTTGGGGGCAAGTGTCAGCACTAAATTGTTCATATTCCTCTTGCACCTGCAAGGACAAAAAAACTTAGAAACCGATATAACACCACAAATCAACAAGGGAAAGATAAACTCACAGAGATCCATGTACCCAATTCCATAGAATATCAACTCTCAAATTACTAATACCAGCAAGATAGGGAAATACAAACAAATTCTAATAAACAGGAGGGGGTAAAAAACCAGCACTACAAATCCAGAAAATGCAAGCTATAAACTATGTGAGCCCTCAAAAGGTAAATAAAAATATTAAATAAAGGCAAATGCACAATCATATGCAAGTTATATCTTCTCAGGTTCAATGCTTCTGAGCACTAAAACATAGATATCAACTTCCAGATGCTCAGGATATGAAGCACATAGAAAAAAGGGTAAAATTTAGCCACAAAGCAGACCAATAACCATTATGATATGACCAAATTTTATATTTAGGGCATCCCAGATACAAACACATGTGATAAGACTTATGAGATTAAGGCTGTTGAATCACAACCCTAATCTCTCTAATCTCCTCATTTCCCCCCAAATCCCTTGATGACAGTGCAAGCAAGCTTTTCAACTAAACTTTGCTCATCCAAGTCTTGGCACTCACAAATCCAAATTGGAAAAAAACTTGAGTCAACCCCTTTTAACATAAAAAATCTAACCTTTTTCAAAAAAATAAAACCAGGGTAGGGTAAAGGAGAAGGGGTTACAGGGTGGGGACTCATACCCTCACCAATGAGATAAAAAAGTTCAGATAACATCTAACCTTAGTTCCAAACTCAAAGCGTTATTCAACAACATTTACAAACCCCTTCCCCCAAAAAAGTAAACAAACAATAAAAACCTCATGTATTCCTACAGTTGATCAATTGTACATAACATCTCAAACAGATTGATCAAGGTAAACAGGACCAAGATAGTTCAACACATAAAACTTTGTGAATTTTCCCATTTCCTTCAACTTTTCTAGAACACAAAAATTCAGTCTTTCGCTGACACGACTCCCCTGACCATTTACAACCAAACAAATGAAGAACAAGAACTACCCTTTTACCAATCACATCAAGAAAAAACACCCCATCAAAACAAACCTTAAAATTATATCAAAATCAAGAAACAAGAAAAGTCAAGTCATACCAAGAAAGGGAAAGACGAGTGAGTCCCCAAGAAATTGCATCTCTCCATCCACTACAAACACAAGAAGCCAGAATCACCGAGCGATCATCCACAAGTGAAGCAATCCTCAACAACAACTCCATAGGTATATCCTTCCACTCTCTGATCATCACCCCACCCCCCATTTTACAAACCCCACCTCTGCTACCATTGTTCACAAACAGCTTATCCAAGCTCAAATCTTCTACCCCTATCATTTGTTTCTACTCAAAGTTGTAATCTTTTTACACCCGACAAACTCCTACCTCTATATATACACAAAAAAACACAAGGAAAAGCCCAAAAAAGGGTATCTTCTTGTTGCTGTTTCAAACAAAAATACAGAGAGGTGAGTAGGAAAAAGAAAAAGAGATAGACTCTAATGTATAGTTGTGTATGTATTGATCAGTATTTCTAGGGGAAAAGGGGTTTTGTTTCATTGGGGAAGGAAGGTAACAACATGTGTCATCACATAAGTTGTACACACAAGTAAAGTCTGTCCAAGAAAATTCTAGAAATAATCAACTCCGCGCTATTTCATGTGACACTATATTTGTGTTATTTCACGTGACATTGTTTGACTTGATAAATATTTATGAAAATAAATTAAAATTTATGAGGTGTAATTGCAAATTTATTTTAATAAAAATTTAAATAGAATTTTAAATTTTTTTCTAATTATAATAAGATGATGATGAGATATTTTTCTAATTGCAAATTTATTTTAATAAAAATTAAATATAATTTTAATTTTTTTTTTCTAATTATAATAAGATGATGATGATAGTATTTTTCTATTTCATATTAAGTAAAATATTTAAGAATTTCTTTTTTCAAAGCTTATGATAAATATTTAAATATTTTATATATTTATTCTTTTCTTTGATGAAATATCATATTTTTTAAGAATAAATTACACTACTTACCGAACTATATTGATTATTTCACAAATAGAAAAAAAATTATTATATTATGTTTTTATATATTTTAATTAATAAATATAGAGTTCCTTAAAAAATTTCCAAGAGGGTATAATTCAGATAATAATCCTATGTATCATTTTCTTTTTTTAAGCCCATTTAAAAAAAATATTTACTCTTTTTTTAAGATCTTTTTTATCTTAATTTTTTACCTCACAAAATTAGAAAAAAGAATTAATATAATTCATGTACTAGTATTAGTTAATGTATTTTAAAAATTATACAGTACTTTATTAAATTAAAGTAAAATAGGAAAAATTATTATAGTATTCCCTCTATTTAAGAATAATGATTTTTTTTCTTTTTTAGTCTATTTAAAAAAAATTAAATTAATTTTTTATGTGACATATTTAAGGTCACAAGATTTAAAAGCAGCTATGTACATTTAATATCACTTTAATTTAAAATTATATAATTAAGTTTTTTTTTTATTTCTTAAATTTTATGTCAAATTTAATTAAAAAATTTTTTAAAAACGAAAAAAAAATATTACGAAAGAGGAAGATTTGAAGGGTCGAATGAAAATGGAGTAGATTTTTGTGAAACATCGTAAAGGGACATTAATTGGGAGATGTGTAATAGTACACGTGTCCTGAGGATATGAAGGGATTATAATCAACACAAGTATTTTTTTCAACAATAATAAAAACCAAAAATGAATATAAGAGTCATAATAATTCAAATTTAAAATATATTTCAATCATTATCATAGAATTAGACTATAAATATTAATAACATAAATTTGTTATTGACTTGAAATTAATTACATTAATTCTTTCAACGTGGATGAATAATTAAAAAGCATATAAGGTTAGATTGTTAAGATATTTATTTAGAATAGTGAAATTTAGAGTGAATGCAAAATCAAATTACATTGGCTTAGATACATTTTTATTTGTAATTTTATATTAACTTCAATTTGAAAAGGAAATGTTTGGAGAAAAAATGAATAAATGTAATTTTACTATTAGTTTCAAAACTAAAGTAATCTTGTATTATCTCGAGTGTTATGTTAATGAGATAATACAGTATTACTAATTTTGAAGAGGGGTAAGTATAATAAACGATATTTTTTAACGATATTTTAAGTTTTTTTCTGTTGATCGAAATTTATTGAACTATTTATTTTTTGTGTTTTTTCTTGTTAAATTAAAAGTTGTCATTTGCCAAGGAAGCATGCATAGTACTGAATAGGAGTCGTCTATTACGATAGATAGGTTCTAGACGTGAAATAAATATATAAAAATGTCGTACTAATATTACAATTGAATGATATTTACTATAAATCTTCGATTATAAGCTTAATGTTATTTGAAGAGATCATCACAAATAATTAAAATATATTATTCAAAATACATGAAAGATTCAGACAATGCTACTCCGTTAACTAATTAAGTTGTCTTCTTTAATTTCTTTTCTTCAAACTGAAAGCAACTTACTGGATCAAAGTATTTATTCAACTTTATAACATATTATTCTATATATTCCATTGAAAAAATATTTTGAATTATTTTGTTGCGGACAAACTAGAGGAAACTTCAACTAAAAAATTTCATTATTTTTCTTAAATATCTGGAAAATAAATAAATTTATCAATAAAATCAAATGTAACAGTTGTTTTATCCAATACAACACTCAACCGTTATAATTTTGATTTCATCTTTTATTAAATAATATTATTTAATTAATCTTTACTCTTTTATTAAGAACTACTTATAAGCAAGCAATGTGCAATAGCAAGATGTTGAATTGCAATAACGAGTAGCGTAATGAGTTGAAGGTAGGGGCAGTCCATGGTATGATACGATACGATATTTTAAAGTTTTGATATTGTAAATTTGATATTTAATTTTTAAAAATTATATCATCATTATATCAATTTAATTCGATATAACTTAATATTTTAATGTTCAATTTTAGTGTCCTACAATATGATAAATCGATAACACTATTATTTAACTTTTAGTAATATATATTCGTATTATAAAATATCATGACTTCAACAAGTAAAGAAATAATCTCAATCATATCATGTAATACATAATACGTACGTGTAGAAATAAATATTCAAAAGGAAAATACAAACAACTCCTTCCTTTCGTTAATCAAGCTCTTAAAATTTAATTAACGTATATAGAGTTTATCATCCACTTAATATATTTATTTCATAAATAATTAAATATTAAGAGGGCTCCATACATTGGGACCCTTTTTCCAATTAGATTTGTAGGATTATGATTATGACTTTGATGTGATTATTGTAGGGTTGTGATGAATGAATTAATATTGAGCATATCTCTCTATATAGGTTATATAAAAGTGTAAAAATAATAATTCCTATGAGAATAAGTAGAAGAAAAGAATGGTGGATAGAAAAAGTAAGAAGAAAATAGGGGCTGGTTGAGAAAGTTCCAAAATAGTGTACAAAAACGAAACCGCTATATAAAAAGTAAAGAGGATGGGTCTTTTCATGTTTGTTATATAGCCCTTTTCTTTATGCTTTTGGCATTATGGTTTTATTATATTATATATCATATCATATAATAATAAATATATAGAGTACCAATATTATTATTATTTATTATTATTTTATACATGACTATAATTAAGTAGTAATTTTGTATTTGGTGTTTTATCGTTTTATACTATAAGTTGATTAGGTTTAAAAGTTAATGTAGATCAAAATGTACAAAGCCACTTATTTTATTAAATGAAAAGGATTCAAATATATTATCGAACTTTTAGCAAATATTCATTTATATTATTCATTAAAAGTTTGAGTCATATATGACATTGTTGTTAAAGAAAAAGCTCATCAATGTTATTTTCTTTAATTCCGGTTTTACAAAATTATTTTTTACATCCCAAATAAGGTTTAACACTTTTCAGTTACTATTTTTGGATCAAATGTACATTTTTTGTTTCTACTTCCTTGAGAACATCAAGAATACAAAGAATATCAACAATTCTCAAATTTCAAACTTGTTTAATTCTTCATGAAATTGCTTCAAATTTCAAGAGTAGTTTCCTCCCAGCTAGATATCAAAATTCAGTATCTTTTGAGCTCGAATTCAAACTGACTCAATAAGACTCTCTTTGAAATTTCTTCAAAGATTAAAAACTTTAACATTCTTTAATGGTAATCATTTAAAAATTTGAACATAGACTTAAAAAACACTAGGCAACAATGTTCAAATGTAAAAAAACAACTACAAGTACATGAATAAGGAATTTTTTGAATTTTTGGGACTGATTTAGTTTTTTGGAATATTTTTGTTAATACATATGAATTTTTTGAACTCTACAAATTACTTTAGAATTAATTTTTTATAAAAAGAAATAAATAATGTAGCGAAATTTGAGATGATTTCGTGAAGAATTGAAGATGTTAAAATTTGAGAGTTGTTTATGTTTTTCATGTATGTTCTTTGGGTTGAACATATATAATTAGCAATTTAATAGGACACATAAGTCATTTTAGAGTATGTTAATCATATATATTTGACGAAGCCACTAATTAATTGGTACATACTTAACTTAAGTAATAATTGCCAAACATGGCAGAGAGTTGATATATATTCTAATCAAATTTTGGAAAAAAACTTAATGTTTGGAACTTCTTTTTATTTATTTATTTTCTCTAAAAATAAATGGAACCTACCTAACTTATATTTAGACATTTTACAAAATGTATGAGTAATGTAATTATCAAATTATTTTAGCACTTTCTTTGTTAAGCACTTAAATAAATATTAGTGTGTTTTAATTATGTTTATTAGTACAATTTATCCTATCTTATTTTATACATTTCTTAAAGAAAAAGATTAAGTAGAAGGTAATTTGATTAAAATGGAGTACTTTTTTTTCCAATTTTAAACTTCTCTTTCTGCACCAAGGATAAAAGTGGACTCAAACCTTTAATTATATTTTGACTTATAAATGCAATTAATTCATTTGTTCTCTTTTACTTATTTATATTTATATTTGTATATCTTTTAAGAAATGATAATATGAGTAAGTTATTATAATAATTATATTAATGAATGTATAATCTTAGATAGTAAAAAATAATTTAGGAAGTAAATAATTAATGTGATGGTAAAATAGAAAAGATTATCTTTTCTTAATATGTTATTTTTTCTAAATGGAGGACAAGTAAAAGTAAATTAATAAAATACACTCCCTTTCACTTTAATTATTTGTCACATTTTAATTTAACACACATTAAAAAAACAATCGCAAATATGACTATTTTATCATACTACATCTATTCATTGTTAATTAGTATTACGTCTTGAAATTTCTTTTTAAAGAACAAGTAATTAGTATTAATGTAAATTATGAAAAACGTAACATTTTCTTTAATATATTAAAGGTGACAAAGTCAAAGTGAAAATTTATATTTAGAAGTAGGAAATTAAAAATGAACTAAGGGAAGAAATACTTTGAATAATATTTTTTAAAATAAAATGAAAAATAGAATAAATTGGAGAGTTTATAATAGTACTCTCTTTTAATTTCTTTTTCTTAATTTGATAGAGGCTACTACCCTAGCAAAAGACTATCTTTCACCACAAAATGCATCAATAGTGGGTCTAGAAAGGTACTACTTTTTTCTTTAAAAAATAGGTTTTCTAATTTTTTCTATTATCAAATTCTAAGAGTTTTTTTAAAATTAAAATATCCTTAAATTATTTCTAAATTTAAACTACATCCTTTAAATATTATTTTAAATAAAAAATATCCTTTTGAATATTTAAAAATAACAGTTTTCATTCTTCTACTTGAATTTATTATAAAACTAAGAGATCTCACAAAAATTAAGTCATTCTTTCGTAATTATTATACTTAGATACATTAAAAATACTATTGTGAACTTTTTGATAATTGAGTTTAACCTTATACAAATTTCTTTAAATTGGACAGTTTTTTTTTATATTATTTTTCATGTAATTTGATATTAAAAATATTATTAATTAAAATATGTTTTTTTCTAAATTGAATATGCTAGAAGCGACGTTTGTTGAAGACTTTCGCTTCTAATAATGTAGAACGAAACTCAAATGCGAGACAATTAATATTTTGATCACTTTTATATCAGACTGGCCCAAAATTTTTTGATCTAAATACAATTTGGCTTTGAAAAAGGTAAGATAATTAAGCTCCAGCTTCTTCCCGTTAGTAATTGAGAAAAAGAGCAGATCATGTGTTCTCACACCTTCCAAACAATTTTTGTTTCAGTAAGTGCTGATGTCTAAAATTTTTAATATTTTTTTTCAGAAACTACTTATAGCAGGTAATGAAATTATGCATGAATAATGTTATTGATAGTCATGTAAATTGATCATGTTTATGTTGGATCCTTTAGTTTTTTTGATGATATCTAACGGAAAGATGAAAATCGTTCACTTTTAAATATTTGAAGGATGTTTTTGCTAAGAATGATACTTTAAAGATATAATTTAAGTTTAGAATATAGTTTAAGAATATTTTTAACCAAAAACGTCAATTCTAAATCGATATTATTTTTGTTTTTTTAAATAATGAAAAAAAAAACACAAAATTAGAATTTAATGTTAAAAACTTTTAGTGACGATTTTTGGACTTTTGTTGCGACTATTGTCGCCATTAAGGGTTTGTTTGGTATGAAGGAAAATGTTTTCCATGGAAAATGTTTTCGTGGAAAACAAGTAGATTTTGGATTTATTTTCTTATGTTTGGTTGGTAAGTAGAAAATATTTTCCGTGTGTTTGATTTATGAATGAAATTAATTTTTAATTTGGAGGTTGGGGGTGGGTGGGGGCTGGTAGGGGATGGGTAGGAGTGCTGGCCGGGGGTGGGTGTGGGGTGGGTAGGAGTTTAAAAATAAAATTTGAAGTTGAAAATATTTTTAAAAAGCAAAATTAATTTTTTGGGAGGGGGTGGGGTGGGGGGGTTGGCCGGTGGTGGATGGGGGAGGTCAAGGATAGGGTAAAAAAATAAAATTTTAAAATTAAAAATATTTTTGTTAAATTGATGTTTTTCGAAAAAAAAAATACAATTTGAAATTAGAGGAGAGTTTTGGAAAATGTTTTTCTTAATTTTTGAAAGGAAGTCATTTTCCTTAATTTCGAGTAAAATGAGTTGATTTGAAAAACAGTTTCCAAAACTTTTATCCCAACCAAATATGAGAAAATTGGAAAACATTTTCCAATCATACCAAACACACACTTAAAGTTAAAATAGTACTTTAGTTAAAGTAAGGAGGGTAGAAAATGAGGGGGGAAACCTATTTTTACATGCGACAAGAAAATAGGTTATTAAGATTATAACTTACGATCTAAGTACTAAGTAATTTTAGAATAGGAATGTCAATTTCATACACAAAGATATTGCTATCTAAAATAACCTTATAGAAGAGTTGTGTATAGCATTAGCTAAAATCTCAATATGAGAAAGAAATCAGACCTATAGTTTAACTACCATGACTTGTAGATCTTGCTTTAATGCGGAAAGCTAATCTTGGATTAATTATTATAATCATTTGTTATATTAGGATTTATTACCTAATTTGACTAATATAAATTTACATAGCTTAATACATAGCGCTTCCTATACCTAAAACTCAAACTATTTCCTTTTTAATCAATATAAAAAAATCTCATTTATTTCATCATATTCTTAAAATAATCTCGAATCCCTCGTTTAATTTTTCCGTGATTAAATCAGACATTTTCTATCTTATCTTGGTGTATGCATGTTTTTTTATGTCGTCTTCCATTATGGGATCACAATATATATATAATGTTTTCTTTTCTTAAACTTTGCCTAAAATGTTTTATGATGAATCAATAATTGGTTGTTGTCTAGGTACATATTTTCTTGAACCTAGACAACTTTCTTTAATCTGATTAATTTAGCTAATTAACTTTATCACTAATTGCCTCATTATATTAACCATGTTACACATTTTTGTCTTTATATATATAGAGCATGATCATGAACAATAATTATTGTTGATAGAATATAGACAATATATAAATTAAGCAATAATAATATTAAATCATGAATTTCATTTGATAATTTTAAAATTTGAAGCTTAATTTATAAATAATGTCACATAAAATAAATATATCAATTACAGAGGTGCCTCGACTGTTAGTTTATAGTATGTCTTATCTCGATGTTAATCTAAACACGTGAAATAAAGCTATAGAATAATAATAATAATAATAATGAAAAAAACATATTCACGTCAAATCTAATATATCTCATGCTATCAACAAAAACTTCCAAGCAAATAAAAGATGCTTCGATACAATGTTTTGAAGGATAATAGTTTATTTATTGGATAAGAATTAATTATATGATGTTTATTCAAGGGTGTATAAGACATTAACGTGGTATATCAACTAGGTTTTTCTTTGACGACAAGCTAAGTATAATTGTAAATTTAAATTAATCAAGTTTTAATTTCATTGAATTAAAAAAAATTGAGGTCACATATAATAGATACACCTCATAGAAAAGGATAATATATTGTAAGCTGAATTAAAATATTATAGTATACGCATGAACGAACATATGCATAAAAATTTATTCCAGTAACATAAAATGTTGTCATAATTAAACTAATACTTTGGTGTAACTAATTATAGCCAGGTGTTAAAAATGTGGCAATTTAACCAGTATACATACGCAACCTCATGTTAATCTTTGATTGGTTTTAATTAATAAATGTTGTTTATCAATTAAGCCAATATTACTAAAAAAAAATAAGTACTCTATTTATTTTATTTTATGTGATATTATTTAATTTGATACAATGTTTAAAAAAGAGAGGATTTCTTGAATTTATAGTTTAAAACCATCCTTATATATTTATGTTGTTGTTTCATTAAGGATTAAAGGAAAATTTTACGTTAATTTATTTCTAATTACAGTAAACTTAAGATAACATTGTTTTCTGGGACGGAATAACAAAGAAAGAATGTGATATAAAATTAACTCCGCTTTACTTGTGGATGTTAATTAGAGTTAGAGGTATCCAAATCAAGGGTTGAGTATTCTAATGTCTAACAATTAATTAAGAGATAACCCACTAAAGTATTTTTATTTTATTTTCAATTTTATACCTAAATTATTGGGAGAGTGAATTTCATATTTAAACTATAACTTACTAATGTGAGAAATCTATATTTTTTTTATATCTATATAGTCTATTTTCAATCTTTAAACGCATAAAAATATCTGAATCACTTAATTGGTTGATTACAGAAATTTTCATATTGATAAGAATTCGATTTAATTTTGTATCTTGTCTTTATCTATACCTTATTGTCTTTGTGGATCTTCATTCTGGACAATTAGAGGTTTTTATTTTCCACTAATTTGAGGAGATAAATAAAATTGGTGTCTTATAGATACAAGCTACAAAAAATAAATTAATGAAACGAAAAAAGAAATCTCTAGCATAAGTTGCAAAAAAGTTTTCTCTCGTTTTGCTTTAATTGGATGATTTTTTGTAATATCACTATAATTTCTGTCACGATCTTTGTCCTTCGGATAAATATTCGGTGCTAAGCATTTTGTACAATGTGTTGTGACAAGTTCTATAGGACAAGTTTAATTCAGAAAGCATTGAGGGTATCTTAAAACAAAATTATTCAATACTTAATTAATAAATTAAAATAATCAACTGATGAATCTTAACTGATAAATACTATCTTATATTTAGTCGATCAATTAATTAATTAATCTTGATGATAACATGTTTTATTGCATTTTGTTATTTCTTTCTAAGTGGATTTAAGTTGAAAAATAATCATTTGAGGCATTTAATTGATAAATAGACCTTGAAGCAGTGAATTAATCACTTATACTACATTCGAATAAGGACATGTAATATATGACTCAATATATGAACAAGTTGCAAAAATTTCTTTTACAATTTCGATTAATTTAAATTTACGTCGGATAAAATTTATATCATTCTTTTCGGAAAAAAAAAGTCAATCACTTTGTACGTTTTTAGAAATCCTTTTTATAAAATTAATTTCCTATTTGTAAGCAAATAAGATTAGCTATCTTTGAGGGGACAATTTTATTTTATTATTGAAAACTTCCTTTTCTAAAACCCCACTCCAATAAATTAAATGAACAAAAAGAAAGAAAACAAAAGAATGTACATGTAAGTTGACTTGTTCATGTTGAAGTATTGTACAACTGAAATAATGCAATAATATAATTTCTTTTTCAGTAAATAATTTATAATTGACGTAAGAAACAAAGTAGAGGACGACGAGGCATCGCATATTATGTGGTAGCCTTGTTTTGCTTCGATTTTTGGTAACTTTTGTTTTAGTCGATATTCGTACATAGTGATAGAGTCAGAACTTTTAATAAAGGGATTGAAAATTTAAAGAAATAACACACGAAGTAGCCTAAGGGATTTCGACATCTATAACATATACCTATATATTATTTTAATCATGTATAGATAGCATAATTTTTCGATCCGAACACCTGAGAATAAGGTGGTTCGTACATGTTCGGAACGAAATAACAAAATGATACAATTTATCATATCACTCTTATTAAATATAATTCATTTATATTGAAAAATTTTCCTATTAAAGAAGGTCCTATGGAATAAAAGAAATAGACAAATTCTCAAGAAAAAGAGGCAGCAAGCCTATATAAAATAGGAAATGAAATAAAAAAGAATTCCATAAATAATTAGAGTTAATGATACGACAGACTACATTATCTACACGTGAAATGAAATTGTGAATTAATTAGCTTCCGAGATTGTGCCGTTTGAATATCACTATAAAATTTGTGAATGAATATTAATGTTGGATTGGTCACTTCGAATGACGTGAGTTGCATATAATGGACAAGTAAAGATGAACAAAGTAAGCATTACACGCCTAGTACTTGGTATATTGATGATCATACTACCCAAAAAAATAATTAAAAAACATAATGTTATTTAATGTATGACTTGATTTTAAGTGATTGATAAATGATCGACTCATAAATAAATCTCTCAATTTCTTGGGTTTTTTCCTTCAGGTACCTTAACTACGCCATTTTCCTACTGAATCATTGAACTATCCATAATTTGTTCTTTTTAAACAGTATCGACTAATCTTGATCGATTTTTCTATTGTAAATGCCTTTAATTGTGTTCGTATTGTAATAATTTCTATTGATGAATGAAGACAAAACATGTGTTAGTCTCATTTGTTTTCTAACGTGTTTAAATGACTTGAAGTAAAACACAATTATTCTCGAACAGTTTTACTATCAATTAGACTAATGAGTTCTGGAACAACATATATATCATCTATCAACACCTCTCACAAAATTTGGTTCCACGCCAGCCAAAGATATTTAAAAGGAACAAATTATGGATGGTTCAATAATTCAATAGGAAAATTGCATAATGAGGTACCTTAGGAGAAAAATCCAACAAATTTATGGATCTTTTTATATATTTGACCTTGTTAAATTTATTAAGAGAATATGTTCAATTTACACGAGAGAAAAAAAAATATAAAAAAATTTCTTTTTCATCAAGATAACTTTTTGTATCAAGAAATCTTCCATTGGAATTGAACTTTAGAGAAACAATTATTTTGTGACTGAAAAAAATCATTTGAAGATCTGTTCAAACTATTTTTTTCTAACAAAATTATTTTTTAATTCATTGATATATTAAACGTTGTTTTGAATTTAATTTTTTTTATTTAAAATATGAAGAAAAGAAATGGCATATCTCTAAAGCAAAAAAAATCAACTCTCTCTCTTTCAAACATGTCATCTTGAAAGTGTCTTTTAAAATCTTCCCATTTTTTATGACTTAATCAATTTATTCTGAACGATTTTATTCTTAAAAAAGTAACTGGCATTTGAGAACTATTAATCTTTTCAAATTTTATTTTTTTAATTTATTTAAAAATCAGTGTTTGATTATGAAAATATCGAATAGAGTTTTTGTAATTGGAATCTGAAAGTCATTTAAAATGATGTTTTCACTTTTTCCATTCACTTTTAATATATTCAGACAATAAAATATTATTATTTGCAAAAATTAAAATCAAACATAATTTTATCTTCAAATTTAACTTTACAAGTTTCGAATAAAGTAAAAAGTATTTAATTTCTAAAAAGGTGAGGATCAAAATTAGGAAAGTGAAAAAGAAAGGAACCTTTTTTTTAGTCTTTTGTACTATTTTTCTCTCAATCATTTTTTGATATTTGAAAATAGATAAGAAAATTATTAACTATGATCGAAAATAAAATATACGTCTTTCTACATTCAAGTAAGAAAAAGATAGGAAAGCTAGCAGTGGGCCATAGAAAATAATTAATTCAAAATTTTAGTGTATGTTGTAACTTTGATATTGTTTTGATCTCATTAATTAATGTCCCTTTCAACATTTGACTATTTTAAGAATGTTTTGCAGTATAATTATTTAGATAATAAATAAACTGATTTCGATATAGTAAAATTGAAATTTTATTTATTACTTAAATATATAAAGTTAAACTAAATAAGTAAAAATAAACAGAGATCACTCATTGGCAGTAGCTTTCCTGTTGTTGCTATTGATTTATTGGAGACAATTAATTTTTGTAAAATAAGAATATTCAAAAATTTATATTAAAATATTAACATGTAATCACAAATATTTCTTTATAAAAACAAAACGAATATATGTGATTTATTAATGTGGAGCCTTAGTGATGCCAATCCGTGTTAGAAAAAATCAGAGTTACTGATTCTAATAAATTTTGCAAAAATACAAAGTAATCAAAATTTACTGAACCAGTTAGAAAAATAAACAGAAATTTAATTCACAAAAAAACTAAAATCTGTAAAACATACCATAATATGAAAAAATGATCTCTCACCAGCGTATAGATAACGAAAACTCTAGTGTTAGCGAACCACTCAACAACAGTAAAGTACACAAAGAAAAATTTTTATGCAGAAGAAGAAGAAGAGAATAAAAAAATTCATAAGGAAAAATTCTAAAGAGTGAATGATATTTATAGGCAAGAGGAACAGGTTCCGAAAGGTAGGAAAAATTCTAAAGAGTGAATGATATTTATAGGCAAGAGGAACAGGTTCCGAAAGGTTGCAACCCTTTCAGAATCTACACGACCATTAATGAAAATTTGCAACATTTCAAATGGCAGTGACTGTTCTTGAAAGTTGCAACCTTTTAGAACAGTCACTTTAAAAAACGACGGGAAATTTAAATAAAACAGAATTTTTTTAAATCAAACGGGTCGCTTGCGGATCCGAGTCGGGTCGGGTTAATCAACTAAAAAGTTGAAACATTTCGGTTATTTTCAACTAAATAACTGAAAACGTTTCTGTTATCAACTAATTATTAAAAATATTTTGGCCATTTAATTAATTAATTGAATAGATAATTAATTAAGTAATTAAAAATAAACTTTGTCCAAAAAATAATCTTGACGACGGCACTTGGGATCCCTTTTTCTAACCCTTTTAATAATTAATAGGAGTGTTTATATATTTAAACTCTCTTATTTTTTTTTCACCATCGATGAGGGACAAATGCTTTTTCATTAAAGCATAATAGGGCTTTTCTAGTTCCCAACTCTTCAAGTTCTCAACTTTCTAAATTCCTCTATTTCCCATCAATTCTTGCTACATACCCAACACTTAGATATTAAATATTATGATATCTTATTATGAACTATGATTTGATCATTTGGTAAAGATTATATAAAAATTTAAAAAGTTTTATTAGTTTTTCACAAATTATAGAGTTTTCATATTTTTATTATATAAAAAAAACACTAACTTAATAAATTCAAATTACATATTCAAATAAAATTTTAACTTCAACTTAACTTGACTTTGTATCACTAATTTCAAATTAAATCATGTCCAAACGGACCTAAGTCGTAACTATATGATGAGTTTACATTCATTATGCAATTTGGCAAAACACAAACTTTATTTAGTCACTTATATTTATAAAAAGAAATTAAAATCTGATCCAACTCTTGAATGCACTTTATTTAGCTGATAGATTGACTTAAGGAAATTGCAAAATCTAGTCAACAACCATGTTTAGGGGTGTTACAATAGGTAATAAATGGAAGAGGATAACATAATTAAGCTTCAATAAACTTTTTTTCTTATACTTTTTTATGCCAAGTTTGACTGTGTATATAAGATGAAAAATGATCAAAATGGCTTGTAATTAAGTTATATTTGTACTTCTTAGGGAACACAAAAATAAATTACACGATAAAAGATGCAACAAATGAGATTCCAGTCAATTTCCCCAATACCTCAAACACAAGCGCAAAAAAGCAACAGGTAACAAATGAATATGACAATACAAAAATAATCAAATCCAAGAGACATAAAGTATATATAACATGAAGTTTATACTAGTTGAACTGTTGTGAAATATTACTTGGTATTTATAAAGTAACATACCAAACAAAGCTTATACAGCTCTTTCCAATTTCCCTGGGCACAGAAATGTAAAACATACCAAGACAGTTGCAGCAACAAACTAAACATAACATGGCTCATCAGGTTTCTATTTACTAAAATGTGGAACAAATTGAGGTACAAACTGCTCCGCGATCTGGTGGAGATGGTCTAACTCCCCTTGAAGAAGACGCAAGACCTGCATTTATGTTTGCAACCGGTTAGTTCATCACTCTGAGTAAAATAACACGGAAGATATGTTATCCATACTCAGTAAGCAAGATTTGTGTGGTTACATCAGGTTACTTTTCGTTACCAAGATTAAGTTGTTGTATGATTAGAGGATTTTACTGGCCATGACAAATGGCATGAACGTTAGTTCTTGGTTAAGTTTGTCACCAAGTCAATGTAATAGCTTGAAACCATCTACATCTTGACGCTTTATGAGCAATAGGATCTTAGGCTGCACACTATCAAGAAGCAGAGAATGGAATGCAAATTGCTAGGAAGTAATAAAGATGAAAATTCGAGCTCACTATTCTTCAAAACTAATTGACAATTCATCCTTCTTTAAGGAAATTTGGGTAAAATACTCTTTGGTGATAAGAATCTATCTCTAGTTTTACATCATCAAATGACAGAAGACAATACTCAAACATACAAATGAAACAAAAATATCAATTAGAGGTTGGAGAAATAAGATGATACTTCAAAGACTCAACCTCTTAGTAGAGAGCAAATCACAAAGCAAGAACAAGGTTTTCAACTCCAAATCAAGAAGGGATAGATTGGCTTCTGATTTCTGATGTTAAAATATATCACTACTGTGTTATGTACTACTGCTTCACAGTTATAACATTGACTGTATTTCAGTTGAAGATTATTTATCTTTAGTGTTGTGTAAGAGAAAATTATGAGGAGAATAAAGATGGACTGATACATGAAGCTTCAAAACAAAAAGAAAAAGATCTTCGACATGGATTAATAGGCTGATGAGATATTCAGTGTTCTTCTATAAATGAGCAGTTAATCAACAAATAAACTTCATCAAGCACAAAATTAACCTCTCCCATTGAAGGCCGCTGCTCCGGGTCATTCTGCACACACAAGAATGCTGTTCTAGCCATGTGGTACACTTCAAATGTGTCATAGGAGTCGCCTATGCGGGGATCAATGAGCTCATGCAATGCAAGCCTTTCAATGAGTGGAATTGCCTGAAAATGACAAAGAGAGACTTCCGCTAAAATAGCACTGAATTTTTTAAAATGAGAGTTCACTAAACTAGCTAGATCTTTGAAAGGAATCACATTTGGCTGCGATGACAACTAAAAAAGCCTAGTGAACATACCCATTGTCTAAGAGAATGATGACTGTCCTCTCTCATTGCATCTATGGCTTTGCGTCCAGACATTAGTTGTATAAGAACAATGCCAAATGCGTAGACATCTGTTCTGACAGACACAATGCCGTTCTCAGCATATTCAGGAGCAAGATATCTGCATGAAACAAGAGAAATTTTTGGTGAATCTCCGACTCAAAGATTTCATTTGTTGAGTATGTAGCATTCTGTGTAGCCAATGAATAATAGGAATTGCTCACACCCCAATGTTCCAAGTATCCTTGTGTATATATTATCCTCATTTGTCTTCCATTTAGCCAGGCCAAAGTCACCTAGCTATGAGAAACAAAAACAAACAGTATCATCCATAGGAATGATAGAATTAATATTAGCTTCCCAATTTTTTTATTCAGGTCGATGTGCAGCTTGGAGGATCAGCAACAAATGTGGTAACTCAAAAGTATCTGTGTTCATTCTATTTAGTCCAATAATTCTAACATTCTTTCTACGTGTTTGAATCAAAATGTGTTGATTTACCATGGGAACATAGTCATGAGTGAGAAGTATATTGCTTGGCCTCAGGTCACGGTGAATAATTGGACCTCCACGGCATTCTTCATGCAGAAAACGCAAGCCCTTTGCAGTGCCAATGGCAATGGCATATCTACGGTGCCACTCAAGAATATTCTCGGTATTCTCTGTCAAGATATTAACCCAAATTAACTTTTTATCTTGAGCTTTATGTTGCTGGAGAAATGTTTGACTACATTAACTATACGTACCAAATAAGTGCCACTCAAGAGAGTTATTGCAGATGTATTCATAGACCAAGATGTTAACATTTTCCTTGCAGCAATAACCCAAAAGCATCACAATGTTTTTGTGACGTGCAAAGCTCAAAACATAAACTTCAGAATGAAACTCAGAAAATCCTTGTGTGCTTTCTTCCTTCCGCACCTTTGCAGCAATGACCTGACCGTCTTTTAACCGACCTTTGTATACATGACCATATCCACCTTCTCCAAGCAAGTTATCCTTTGAAAAATCATCTGTTGCAAGCTGTATTTCTGAGAAACTGAATCTCATTGAATCCTTGATGTATAGTTCTGTCTTCGCTCCACAAGCGATACAAAGAAATGGTGTATTAGAGGATCTCCATGCTGTAGGTGGTCTTCGTTCTTTCTGGAAAACAGGAGGGATTGGATGCTTCATATCTCCTCTGGCAGACCTATCTGTTCAAATCGTCAAACATTTAAAGCAGGAATGACAGGAAACTATTCCCTACTTTGTATCAAATCCCTTACAATTTAAAACTAGAGATTGTAACATCATTACAGATCTATAAATCTCAACTAGTTTTATGAACACCACAAGCAGACAAAGCCTGTTTTGGAATCATGGTAACTGTAAGGAAAGGTATTTCTAAGGAGCCCTCTTCTGATTTCTTCCTCACCTATGGTGTGAAGGAATCCGACCTACAAAAGGACCACATACATTCAGAAACCAGATGTTTCTTAAAATCTGAAAGAAGATATTGTCAATAATTGTTCTTCTGATCTCTCCGTACTATGTAGAATAGGATTCCAACAGAAAAGGAGATCAACCCTCAAAGTTGGATGAAAATACACTTCCGTAACTTAAAAGTATCACACAGAAAGCAACAAAAATAACGCACCTAGTGTAATCCCACAAGTGGGGTCTAGGGAGGGAATAGCTGCATTTATTTTTAAGATTATCATCATGCTAGCTCACCTGATCTTTCTTGCATAGAATTGAAGCTAAGATCTTCGTGTGAAGTGCTATGCTCCAGTTGATTATATACCACCTGTTCATTTTCTGGTATTTCAGAGCTTTCCACAAAACCTGAATAGTTGATTGAAACAACAGACTGCTCTGTGTTCTCTGCAGTTGGAGGGGGTGCCAAGGCTACTTGTTTGGACATAGAAAAGTATAACTTTTGCTCTATGTTGTCAGCATCAACTATGGAATAAGGTCTCACAACCTTGACGAATAAATTATCACCAATTAATGCAACTTTGCAAGGTATGTGTTTAAGGTAATACGTCAAATCCCGCCTGAGGTGCCTGTAAGAGTTTAATCTTGTCAATATTAGAGAACAAAAAAATGTCAAATCGAATAAACATGGGGTCCTATCAAAATGTAGAGTCAGATAAACATAAAATTGGTAAATAAAGTTGGACGCACATGATGATATAAAATTAATTCAAGTGGCTTAATAAGATGGAGACTTCCTTGTAACAACTACAAAATGCTCATGGTTTTTCATGGATATGAAGTTTGAAGGAAATGATGATTTATCCAAGAGAGTCAATTGTCAATGATAAGTACAAACTTTCTAGTAATAAAAGCAAAAGACATGGTTTTTCTTGAGTCAAATAAGAGAAATCTTGCTAGACATTGTTCCAACTTTGATAAAATTATAGAGCTTTAGATATATGTGTTCTGTTTGTATCAGACAGTTCAGAAGCCCAAAATTCGACATGGTAAACACCAATATGGAACAAACAAAGACTCCTTATATTGAGAAGAAGTGTATTGACTATGCTTAATTGATTGCGGCATGACCATATTGTACATGCATGCATATCATGGATTTGATGTAGTTTTTAAAAGTACAATAGCTTAATTTTGCTGTTATCTTCGTGAAATCAAAATGTTTATGATCCCATCAGTGAGTTGATGGACTAGTTTGATGGACTCTAAAAGTATCTCTCATGCTCCTTCCCTTTCAATAAAACCAAGCTTTAAGAAAGTATTAAATTAACGACTTCCCTTTTCTCTTCTTCCGACGAAGCAAAATATCTTCCAATAGAAGCCTGATTCTCTAACCACAATAGGAAACAAAATATATTGCAATCACACAATATTAATCATCTATGCATACGTTAAACATAATATAGTATATATAGATTAAAATCCCCATTTTACATAAACTGAAATAGTCAGGACATTGAAAATGGATGGTGAATTTGTTTTTTATTTACAAATCAGAATTATGACTAACAGGTAGAGACTTATCCATGCATTTGTAATGAGAAAAAAGTAGAGAGACAGGGAAAACGAAGGGGGAGCATCTTGTGACGAAAGCAATGTTGAAGAATAAAGAACTCTAAACAAGGGTCCATGCAAATTCCCTGAAGATCCATTTGTATCCCTTAACTAGTGGAGGACCAAAATCAAACCCTACTTAACAAACAATCGAACAAAATGCAGTTGAAATAGTTACTTCAATGAAAATATCAGTTCTTAAAGGAAGAGTTAAAAATCTTATCTGAGCAAGGATTTTCTGTTTGCATAATAATAATTAAGGTTCCAACTTTACGTTTTGGCGGATAGAAAAAGATATATTTATTTTTACTTAATCGGATGATGAAATGGCCTCCCGATGCATGGATAGATTCCTTTTCTATGGAGCAATCACATTGTAATGTTGTGATAAAAGATGGTAGCAACACTGAGACCAGAAACTCTTTGCCATTTATTTCTTCATCTTGTTTAAAAGCCTATTAGAAAGTGGAGGTTTTTATGTAGCCATGGTTTACTAGTACATTTCGTCACTAATTTATTGTTGCCTCAAGTCTCAGTATAATTTAGCTCCCAAAGATAGAGACAATATACTTACTACAGCAACAGGAATTACCATGGTCACATCAGAGAACATACCTATCTAACACTACACATGTTGTATTGATAGTTGTAACCTCTTGTACAACCACCTTCCTTACTGGAGTCCCAGCAGTAATTTTGACTTCAATGTCAACCTAAACACAATTTATAATAACTTATAGTTAGAGAAAAATTAAAAGGGAGATAGAAATATATAAGAAATAAAGTGATTGCTTTAGAAATCAACATATTGAGATGAGATAGATAAAAAGGCGAGCAAAAGAATAGCTTGGGCATTCAATCAAAATGCCACTCCATCCGGGTGATAGACCCTTCACTTTCCTCCACGATGAATATAGTCTACTACTCTCTCTCTCTCTCTCTCGACTAGTTGGTTGAAAGTGGATGCTTTTCATAGCTTAGGTCATTCAAATGCTTCTTAGGTAAGAAGGCGATTCGAGGAAAATCCTGGAATTCCTAGATTTTCTGCCTGGATGGATAAATACACAATCTACATAAACCTCAATTATATAGGGGAGACAGTATCCACCTAGTGCCAGTTAAAATAAATAAGGAAAACGGGAATTAATTGGAAGTGCAAAAGGAATGTTAATCATTGCTTCATCAACATATAAAGTGGAGTCAACATGAAACGAATAACAGTCCAGCCCTGATTCAGCCTGAAGGATCTATGAACCTTAAATCTCTTGTGATATATATTGAAGTAACTGAAATAAAGGAATGCATGGTAGCAGAAATAGAAAGATGTTCATCCCATATACAATTTAAGAATATAAAAAAAGGAAGTTGTCAAGAAGAAACCAGAACATCTATTTATCGTAGCCCCCCATCCTGATTAAATAAGACTACTTAAAAAGCAGTTTCTAAACCAAGTTTGAATACTAAAGGGAGTTGTAATGGCTTTCCTATAATGAACATTTGAAAATTACTTTTTCAAAAGCAAATCTGTCCTGCATCAGATCGTTGCTATCATATTGATTTGAACATACTCAAATATACTGTATTGAAGCACATCAGATCCACCCACAAGCCCCCAGTCCCCAGAAAAGTGAACTTGCTACACCAGTGGGTCATAAAAATTTCCAGGATTTCATACGTATGACTTCTGTGGATACTTCCAGCCACATTTCTAAGATATATCAATCAATAGTTGCTTCCAGTATAGAACTATTATGAGGATCAAGTGTTTAATATTACCCCTTCACCTTCACAATCTTGGGCACTTTGCATGAGCATGTTCACATATGCATCAATCTTCTTTGTTACTTCTTTTTCGATCTCACGTTTATGAGTTCCAAACATGGACAGTGGCTCTGCTTCCATTTGATAACCCACTGTGCACAAAAATTGGTTAGGAAACCATACTGTAGGCATGTATAATACTAGACAAGATAAGTAGTCAGCTAAAGATAGTGGTCAATCACACCTCTAACCGTTCAGCTAATACAGGAAATACCACAGTTCCACATTTACCATAAAACGGCATAATATGTAGAAATCACATATTCTTTGTACACTTCAACAACCACAGGAAAGCAGAAGCGACACTACTGAAGTTATAAACTGTCAAGAACCAGAATATGGCTCCTTAAAAAAGTGACCTTTTATCACAACTTAGCCGTAATAGAAAAAAACAATCCTTGATGACTAAAACCATTCTATTTTAACCCATTAATTATCAAAAGGGAAAGTTAATCTGGTTAATGGGAATGGTGAAAATTGAAAGCCGATGTAACTCTTTAATACAATGATTTCAAAAGTTTGAGTTGAGCCTTAAGTTGGATCATATTGTTCGGAGGACGAATCATCATCATCATCATCATCTGTAGAGTTATGAAATACCACAGGAATAGAAAACTATAACCTTACTAATCAAGTAAAATTTGTCAAATACAACCCTCTAATCATGGAGTCAAAGGTAGCTACAATTAGAAAATGATGTGACAACTATAAAAGTTACTATCACAAAATTTAGTCAAAGATGACTAAAACGTTGCATCGCCATCCAACACGAGCACTAAAAGTAACAATCATCAAATAGAAAAAATGAGATAATTGCATCAGAAAGTGAGGCAAGACACTCACTAGGATGAAGATATTTATGCAAAACCCCAAGCACAATAATGGTATC
This sequence comes from Solanum corneliomulleri, assembly GCA_027704805.1. Lineage (NCBI taxonomy): Eukaryota > Viridiplantae > Streptophyta > Magnoliopsida > Solanales > Solanaceae > Solanum > Solanum corneliomulleri. Next base: position 53,423,023 of record JAKWIY010003055.1, on the reverse strand, counting down.
GCCCGCATGAAGGATGTTACCCTGTGATCTGATCTCCTCAATAATGCGCTTGATTTCATGCTCAGGGTGATCCCTGGTTGCATCTAAAGCTATAACAATACGACCCGTTATGAGACTATCAACATCTGTATGACTATTATTGTTACCCATAGTTGATGCCATTTCTTGCAATTCAAATTTCCCACCAATTAGTGTTTACTTTTTTTTGACAATTCAAAAGTACACTCAATTGATGAAGCTGAAGCACATATAGAGGACTTGAAGCTGCTGGTGAAATAATCAAATTTTGTGGCAATAAGAAATTTGTTTGATAATGAAACTTTGTAATTTTATTTGTGTGGAATGATTGGAGTTGAGTAAATTGTTAGTTTTAACATCCAAAAAGAGTGATTGAGGGGAATAATTAGAGTATATTCTGAAGGGATATTCTTGAATATTTTTCTGGCGGGAAATGGTACGGCCGGCCATGGCGGAGCAAAGAAGAAGAAATTGTGGGAAAAATAGCAACAAGACAAGGAAATGGCTGGGCATTTCTTGTATCACCTATTCACCAACATTTTTCATTTTCATCTGAAACTCCGATGAAACTAATCAATATTCGCATATTACCTTCTACTTCACAATTCATAAACTTCAAATTCAAAACTCATAAATTTTGAATCTCAAATCCATGTTTTCGTACAAATGCCTTAGCTAATTTGATCTTATATAATATTTTGGAAGAACTGATACACATACTTCAACTTAATTAAATTGGTTATTGGAAGAAGTGTGTTACAAAAAATGAATCAGCTGGTCATATTTTTCTCATTTATGTACAAGGCATTACAGATCGAATATAGAAGTACACTTCCCTATTGAATTCTATTCACCATCTTCTATCTTTTCATCCACCATAGCTGAATAACTTGAGCTTCTCCGCTTAGCTCCTGTATCGTGAATCGCAGTCTTTTTAGGTAAAATTGCAACATGAAATCTAGCTAGTTTATATGAAAGAATTTAGAAATGTATACAGTTATAATCAGAACCACTGTCATGAAGTAATTTTTCAACTCTTTATTAGAATTATTAGAATTTTTCCTAAAATCAAGAGTTCATCAATAGCCAAAAAAGCAATGTTCAAACATTATATAGTTTTCTAGCTAATGGGAATTCAATTGAATTAGTAGTACTTTTTTCCAAGTCACCTCTATTGTTGAGTGCCCTTATATTTTTCATTTGATGAAATATTCAATAGAATTTATTCTTATTTTTTGTAGTCACTTATTTGCTCCGAATACTTTTAATTTCTGTGGAAGATTGATTGCCAAGAGATAAGATAGATGGGAAAATGAAAAAAAACTGAAGCAAATTTGATGAAGAACTGAAAGTCACTAATTTCTACCCAAAATTAAGGGTAACTATTCCATTTTATGCAAGTCTGCTGTGTGAAACAAATACAGTTCTAACAGTTTTGCAGCCAGCAGACAATAGTAAGTATCGAATTTAATCGTGCTAGTTGATGATAGATAACAATGAATATGAGTTCAGAATACAGCAAAACTATAAGTTCCCAAATATTAAGTATGACAATAAGATCATCACTATAACATCCCTGCAACAGTATTCTATAACAGAGGAAGTTGAATCTCCAGATATTACAAAATTCCGGATGGGACTTTAATGGATAGTGAAGGGGGTTCGAGCTGGTGTAGGGGAATCATTTACAAAATTTCACTAATAGGCACCTTCCGAAACCTGCTTGGGACCCAGGTGAGTTGATCGACTGACTGGACTAAAAGGGCACCTTGTAAGTTGTAACCCATCATCTCGCCCCTCTTGACCACCTGTTCCTTGTGCTACTAGGGATGTTAATTTTCAGCTCGGCATTTCCCAAAGCAGTTCATAAGTGGCTAATGTTTAAGGCTAGCATCATCGATACAATTTATCACCATCCAATCCTCTAGCATAGCGGGAGTCTAGCTCTGATCTCAAAAAAACCTGAATATGCTACTGATGTCAAAATGCTTCTCCGAGGAATGTGTGTTTGGATCCTTGTATCTAGAACAAACAATGATTGAAGAGTGCAGCAGCCTGCCTGCAACCAATTATGTCAATCAGAACGAGGAACACTGATTAATACCCCCCCCCCCCCCTCCATTCAAATTGCTTGCCGCACTTTGACTAAGCATAATTATTAAGAGAAGAAGAAATATTTAGTTATTTGTTGAAAAACATGTCTGTCATATTTTGACTTTCCATGCAGCAGGACGATACAAGAAGGAAAAATCTGTCCAGCAAATCATTTTGTGATATTTCAAAATGTACTAAAGGAAGGGGAACTACTTGTGGGACGTCTCAAAAGGAAAGTATAGTATCATAAGCACTTTTTGGACAGATGTAACATATTTCCTGAACAAATTTGGTTGTGCTATTATAATGATGAGTATGTTTCTGTATTGCATCTCTAGGAACTAAGCCATAAATGGCAAGTTACTCACTCTTGCTAAGGTGAAGGTTGAGGAATAGTTTCATGCTTACAACTCGGTGAGGCCAAAGGTTTAGTTTACCATCTGGATTCCTAAGTTCACTGGGTCACTAGTCAAAGATAGGTTTTGTCGTCTTTTTTTCTTTTCTTTTTTAGTTTTGTTGCTTTTCTCGGCTCATCTTTAAAAGTGGTTCTTGTTTGAAACATTCAAAAAAAATTCCAGTTGGAGGATTTTGGCCACGAGGATTTAGATAATATATCTAAGAACTCCATCATGTCAATTTCGGCTGCATACTGGGATAGAAGCAAAAGAAACTGACACTAATTGGGAAGCAAAGCAAAATAGAAGGGAGTTGCAAAAAACTTAGTTTCATAAAATGTTACTTCTGTGAATTGTATACAGTTTCATGTTGTCCAAGGGTAGAGACCCTGTAATATTTTAGGGCATTTAGTAGGAATGCCCCTTAATTTTTTTAAGAAAAAAGTTAACAGTAGGCATGCACTTAATATCCTATAGTCAAGTTTGAGAAATGTAAAGAAGTTGGGATGCTTGCTCTTAGCTTATGATAAAGCAATAGCCCACCTTCATTTTGATCTTTGCTTTTAGTAAACAGATCAGGCTCTAAACATAACACTCCATCCCCTTTCAGGTTCAATAATGCTCATTTATTTTTTTTAAAAATGGGGCAAGCATAATGCAAGCTTTACCAGCCAACCCGATCTGACCTTCGAACTCAGGAAATCAGAAATGATGTTACATCCTCATGGAACTGAAGCAGACAAAATAAAGCCATAGCTGCACAATATATGTCGTTCAGAGAGTAGTGGCAAAACCTGTATCGGATACTTGGAAGTTGAATCTATAGGAAATGACTGGCCATCAGAAGTTTTGGCTTCTCCTCGTCTTCTTCAGTTTCTAGTGATACAGCAGCTTTCATTTCCTCGACCCTTTTATCCCATATGCCATCTATTAGCTTCCATGTTTCATCACTAACTATCTGGGTCTGCATAAAATCATGAAATGACATCAATACATAGAGTATTCATCATAAAGATCAATTAATAGAGCATCCATCATGCTTACCTCCATAGGTCGAGGTGCACCAAAAGTTGCAAATCCAACATTTCCAGGTGCAAACGTCACCCTCCCTGGAAGTGAAACTCCATGGACTCCCCACCGTCCAGCATATATAAGGGATCCATATTCATCGATGGGACTCACAGTAGGCTGACAAATAAAAAAACTTCATAACTATAAATGCCATTACACGACAACAGGCAAGTAAAAGAGTACTATGTAAGAATGAACTGTAACCCACTGCAGCCCATGATTTTAGTTTGTTTGTTGGCGATTTTCCCCCCTGAATAAGCTTAGTTTATATTCCATCAAGTAATTTTTTGCATATAGGCAGCAATAGGATTTGGCACCCATGTGGAGCTTCCGAAGCTACCGAGAGGCGAGAGCCGTGATAATAGTAAGTTATATAATGAGAAAAGGAAATGAGTATTAGAAGAGGAGGGGGGGGGGGGGGGGGGGGGAGAAAAAGCCGCCTTAACTAAGAGCATCTGCAGTACACCCCCTCACCACCACTTCACAAGCCTTCAACTTTCTAATCTCCCTACTTTCCCTGAATCACCACATTGCCCCATCCCCCTTTGAGTCTCCTCTCTTTGTTCCTGTCACTGTGCTAATCCTCACCCGACATCAATTGCAATTTAAATCTACTAGAAAAGGTGAGGAAATAAGCTACCCAAGAAAAAGTGGAAGGGATTGCGGCAACTGATCTAGTCACCTGGACAAATATATTGGATGCTGACAGTAGCAGAATGGTGAATCAAAACAAAAACAGCTACGATTAATCATAATAAGGTAGGTCAGATTGTGCTGTGCCATATTGCATTTTCCAAATGAACAGGTGTGCTAGTTCTCTTAAACGATGCAACATGTAACCCAAGAGCCTGGAAACAAGTCCAGGTGCGCACCCGGGTAAAGTGATTTACCTGAAAGTTGAGCCATCTTATAACACTAAGCATATATAGAGAAGGATGACCTCTAGATGCAGACACCAAAGCTGTGAACGAGCAAAGGCAATCCGTCAAGAAAGGGGATTCATCCCCAAAGTTCTATTCTTTTATCAACAGAATCACCAGCTTTATCTCAAAAACTGCTCTAGTGAAGTGGTTCGTGAAGGTTAAATCAGACTAGTCAATCAAGAAAGGGGAAAAGGCAAGAAGCGAAAATCCTACTCTCTTTATTGGGAAAAAAGGCAAGAAGTGGTTGCCTGTATGCCTCAGACAGAAAACAGAACGGCATTTTCTGAGATCGAGATCTCTAAACATGCAAAGTGTTTCCAATCCCAAGAGTTCCGCTACAAAAGTAGTAATGCCAAATCTACTCCAAAGACCACCAAACCGTAATCCTCCAAAATATTTTATAAATGAAATAATCGGGCTCATTCTTAATTTTTTCCTTTTCTTCGGGAGGGAAGAGAAAGAATAAATTTGCATTAGTCTTCCTCAATTATGTCAATGATAAACACTGGAAAGAGAAGCAACGAATCACCTGAGGACTTTTAGGTGAGCTTTTGTATATGCTCCAAATTTCATCGGCTTTGATCTCTCCTCTCTCAAGTAACACATCTGATCAAAAGATACACAAGCATAAGCCAATCAATGATAAGTCGCCAATATCAGTTGCACAAGTCTTACTCATGGACTCAGCACCAATTCAGGGAAGACAATACTTAAAGTGACTAGACAATCAGGGTTACTAACTTCACCTGTAATTGTCTCTACAGCATCGTGGTTCTCTTTAGAATAGATAAGCATTTCTCCACGGCATATCGCATGTACTCATCTCTTAGTGCTTCAATTTTAGCAGGGAGCTGCAAAACACAATAACTTGTATTAAAAATTCGACGTTTATTAGATTTAACATTTACAAGATCTAGTATATACTGACATTTGGTAAGAGATCTCTCTGGTATCTGTAATAAGCCTTTCCCAAGGCAGTCAACCCTGTCTGCAGTATCAAAAATTCTGCAAGCCTGGAAGCTTCTAAAGTTGCTTTTGCAGAGATCCAGCATAGATTGTCAACTCCAAACATTTCTTCCTCAATTACTCTGGCTACAGATTCAATCTATCAGTGTCCCATGTGAATGAATCAAACCAAGAAAAGGAGGAAAAACAAAGATACAAAAAAGTGGTCTTTTAACCAGATTGATATTGTACACATAAGGGGTATTTCCATGGGTTTGCCTTGGCATCATGTTCATGCCATTGTATTGAATCTACATTGTCTAACAGTGCATATTCTCTCAAAGCAAAAACAAACTCAAGGGGATCAAGAATAAACAAGAGAAGAAGTATAGCTAAAACTGCAGTCTAATATATAGAAGTCTCCTTATATTAGTGACTTACCGATTTGAAACACATACTTTGGGAAAACGTCATTTTGCAATGTGAGATGTACAAGCCTAGTCTAGTATATAACAAGGTAGATACTCAAAATTTGGTGTCAACTATCAGAGTATTAGACATGGATCATATGCAATTCTGGAAAAAAGGCAATAATAAAGCATAGATTTAGGACACATTTATTTGCACTTAACAAGTGTCTGAATCTGAATTATTCAGATCTCAGCCCATTAAGCGCATTTTTTTTATTTAAAGTAAAATATCATTGTGCACTTAACTGTCTTATAGTAAATATCTTTGTTGGATATGAAAAGTGAAGACGAGAAACAGAGATTTCAAACATAAGATCCATAGGATAAATTCACGTCAAGTGTTTATAGAACAGAAATACTATTTTATTTCCCACTTACGAGCACATGCACGGACTATTGAGTTCACATAATCTGCTTTCCTTTTAAACACTCTGCCTCCAATCTCCACGAATTGCATATTGGGCTGACTACGAATGGATTTGATGTCCGTCTGTCATTATATCGAAACCAATTGGCACAAATGTGAGCAAGTCACAAATTTAAAAATACTAAGATTGACTAATATAGTAATATGATATTTATATGAATACAACCTCAGTGAATGGTCGGTAGGGATCTGGAAGGTAACAAGCAAGAACTGCAACAGCAGCTTCTCTGTAAGCTAGTCTTAGTGTTAACTCCTCAGGGACCTCAGTACTATCTTCTTGACCCGTTTCAAATGTGCCTTTTTGCTGTAATATTAAATGATATAACATGAACATAATGTACTAAATCAAACATAAAACAGATGCTGCGTATCTCAATTTTTAGCACCTACCCTCTTTAATGCCTCAAGGAGTTCATCTCGTCCTATATAGTCCAAATCTTTCCTTGCGGTCAAAATTCCAGCTTCATTCCTGCACAGGAGGAGGTGTGAGCTAGTCCCCCCAAACGCAGAATAAAAAGGAACTACAGTTGAGGATTATGTACAATATATTTTGAAGTTCAGCTCCAGTAAAATCTTCTGTTTGCTCTGCAATTTCCTGCAATAGAGTGTCTTTTTCCCCTTCTGACCGAAAAAATTTGTTCCTAGCATGCACCTGAGAGAATTGAAATGAGAATCAAAACAAAACATACTGACACAAAAACTCCAGACAATCTTCAAAGGATTAACAGATGTCAATCACTAGTGTAGCGATACATACCTTCAATATGGCCAATCTACCGTCTTTTGAGGGCAAACCAACCCTAATAATCTTGTCAAAACGACCCTTTCGCAGCAGGGCAGGATCAAGAATATCCAATCTATTGGTTGCACCAATAACTAAGACCTGATAACCCAGCATTAAAAGCAAACTTAAGAAGGTCTCATAACTTCTTTACGGGAAACCATCATCTTAACTACGATGTACCTGTGATGTTGACACTTTAAATCCATCCATTTCTGTCAGTATCTGAAGAAGCCCTTGTTCCCTCTCTGCACCACCCTAAGAAAGAAAATACACGTCGTTTACTGTATAAAGTTATTCCAGTACAGCCCATATATATATATTTATTAATGAAATTAGTGAGGGAACCAGCTGAAACATTGGAGAAGCACTTAGAGAAAAAGGATTTTAGTATTAGAAGTAAACAGAATATACACATTCTAGATTTAGCTACCCAAAACAAGAATGACATTGAAATGAGATTAGAAGGGAATGATACCTAAATTTAGACAATTCAGATATCTAAAACTCGGTATTCTGGGCGAATGGTATAACAGATCAAGAGATAACAGATAAGATAAGATATTTATGCTGGTCAAAGGCCAATTTTGAAGAAATGTGAGACCTGCAATTCTACATAGATTTCCAAATATGCTGGTTCATAAGTATGACATTATGATTATTAAAAAGTATTAAGAACGAGATGAGATACACATGAAGTCATGTGAAATGAAGTTGTTCGCCAACAATGTCAGTGTCCATGCAACCTATAGAAAAGCTTATAATATAAGCAAAAGATCTTTATAAGCGGTATCAACTTGTTGGGATTAAGGCTTAGTAGTGTTGATACACTTACATCAAGTCTAGTGTTGGTCAAGACTCCAGTCTTTTTAGATTGTTAGAGGAGAACTGTATGTTGGTAATGCAGATAACCTCCAGCGTCAGGAAACCCCTAATTTTATCTGTAAAGTGAGTTATGAAAGGAAACAGCTCCAATGGAGCAGACCTATTTCCAGATCCAACTAGTTCGGGGGTGAATTACGGTTACTGTTATTGAAGTAGTGATAATGTCTCCAACATAGTATTTAATATAACATTTGTCGATACAAAAATGGTGAATAATAGCCGCAGTTAAGAAGATCATCAAATTCACAAAAGAGCACTGAAAACAAACTCTCCACTAGATGTGCTGAAGTTAATCTACGTCCCTTGATTTAAACCCTTGCGCCCAAAAACTCACCCCCTCTTTCTTTCCTTTCCGGTTTGTTGGTTGTATGGGTTTTGAAGCAAAATACAGAATAACATGTAGGAACAGAGATAGAAGAAGGGTATGGAAACATATGCAAATGGGTGTAGACTTAAGATTGCATGCATCCAAGTTACATATGAACTTAAACTTCTTTTACAACAATTACCAGCGAAGAGTAATAGCTCAAACCGAAAATTGCTTCTGGAAGAACAATTTCAAATATGCAAAATGAAAAACAAAAAGGAATAATATTGTATCATACCCCACCAATATCTGGTCCACCACGTTTGCTGCCAATTGCGTCTATCTCGTCAATGAAAATAATAGAAGGAGCAAATGACCTGGCACTGGAAAAGAGATCCTTCACACGTGAAGCAGCCACACCAACAAACATCTGCATAGATGTGAAAGGTTAGAAGCTAGGAATGCTGCCAAACTGAAAAGAAAAATTCCTGAATCAAATATTGGAGTGCGAACATAGATAGTATCCACATACTATGGAAGTATAGAAGGTTAGGCTATGGGCCTTAAGAAACATGCTTCTGTTCTTCTCTACTTCCTCCCACTAATTTTTCTGATCTTTGGTTACACAGTTGAAGGTTAGACTGTTAAGAGTATATTTCCTGAAGCCACCAACTCGGTTTGATAAGGAGAGAAAAAGATCCTGATTTTTTAGAGAATGGGTACATTATTTTGAGGATATGCTTGCGGCACCTCTATTACATACAGACAAACAAGGAATTCTGACTAACAGAGCACACCCAAACTCCACCGCACAAAGGAGAAGCAAAGATCTACCTAAACATCGTGGAAGGGATATAAAGAAGGTGGAAAATTCTATCACCATTTTCGGACCCACATGCACTTTGAAATCGGCAATTCAGTGGTCTCAAATAATATCATTTTCAATAATATCAAAGCCTTAGACTTCCGCATGAATTAGAGAAGGTGAATTTATTACAAAATAGAACGCAACACTCTCATGGAGATAGCAAGGAACTTGTACACAATATTCTAGTAAACAAGCTCTTCGGAATAGAAGACGATGGATCCACTACCCAATTCATCCACTGTAACCACCTCCTCTTTATACTCTAGAGAAGTGATCCTTCTCCATCCACGTTTACTTCCACTCCTCAAATCCTTGCTCTTTACAATCCCCAACTTAGTAAATTGTGTGAACATCTCATCTTCAAGCTTAAACTATTAGAGAGAGCACACTTCTTTACTCTATTATTATGTCCAACACGCCTCCTCACATTGTGCTAGATTCTATTTCAAGGGCCAAAATACAAGGATAAAATCACTTTTTGAGAGGCAGAGAAATCTGAACCATGATTGCTTTGCTGATTTCATACCATGTTGAATTCCATAATCATCTTAATCTAGTATTTTGGTATTAGAACCAATTGGACGGAATGCATCATCATCTCCTTGTACAGTCTGGGACAACATCATAAGAGCTAACTTTTGAGGTTGATTAAAGCTATGTTGCTTGGGATCTTCAAAATTGTCAAGGGGTGCGTGTTGGATTCGTCAAAAGTAGTGTATTTTTGGAGAATCTGACACGGGTGCGGCATCAAAAGTGAAGAGTCCGCGCAACTTAGGATTTAAGCACAAGGTCCACTTTTTAACCATGAAATCAGAGCTAAGAGAACTCGTTTTAACAACCGCTTTCTACATTCATGTTCTATGGCACTTGACTTATCTCTCTCAATTTAGGCTCATCAAGTCAGTAGCTTTCTCTCTTCTTGTTCTATCGTTATGGCTTCTCTCTCTCAATACAGCCCATGGAGCTATTCTGGGCTTTTATATATATATATATATATATATCAATACAACCCATCGAGCCACTAAAACAGTTGCAGACACACTCATTCGCATGTTCAGCCTCATTTGTCTCCCTCTACTTCATGTTCACTCCTACTCAGTCTCCTCTCCTCTCTCTTGCTTGAAAAAATAATAGTACCAAACAAAATTCTTTAGTACATGTTGGATGGAATTAGACAATACACTTCTCCTTCATTGTTTGTGCAAGGGTAGAAAATGTCAAAGTCACTTCACCCGTAACCTTAAGGTCTTGGACTGGATGAACAAATACTTCCACACCAAACATAGGTTAGCCGTTATGTAAATTTTTCTACAGACTACTGTAGAAAGTAAAGACACTGTTCACACAAATTAGATGCTTTACATTTGCTAACTGATACATACCAAGACTGACACGCATAAGGCTATTATTTCTGAGGAGTTTTTGGACATTAACAATTGAATCATGCCAGGGAGACCACAACATAGGGTTGGCCATCAGAGAATCATCCATATGTTTTACAAGAATCCATATTAGAGTATATCCCTGCTTTTGTGGGGAGCTAATATTGATTGATGATGGTCCACAATTCAGAATTGTAGCATAGCAAATATAGCACATAAGGCAGGTAAATGTTTATGAAAAGTTTATTAGCAGGACTGAAGACATTCAATCGAGTTGTGCTAAATTATAGCATCCAAAAAGATATCCCACTATGTCTCTTTAAGATCTAAAGGACCTATAGACAATAAGCTAAAACAAATTGAAAAGTGAAATAAGTTTTATATAAATATGTGTGTGTGTGTGTGTGTGTGTATATATATATATATATATATATATATATATATATATATATTAAAAAAAAAAAAAAAAAGAAACAAATGAAAAAACTTGCAAGTGTTTACAAGAAATAAATACAGGTTGAAGAAACCGAAGCTAATGAAAACCTTGTTATCTTTTCTTATTGTTTTTGAAATGGAAAGTAAAAAAACCTTGGTATCTTTAACAAGCAATTGTTTGAATCGGCAGGGAAGGAAAATGATACATCTGGTTTTGCCAAACAAAACTGGAATGTAGCTTTCATTTTGGAGTCCATTATAGCAGATATAGTCATACATGCTGTGGTTAACCCTGTAAGTGGATGTTGTTGCCCAAAACAATAGTCAATTAAAGAAACTTTAATAATCTTGCAGCTGTTAAATTTTACTCTTCCATTTAAGTGTGTCGGAATTGCAAGTACTTCTCACCTCAACAAAATCAGTACCGTTAGCAGCAAAAAAAGGTAATCCTGCTTCTCCAGCTATAGCTTTTGCCAGAAGTGTTTTGCCAGTTCCAGGAGGACCATGGAGAAGCACACCTTTTGGGCAATAAATCCCTTTGTCTTGAAACTCTTCTTCATTCCTCAATATTCGAACTATCTCTTGAAGTTCTCTCTTAATATATTCTTGGCCAGCAAAATCATCAAAAGTTATACCAGTCTTTTCTTCTGCTGATATGAATTTTGCACTGATAGCAGATAGTAAAAAGAAAATTAGATACGTACAGTGTTTTTTTTAATTTAAGAAAGAAGATTTTATTGATGTTTGGGAGAAAGAAACGACCATACACAAGAGATAAGCCAAAAAGTAGAAAATCTGCAAAAACAAATGTTTTTTATACCAAAGGCATCCAATCTTCTATACCTAAGGGGATCTCATGGATGCACCAAAAAGCAATATGGGATGAGGGCTAGTCCTCAACTAAACTAAATTTATCACCATCCCTTCAAAAGCTCTCCTATTTCTTTCTCTCTACACAATCCACTAAGTGCTACATTCCAAACCCTATGTCTTTTCCTCCGTCTGCCACAATTACAGCTGGTCAACATTGCTTTCAAAGCGCCCGGCATCACCCATTGTACTCCAAACCATGCCAGAGTTTCCCACCATAATCTCGAGAGTCGAGACTGACCAGCAATAAAGAAGAAGATTATTAATGTGCCCAGGCCCTTGCACATAAACCACCAACTGACATAAGAGAGTTTTCTCTTCCTTACATTCTAGGTGTCATGATTACCCCCTCTAGCCACTAACCAAGTGAAAGAAAAATATACATCTCTTGGAATCACAGAAATCCAAATCGAATCATAAGGATAGTCAATCTCCTTCCTGGTCAACATCTTCTCTTTTTTTAACAAGGTGAATTTTATTAGTATTTCGGGAACAATATATACAAGCCATACACCAAAAAAAGAGAACCTACACCAAATAATGGTTCTCAACAGAAGAGATCCAATCCTCCATACAAATTGGGACCTCGCAAGTACACCAAAAAGAAACTAGGGACGAAACACTACTCTTCATTTTTACAATATCAAGTTCCACACCTTCAGAAGCCCTCATATTCCTCTCTTTCCAAATGACCCACATGATTGATAAGGGGGCAATGCACCGCCAAAAATACAAATAAACAAGCCTCCTTAGTGCTCTAGGATCCAAATGGAGTCTTGGAGGTAAATACCTACCTCTCTCACTAGCAACTTCTTGTAAAAAGAGCAAATGGTGAATAAGCCATCACCACTCTCTTGCAACCTACATACATCCATTAAGTTGTTTGGTGTGCCTAGGCTATACAAAAGCTGAATCAATTGTGAAATTTTTCCATCTCACAATGATTTAGGTTCCTTTTGAATCTTAAGTCATGGTGGATAACACCCATCCACTCATGAGACCTACAAATTTGTTGGATTGTCATCTCTCGCTGGCTAGATTCACGATATAAATTAGGTAAGGCTTCCTTCAACTCGATCTCCTTACACCACTTATGTGTCCTCAACTAAACCTACTTCCGTCCCCAACCTTGAAAGAGATATGTCCACAAAAATGTTTTCACCCCTTCATGATACTCCTCCACAAACCATACCTAAATAAAGTTACAATGTTTTTTATACTCGATCCACCATCCATTATACCATATTTATCCATCACCACCCTCCAAAGAGCAGTCTCCTCCATCCCGAATCTCCATATCCACTTCCCTAACAAAGCTTTATTGTACATCCTGAAATCTTTCACTCCAAGCCCTCCCCATTTCTTTGGAGATGCTAGCAAGACAAGACTTCAGACCCGTTCCACCACCTATTTGCTATATCCACATAATCTAGTTCTCTGAGCTACATGTTCTTGAATCTAAACGAAATGCGCAAACTGCTCCTTCTACTCCTATCTAGCAAGATAGGCGTATGATCCAAGGTCAATCTAGGTAATGGGACTTGCAACACATTTGGGACCAACTCCTCTCAATCAGTGGATACCAAGAATCTAACAAATCTAGATTTTGATGTGGAATCACCTGCTCTGGCCCAAGTAAATTTGTCCTGTCAAAGGAAGATCAAGAAGATATTGGTTATCAACAAACTCTAAAGAGTCCTCCATCGCCCTAAAGATCACCCTTGCAATCCACTCTCCCGTCATGAAATCTTACAGTGTTAAAATCCCCTCCTAACACCCAAGGGACCTCCCACCCTATCATCATAGTGGATATCTCTTCCCACAAACTCTCTTTCCCTCACCAGACTGTACACCCTCCTTTCCCCGAGGCCTAATTCCTCATCAGTTCCAAAGATTTTACCAGCAATGCGACCATAAACTCCCCCTTGCTTACCTCCATCACGTCTAATTTCTGTCATCCCCAAAAACTTTGATACCCATGCATTCCCTAAAGTCGAAACCCAATCATATTTGCCCATCAACCACCCAAATCAAGACTTCTCACCACCGCATTTGTCACCACCTCCATTTTAGTCTCTTAAAGGCACAATAGTCCAACCCCCCAACCCCACCCCAACTCCCTACTCCCATTTTAGTAATAGCTCTCTTATAAGGGTCATTCATTCCCCCTTCACATTCTAAGAAATAATTTTTACTTCCGTAATCAACAACTTTACCCTCACACAAATCCTCCCATCTCATGTACCCCCACTCTTACTCCTACTCTTACATCTCCTCTTGAACACCAGTAGGTTAGAATTTACCCTAATCAGCAATCCTCCAATCTCCTATACCCCAACTCTTACTCCTACTCCTACCTCTCCTCTTGTACTCCAGCAAGTTACCTTCTCCCTTTTATCCTTCCGCATACTCTTTCCCTTACCCACCCTCATGTCAACAACCTCCTTTTCTCTAACCCCTTTTGCCTCTTGGTCAATGCCTCGAGGGAGTTCTAACACCCTCCCCTCCTTCCCTTCAAAGAACACTCCCAAAAATTCCCCGAACATCAAGTATTTCTCTACCTCCCTACTAATCAAGCTTCTACCTTCCTCAAAACATGCTAATGGCAACATATCATCCTCCTGAACATCATAACATCCATATTTAGTACCCAAAAACAGTTAACAGTTAACAAAAACATGACTAGCAGCCTTTTCTCCTTAGAAGAAGAAAAATGGAGTTGGAACCAGTAAAACAGATTCAAAATTCCGGATCTGAGATTTTCTAGCCGGACCCAAGACAATTTCCGGCTCCGGCGAGGTCGCCAGAGGTGAACCAACCCTAGAACCACTTCCATCCCGGTTTGCCCACCAACCTAGAGTGGTCATCACCCTTCGAAAAGTCGGACGAGTTCCCTTCAGCCCATGATTTACATAAACCAGCTTGCCGAAACTGGGATTCCGTCGCCTGGCCTTGCGAGAACTCCAGATCTAACAATCTGCCGGGCCCCTGCTGTATGGCTGCTTCTCATAAAATGATTCGACATAAAAGTCTCTATTGTTCCCCAAACCCCATTCCCATTCATCATGTCCCTTTGGTGAGCATCCTTGTTTAAGCAACAACTCTAACAAACTTAGGAACTCCACCTCTTCCTATTTCCAAAAAATTTATCCTAAACTGCAAATCCCAATAGCCTCCCCCATCTTGTAATCTCCAAACTCGCTAGATTGTCATCTCCTTTTTTCGGCTTGAATGCTATATAAGTTGGGGAATGAAATGTTCAAGCATTATCCACGCACCACTTATACCTCCAAAATCTTACTCTCCTCCTATCCCCTACTCTAAATGCCACATTGTCGCTAAATTCTACCCATGTGAACTAGACATACATATGAACTTTGAACTCGTGCCCCATTTCGGGTTTTTCACTTTCATAGATAAGTTCAAAGTTATCGGGGAAAATGATCCTAAAGGACAACTATACCTATCAAAGTTCACAGTAAAGCCCATCTGATTCAAAACATACATAATTTCAAGCCTTACAGTGACAAAGACGAAACTTGATAAAATGCGAGGAAAGGTATAAATCCAACTTATCTAGAACATACAAAGTTGAAAGGAAGTGTACAGTCAATAAACATATAACAAACAATGAAAGTTTTCAATTACCGGCTTTTTCCTAATGAACCAAGGGCACGCTGCTTGAGTGGCTCTTTTATCTTTTTGGGAGGGCTGCCCAAATCGCAAGGTATTAGTTTTGAATAAATTGGTCTCATCTTATTATCAATCCAAATGTAAAATAGAACTGAAAATGCCAGCCGCATAGACCACACAACTGCTGTCGCGACAGTAGAGTAAACTTCAGCAGGGATGTTATTCACATTATACACATCAACATTTACAAGTTGTTGATGCAACTTCCTCCAAACATCATTCCATCTATCTATTGGCATCCGGTCAACGACATGACGCTTGAAAACAATTTCCTTTTTAGTGTCCCCTCCTGAACGATTTGTTTTTCCGTCCTTGTAATATGGCAGAATCACTACAAATAAACCGGAAACCAAATAAACAAACTGGGGAATGTGGTAAGATATCATCTATTAGATATTGCATAACTGATTCCTAGAGAAAAACATCTTGATAAGTGATAACTAAGTTGACAGGGTTAGATATTGTCAGAAATTAACAATAGATAGTAACAAGCCTTTCAGTACCTAGAATTTTATCGGAGATCCCCAAAGGTACTAATACCTAGAATCATTTTCTTTTAATTTGTACTCTTCTACCCAAATGCATGTACAATAGTTTAGTTGGGTGATTTGTTAATTTTCTGAGGAGTAACCGTACAAGAGGTGCTCCAACCACACATGTGCACTGAATGGAAAAGTTGTCTGCTACCTAGAAATAAATTCTTTTAATTTGTTATGATGCTCAATTGCAGGAAGACCTTCTATTCCTTAACATACAAAGCTCAATCAAGTATCATAACAAACTGAAAATAAGAAACGCATAGAGAATACTTAACCTGAAACTGTCTGCCCATAGTTCGAATACTCCATAAACTGCACATTGTTTGCATTCAGAAGGTTTTGGAATTCACTGTAGTCTATCCTATGAGAATTTTCAGGATCCCACTCTGTCCCCTTCAGCTTTCCCTGCATGGCCAGCAATTTCCTACTCCATTCTGAAGCCAGCACAAGCTGCCTCTCTAATTGAACATTTGCCTTCCTTTCAAACTCCTCTAAATTATTTATCCGATCACGCTCTGCCTCCTTCAATTTCTGAGATCCCATTAAACAAAACATCGCATTAAAACTAATATCCTGTATGTAACCTGAAGTAACAAGTCATAATTATTTTGTTGTTGTAAACCCTTAATTGTTATACGCGTACTTCTAATCCAAATAATGCAAAATATGGTTATCTCAGGAATCATAATCATACTTGAATTTGTTCAACATACAATCGAAATTCCCATAAACAAATAAAAATTCTGCAACCAACTAGAGTATACGGTAACCAAAAGGAATAATGTTGTATCAAGTTCCATGGAATTCATGCAATCTCCATCACCCTAATAGTATTCCTAAGTTAACTAATTGTGATAAGTATTATGTTAAAAAAAACAAGTAAATTGTAATGTTAAATCATTCTATTATCAAATTCCGTAAATTTAACCTTCAATAGCAAAGTTAATACACTTAATACACCTACCAATCAGCAAATTAGCATGAATAAAACTAAAACTAATAGAAATTCTTCCCATCTGCATCAATGCAAGCAGGCGCAAAAACCACATTATCCAAAAAAGAGAAAGCTTACCTCAAACAGCTGCTGAGCTGATTCAGTTTCATCACCAGCAGAGTTAGAATTGGAACTGGAAGGGGATGCAGCAGCTTTACAGAGGTGGACATTGAAGGGCTTTGAACCAATATAGAGGGAATTCCGGCGAGGTTTTAGGTGGAAATTGAAAGCGGTGAATGGAGATGAAGAGTAGTATGTGGGTAGGGTTTTAGGAGGAGAGAAAGAGGGTTTTAGCAAATGAATATTGGATGTCATCTTCTTCGATTAGCTCATCCGTCCTCTTCTCTTATCTTTTCTTCTTCTCAATCGTATGAGTATCCTAAGTGAAACACAACTCCATTTTCATCTATTTGTATTTCAATCTTTTATTTTCATGAAAAAAAAAATATTTACTAGTTTTGGGCCAGCAATTAATTTTTTTTGGGTATGCTAATCAGGATTTTGTATTTGATATCTGTATTAAAATTTAATTATTTTAAAGTTATATTGCATAGTGGTTTATTTCTTATGCACTATATAGGCCTTTTCTTCTGTTTTCTTTTAGGCTTCTAATTGAACTTTAAGATAATGAAAGAGAAGGCAATCGACAGATAATTGGTAAGTAAAGATATGGACTGAATTCTCACTCTAAGCCAACATTAGTAATTTAAAAAAACAATAGACATCTAGCGCATTCACTCGTTTTTCTTTCTGATAGGCCAATTCAAAAAGGGAAATGCAAAGGGTGTTTGTGGTCTTTTTTGCCTCGCTTGCTACTGAAAAGAGAGAGCTGCTATAATTCTTCGTTTTGTTCGAAAATAGACACGTGTAGTCTCTATTTATTTATTTCATATTTTTATTTGTATAAATATTTCACATTTATGATAAACTTATGAAAATTGATCCACCACTTCTTATTCTTTACAATTATTAAAAGAAATGATTGATTCATTTGTATCTGCATAAAAAAATAGAGGGACGAATGGAGTAAAAGGATTTCGATGATTTGTATATTTACAAATTATGTTAAAAGTTGTATTAATTACAATAATTAATAATTTAAATTAGTTTTGAATATCTGATTAATTCTTAAAATTTAATCAGCGTCACATAAATTAAGATACTATTAATAATGTATATATATATTAGGTATAAGCTTATATCTCTAATGTATATATATAATTCAGAGTTAAGGATAGATAAAGTGATATAACACATCTTGATAATTAGAAATGATATTTCTTTTTTTCCCTCATTTTTTGATACTATAAAATATATTTGCGCTTCGCATTATGCACTAATTAATTCACAAAAGTTTCTTTTAAATAAATCTTGTCAAACAAATAAAAATAATATGCATTAAAAACATTATCATAAAATATTCATCAAATATTTGTCATATAAATTTCATTATTAGAATTAGACCTAGATGACCAATATTTTGTTTATTATATCTTTTTAAAAAGTATATACAGATATATAAATAAAAGATTTTCGCTTTTAAATACCATCTTTGATATGTGAATCTAATAGTACCAGACTTGTGTTTTTCATGAGATAATATGAAATTTTTTATTTTCCAAAATAAATTCATATTCAAACATTAGCACTATCTGTCTCATAAGTTTAAAGGCCTAAAGTTAAACTTCGAAAGACACATTTCTTAAGTGATATATATATGAATTGAATAACTACGTATTATCATGAAATTAAACAGAGAGAAAGTTAATACCATTAACATATACTCAAGAATTTGTGTTGAATCCATCTCATTGTTTTAGTCAACTTTAGTTATTCAATTGGTACAAGCAATTCTTAAAAAGGAATAGTAATTGGAGTTGAAAAGAAAAGATTTGGTAGTTGGCAAATTGATAAGATTTGCAATCATTCTTGACTTTGCTATGTTTACATATGTTATTAGTGACATAGGCATGGTTTTATCCTTCTATAAATAGAGCATTCTTGCTCATTTGTAGAACACACCAAGTTAGAGAGAAAAACCATTTTGAGAGCAAAGTGAGGTATTCCATAGACTATACAAGAAAATAGTCTATGAAGAAAAATAGAGTGTGAGCGATATTTTAGTAAGACGGAAACCAAAAGAGTGTTGTTCCTTTTGAGTGTGTAGTAGTCACTTTAAGTATTGTATTCGTGACTACACAGTGTAAAATTCCTTACTATAGTAATATCAATTGCTCCTCTTAGTCCGTGGTTTTTTCCCTTATTCAGAAGGGTTTCCACTTAAAATTCTTGGTATCGTTATTTTCCCATTTTATTTCCATTACTTTTACCATATATATTTTTGTGCTTGTCCGCGTTTTCCCAACAATTTGTTTATAATGTAGCTATTTATATATTTTACTTCATAGAACTCTCACAATTTCAGAGTTGCTTTCTAGCTAGCTATTAAACCGAATTGAGATTTTGATTCTAGAAGATAAGAGTTTACTAATTAATTAATTATACATATTACGCAACACGAATGAATTAATTGCGAAGCTGTAGCTCTGCCCCTTATCATAACACACTACAAATCTTATATAGGAACATCAGAAGGATATTCTTTTGGAGATCTTTTTACAGCATCCTTAACAAATTTCTCTTGATCTTGAAGATTTAATGGCATTTTGTCATAAACATCTGTAAACAAATCTTTCAATGAAGGTTTATCCACCTTCTCTGCTGCTTGAATAGCTTGCAATACCTAATTCAAAAAGAAGAAAAAAATGAATAATATAAGCTTTTAGCAGATATCAGATGAAGATTAATGTTTGTTTATGAACCTGTTTTCTGATGTCTCCGCGAAGTTCCGATTCATTTTCATCATTCCACCAGCCATTTCTTTGAATGTATTTTCTGAATTTTGATATAGGACTTTTTGCTGTTTTCCAGTGTTCGATTTCCTCAACGGGTCGATACTTGGTTGAATCATCAGATGTTGAATGGTGAGCTACTCTATATGTCATGGCCTAACACAAAAGTTGGAAGTTTTTAGTATGAGTTTCCTAAAAGAATGTCAAGTCTAGCAGTTTTAAGAGTGATTTATGTTTAACAAATTTCAAGATCCAGATTTTGCAACATTGTGTTGTAAACTTGAACTCTGAGATGAGTTTTTACCTCTACTAATATTGGCCTTTGTTCCTTAATTGCCATTTGGCGAGCTGCACGAATAGCACTATAAGTTGCCAAGGCATCGTTGCCATCTACACGAATGCTTCTAACACCATACGCTTGTCCTCTAGAGGCGATTCCGTCACCTGACATAACAAGACATCAGAGAATTTACATTAAGTAATAAGGAGGATTATTACAAGTAAAAGGTGCATTGTATATCAAATGAGTTCAGAAAATACTTCGAAATTGTTGGTTTATAGGAGTGCTAATGGCCCATCCGTTGTTGCGGCATATAAAGACAACAGGAGCATCCAATACTGCTGCAAAGTTTAATGCTGCATGAAAATCTCCCTGCAAATTACATCGCGAGAAATCAGTCAATTGATGTAGAATATGCTTGAAAATCGCGTTATTTTTGCTTGCTTAATTTAATTACCTCACTGGTGCTTCCATCTCCAAAATAAGTGACCGCGCAAGCCTCCTTTTTTTCCATTTTGAGGGAATAAGCAACGCCCACGGCCTGAGGAATCTGTGTTCTGAGGAAAATGGAATTCGGAGCAGAAAATTGATTACATGGAATATCCTGAATCTTAAGGGAAAATGCTAAAAACTTTGAGATTCTTACGCTATTGGCGAAGAAACAGTTAAGTAATTGAGCTCATTAGAACCATAGTGGCAGGGCATTTGCCTTCCTTTTCCATAATCAAACTTGTTTCCGAACAATTGATTGGCAACCTGTTCCAAGGGGTAACCACGCCATAATATAACCCCTACTTCCCTGTACTGCAATGTACAACAACATATTGAATTACATCATTTCCCGGTTCTAGAATCATGAAACTATTGTCAAATCGAGCAGAACAAACATAAACAAAAAGACTTTGCGTTCAATGTTTCAATCTGCATTATGCAGCTGCTAATGCCAAATGTGTTCTACTCATCTCAAAGACAAACCAACAACTATTTAGCGGTCGTTACAGGTATTAGTAATACATGGATTAGTCATGCAAAATTTAGTTATTTCATATATGCAGATCCTAAATTGCTAACCAAAATACATATATGGTGTGTTGAATTTGATAAATAGCGACAAAACAAATGCTACTAAACATGATACAAGTTATGGTTTAATACCAGAATCAATCACCTTCCAACCAGCAACCAAACGACCCTACTGACAACCCAAAACAATGCTTTTAAACATGATATAAGAAAAGTGCCAAACTCATTGCTTTCAGCTCGTACAACGCACAGATATTTTGAAACTACTGACTTTAGATCTTGAATTCATCTCTGAATAACAATAATAATAGCAAAAAGTACCTGAGGTAACACGAAGTCGTCTAAGGAAAGAGCAGCAGCAGATGCTACGTTGATAGCTTCTTCTCCAGCAGTTGTGAGATAGAACGACAACCTCCCCTGCCTTTGCGCTTCATAAAAAATGGTATCCATAGTTTGAAGTGTCACCATTGAACTATACATCTTTATTGCCAATTCTTTGCTCACCTAACCAAATAAATGCATCAAATTTCAATTCATATTTTATTTTTTCAAATTC
This sequence comes from Solanum corneliomulleri, assembly GCA_027704805.1. Lineage (NCBI taxonomy): Eukaryota > Viridiplantae > Streptophyta > Magnoliopsida > Solanales > Solanaceae > Solanum > Solanum corneliomulleri. The sequence goes on along the minus strand of JAKWIY010003055.1, from coordinate 53,401,215 downwards.
AAAAGAAATGAAAATTTGAAACAAATTTCAAATTACCTCCTCAAAGATTGTCCCTGGAAGTGGATAACCATCATCATCAAGAACTCTATAACAAGGTAATCTCTTCTCAGACGACTCCGAAATAAATTTCATTTGAGGAGTAATTGGAACTTTTCCACCAGGAAAATCCATCACCTGCCAATTCCAACAATTACATGAATCATCGTTGTACGTGTCGTTACATTTAAGCTCATCTTAGTCCAATATTACATAACATAGAAAAGTATCATATTATTCTACTGACACATATATATATATGAACACGTTTAATTAAACATCCAAATAAAGGTAAGAAATTCACGACAAATACTATTATAACCTGAAAATCATCGGTATAGTCATCATTTTCAGCAAACAGAGAAGATTGTTCTTTCAATGATAAAAGTCTTGTTGATGAAAAATCAAGAAGTTTATAGAGGATGAATGAAATTGGCTAAGTGGTTTTGTACTAGCAATTCTATGAGTTTGTTTACAATTGGAGAAGAGGATTTTGAGGAATCCTAGCATATTATATGAAGTAAAATTCCAAATTTTTGGCCTAAGTTTTTTATTTTTATATTTTCTTTGATGCTCTACTCATCAAGAACTAGAAGGAAATGTTCATGGAATTGAGACACTAGAAGAGGAAACTATATATAGAATGAAGTAATTTTTTCGAAAAGAAGTGAAAAATTCTCATAACCTTTTTTTGGATCATTGTACAAGTTTTTCGAAAAAAAAAAGGAAACAGAACACTTTTTCAAATTCTAAATTTTAGTAACAAGATAGTAATCTTGTATATCTTTACTTGTTCATTTTAGAAAATTAAAAGATAAATTGTCCAATACTATTTTTGAAATAAAAATTAAAAGTACTGACTTATGTCCAAATAAGTTCAAAAATTTATGGATTCATGAATTTGTAAGGAACAATAAAAGAAGTTGAATAGTGACAAGAGTACGAGAAAAGAAGACATTATTTTGTACTGTTCACTACTGACAAGTGTAACATCAATATGTATCACATGGCTGCCTACACATGAATCATGATCTCGAAAAAGGGTGATCAATTATAGAGGGGTGGGGAATGGGGATATACACCGGAAATCAAAACATCAAATCGAATCGAATTATTTTAGAATTTTAATTTTATATTTTGATTTTTAATTTGGTATTAGGTTTAATTTTTTGTATTTTTTGATTTTTCAATTCAATTTTTAATACGTATTATTTTGATTTTCGATATTTTGATTTAAACTGAAATATTATACTATAATTTATATTATATTTATATTATATTAATTAATAATTATTAATGTTAAATAATCTTTTTTTAAGAAAAATATGAAACTCTATGTAATGTTCCTATTCCTAATTTAATTTTTAATATTCATCATGCAGCCTCCTTTTCCTCTTGCAGGCAACAGCTCTTCCTCTTCCTCTTTCAGGCAGCGCAGCAGCCGCCAGGCGCCAGCAGTAGCCCAGCTGCAGCCGCCGCCCGCAGCGACTTCAAGTCTTCAACTGGCGACCAGCGTCCGGCGGCCAGCCCAGTTAGGTATTCGGTACACAATTAATAAAAACCGAAGTAAAAAAAAAAACAAATCGAGCCGAAATATTTCGGTTCGATATTCGGTACACAATTTACAAGAACCGAAAAAATTGAAAAAAAATAAAATGGAACCGAAATACCGAATGTCCACCACTAATCAATTACATACTCTTAGTTAACGTTAAATATATGTATATTTTATTTAAAAGAAAATTTAAATATTTTACGTTTAATTTCTAACTTTGCCATGAACCTTAACTCCCTCCTAAAAACCCCACCACGCCCCACCACCACACACAAAAAAAAATCTATTAATAGTTTCGAAATTAATTAATTTGTTTAAATCTAAAGAATTCAAAATTTTAGTTAATCTTAGCTTAAGTATATATTTCTAATTGATTCATAAAAATTATTATACGTTATATTAATATTATCCCTGTTTGGCAACCTCTTTCCCTTTTCCCTTTTCCTTACCCAAATTAGAAAGAAAAAAAAAGATAAAATATTTACGGAATTAAAAACAAATACAAATGATTTAATAACATCCTACCTAACAATCTGACAACTGAATTTATTATATAAATAAAGACAATTAAAATCGATTCATAAAAGTCTAACCTAACTAAAATATTAAACTCTTTTGGGAATTAAAGTCTATTAACAAATTCTTATTTTAAGTTAATATAAAGCGTTATAAAGCGATGTTAAGTTAATTAAATTAGAATCTAAATATTAATTTGGGGCTATAAATCTAAAATTTCAATTCTCCAAAACTTCAAATTATGATTTCAATTTTTTTAAAATAAAAACTTGATTCATAAATTTATAATTAATTAAAAAAAAAAAGTCTCATGTACGCTAAATTTTGCAAAAGAAAAACTCATACTCAACACTAAGAAAATATTTATACCATGTGAAAAAATTATATTAAAAAATACTTGATTACAATTATTATTAACTAATCAGTCTTTATAAAATTATGCATATTTAAAAATTTATACTTCTGAACACTTAATTATAAAATAATTATGATATTCTGATAAAAATTATTATATTTTTATATTTGTTAAAGTAAATACAATTTTAAATTTTTTTAAATTATATATTCAAATAAAATTTAAACTCCATATCATAATTTCAAAATTATTATCACAATGTCCAAATGACCCTAAATTTTTACCCAATATTTCCTCAGAAGTCATAGATTTTATTTAAGTTTTTATTTTTATTTTTTGGTGACTATCCATTTATAATAATTCACTCCATAAGTGTTTATCTTTTGCAATAATCAATTGTTTTTTCAGTCAAAATTGATGTAAAAAGGACCATCTCTGTCCTGTCATTCTAATGGCCCACTCCACCTAATTTATATTACTTTATCATTATTGACACATTATTTATTTCTTAATCGGAATTTAAGAAATAATACTAATAACTCACGTTGTATCTTATAATATAAAAAATAAAAAACTTACCTCTTAAACGTTACACGTCATGAAGGTATTCAATAGCAAAAAGAGTTGAATCATAATGGAGTGTTTTTTAATTGGTGGATAAGATATATCAGAATATTTTAATAATTAAAATAGCTTATAAAAATTATTTTATTTTGCATTAACTTATTCACTATTTATAATTAAATAATAAAGTAAAATAATTCTATTGCATTTGATATCTCAAAATTACAATTCTTATTTCACTGATAAACGATCTCCAATTTGTAGTAGTACTAATTAGTACTTTCGTTTGATTGAGAATAAGTATCTCAGAATTAATTCAGGTTAGCTATTTTGAGATAACTTATCTCACGAGGTATAAAAGATAACTCATCTTATTGCTATGACATAAATAATACAATAAATTAACTAAACACGACAAAAATTAATAATTCTAACACTATTTTCTTATTCTATCTTATTTATTTTTATCGCTCATATCAAACAACACTTACATTAATGTCACACTTACACTTGGCAAATGTAATTATTTTGTTTTCTTGGATAAATGCCAAACTTCTATTCAATCATCTCAAAATGAAACACGTCATGGTGAACTTTTGTCCAAATCGTCTAAAACCAAACTTATTATTATTATTATTTTATTTTATTTTATTTTATTTTACAATTAAAATAAACTTTTAATTTAGAATCAATTAAAAGTCCTGCGATCTCGGATTCGATTCTATAGTCAAAATTAAACTACTACGTAAATTCTTATCATCTATCAATTTTATTGGATATATATATAATTATTCGATACTTACTAAAAACAAATTAAAGTACACATAAAATTACCTAAATACCACAATTATTAAAAAAAAAATGAATTTTTTCATGAATTGAGAATTCAAAAATTATTTCGATGGATCACATGTTTAAATTTCAGATATGACATTTAAATAATAATTTTTTTTCGATATAAATTTCTAATTCTGTCGATAAAAAAAGTTATCAGAAGTAAATATTAAAAAACTTTACCTGATTTTCATCTTCTTCGTAGTCAATTGTATCTAGTTGCTCTCCAGCTTTACCGGACTGGTAACGTTCCGGCCGAAAAATGGCGGCAGACTCGCCGGAAAAACTCCCCGCCGGCTTAATATAACCACCAGCACCGGCGCCGGCGGCAGAAGTTGTAAACGATCGTAAGAAACAAACTCTTGTGTTTAGAAGAAAATGGTTAAATTTTGTTGATTTTGAAATCAAATTTGCCATTGATTATAATTTTGTTTGAACAGAAAAAATGGTTAAATGGATTGTGATAATTAATGAGCTCAAAGGGAGAAGTTGATATGCATTGGGTTTTTAGTTCTAATTTTCTTTTTTTGGGTGAGTGTGTATTTATAAGTAAATAAAAAGACCATACTCATAAATTTGGATTTTATCATATTTTTTATTAGGGGTATGAGTAGAATTAATTACGTGATCAAAAGGTCAAAGTTGGAATAATAATAATAATAATAATAATAATAATAATAATAATAATAATAATAATAATAATAATAATAATAATAATAATAATAATAATAATAAATAAAAATAAAAATAATAATAATTTTAAAAAAATTGAGGAGCCGATGAGGACCATCTAGACTTTTCCTACTCTAATAATAATTATTTTTAAAGAAAAAAATACTTTCTTTTCAATTGTTTAAATCATTGTAAATATTATTAGTTTTAATTGTGGATGTTCATAATTTTTAAGTATCCTTCTTCCTTTTTATTAGTTACAGTTTTTCTTTTTCAGAAAGGATAAAAACTTAAAAATTGATGTATTTTTTTATTATATTATATGTAAAAAATATAATTTATAATATTTTTCATTATATTTAATTTTAATATCATAATTATGAGATCTTTTGATATACCTTAATGTAATTCAAAAAATAAAGTTTTAATAATGTCGTTCTATATACTTAGAAAGAAGAAAATAAAAAGTCATCTTATTAAGTTCTATCGTTTTTATATTGTTGTTTTTATTCTGTGCATTCTATGAATAAAAACATTAAAATTTTCAATTTTTATACATCTATATATCTTTCGTAGGTAATTATAATTTTTTTTAATTGAAAATAAAGTAATGTTAACTGATAAAATTGTTATTTGATTTTTTTAGACTTAATATTAGATATTTATATTGAAATTTAACTAACTAAATTAACATATTACTTTTTCTTTTCATGATAAAGCTTTCGATTAAATAATTTCATTATAGGTATAAAATTTTCATTTTCTTATTTTCTCTAATTTCAGGTCCACCCTCTCCCCCACATTTTTTTTTTGAAATTATGAATTTAATTTACTACTCTGACTCCTACCAAAATTTGGTTGTGAAATAAAGGCACATACATAAATATTACATTTAATTTAATTTCGAATTATATTTATGTCTTTTAGTTTTGGATGTTCACAAATAGATATTTAAATTTGTACAAAATTGAATAAATAGACACACATGTTTTACATGTCATCCTACGTGTCATTTTTTATCTTATATGATATCTTACGTATATTGTGTCATATAGGAGTTGTGTATTTATTTATTTAAAATTTGATAACTAAAATATCTATTTATACATTATACAGGTTAAAATTAAAATTAAAATTTAAAGCTAATTTTAAATTTTAATATTATGTATTATGTCTTAAATAAATGCGCCCCAGAATCCTATGAATATTATTTCAGTCCGCTGTACATATAAATTGTTTGGTGTTTGCATCATAATATCCATTGGTAGAAACTGATTAATTATTTATATACATTCTTTTTATTCTCTAAACATCTAGTTGACAACTTTGAGATCTTTTTTCTTAGTAGAGAATTTCACCTGTATTAAATAATAAAAAAAGCATATATAACCAAAATAAATAAATAAATAAGAGTCTAGACTTTAAAGAAAGAAATAAAAAAAGTTCAGATTATTAATTAGACATGTACAGAAATTACTTGTGAAATAATAAACTTAATGTACTCAAATTCTTCAAATAATATTAATTTATAATTTTTTTAACTTTAATTATAATTTAAATTGTCTTAGAGGGAAAACTCCGTAAACTTAGTGCAATATATGATTTTTTTTCTAAGGATAATAGTAACATTAAAATTTTAACGAAAAAATAAAATTGCTATATTTCGAATAATACATAAATAAATTGAACCTAATCTATTTTTAAATATTTCTTTTGGTATTAGAATTTTATCAAAATCTTCATTTAGCAAGATATATCTTCTTTCCCTATGTTTAGGTAATAAAATTAATTTTGTCCTGATTTTAAATGGCAACAATTCAATTTAGCGGCTAGCTTTGTTTTCATCGTCAATTATATACTCTTGTTTTTATTATGTTTTGAAGAAGAGTTATATAATATGAATCGTAGTGAGATGGTTAAATTTTTTTACTTTTAATAGAAATATTTAATTTAAACACTTAGAATGAAGAAAAAATCACATGAAAAATATTTTATTATAAATAAATCTTATACATAATTTAATTAAATTTCAGTATAATTCGAATACTAAAAAAATAAATAGGTGGAACATATGAAGGCATTTTTTTTTTATAAAAAAAGAGAAACATTTTTGGATAGGTTTCAAGTCATATAGGTATAGGTTGAGACAGATAAGAGTGACACGTAAAATAATGCATTTTTTAGCATTTATGACTTTGTACATTTGTCCATATTCACGTACTTGAAGAATTTTTTATTTTTTCTAAAAAAATCAAATATGCAAATAATGTGTAGTTTAGTTTGATAATAAGTAAAAAATAAAATAAAACAAAAATTGATATAGTACTACAGTGTTATTAGTACAATTTTAGTCAGTTTAGAATAGTACGATGTATTTGATAAATATTTAATGATATTTTATTTATGTTTGAATTTTTATTTATTTGGCTAAAATTATAAAAGCATAATCTTTCTTAAGGATAACTTTAGCTTTAAAACAATACAAAATTATCATATTTTAAATCAAATTATATTATATTACATAAATCATATAAATAAGGACGAAGAAAATGATATATTTTTTTCAAAATATTTGTCTAGACTCTAGACATATTTTGTGATCCTTACTTAAAATGTGATGTTGAACTGAAGCGTGCAGGGACGGCTCTACAACTTTATAAAAAAAGTAACCGTTTTAGGCTCTCAAATTTAAAGGGTCTTATTTTTTAAAAAAAATAATAGTCTATAAGTCTTTTTTACAAAAATAATATCCAGTATTATTTATAAAATATTTTTTTTATAAAAGAGTTAAGAAGTAATAGAAGTTTGACGATTTATGAATACTATGTCTCAAGAAAGATTAAATTATTCACTATAATAAACTTTATAAAAATATATATTCATATTTAAGGCTTCTATTTGGATTTAGCTTTAGGCTACGATTTACTAGAGCCGCTCCTGAAAGGGTGTGTGTTTATTTTTTCGGTTTAATTTTGTATTATTCAATTTGAATTTTCAATTTTTGGTTTGAAAAGTGTAATTTAATCGAATTAACTAAGTTTGCTTTTGTTTTAATTTTTTCGCTTTGCCTTTTCTCAATTCAGTTATTCGATTATATTAATAATTAATAATATAATTAAAGTTATATTTGTAATGTGAAAAAACTATATATACAAGGAGAAGTAATACTAATATTTTAAATTACTTTCTAGAAATCCAATATAATTTAAATTTAAGACACAATACTTACAAGAATAACACCTTATCTATATCTATATAATAGACGAGGTGATAATATCCACCTGTCGATACTATTAAAAACTAAATTTTCTGAATAATTACAAAAATATAAACACGATTGAATTTAAATTTTATTTTTAAAAATGTATACCTACCCACGTGTATGGATAAAAATCCAACTAACAAAATCTAATTTTTACCATTTGGAAATTTTAAACAATTAAATTTTAAAACTAAATATATGTCCAATATATAATAGTAGAAAATAATAAATAATTAAATATATTATATAATTTTTTATATTTAAAATCATTGACAAAGTTTATTAAGATTAGGTTACAACAGATAATACATAGATTTTACTAAATATTATTAAGTTTTTGAATTTGAATGAAAACTCAAGATTCATCTTTTAAAGTTTGAATTAAAAATTAACTCTATTTTATAACGACGAATTTCAATCTACTATTTTCTAAATAAACTATTTTTCATCAATCTTCATATTTTTATTCTTGAATATAATACTTAATTAAAATGAATTTGTTCTTTGAGTATAATTATTTTTTTGGTAATTGGCATATTATATTCATAAAAAAATAAAATATCTCTTTGAGTATAATTTTAATTTTTGTCATTGAAATTATCTTTTTCTTTTTATCTTCATTTTATTAGTATGCGAATAGATCAATTATTTGATGGCTAATCGAAGAAAATTAAAAGTATATTTGCAAAGAAAAAATCAATAGCCCAAGAAGAAGAACAATAATATTTATCAAAGTGAAAGATCCTCCGCATACAATAGTATTCTTAGGGCCCGTTTGGATGGGCTTAATAAAAGCAGCTTTAAAAAAGTACTTTTGAAAGTGCTGAAACTTATTTTTAAAATAAGCAGTTATGTGTTTGGATAAAAGTACTGAAGTTGTTATGCCAAACGTGAAAAGGGAAAAATAGAAGAAAGAGATGTTAGGGTTATATGGATAATTTGGAGATTGTATAAAAATATTAAGGGAAAAAACATAAAAATGTGGTCAACTTAAAACAGCTTATAAGCTAAAAAAAAAAAGCACCCCTACCCCAACTTTTAACTTTTGGCTTAAAATAAGTTTTTTTTAACTTAAAATAAGCTGTTTTGAGTATTGCCAAACAGTCAAATAAGTCAAAAACCAGCTTTTAAGTCAGTTTGATCAGCTTTTAAGCTGAGCCAAACAGGCTCTTAGATCTATAGTATCTTATTGTGATTTTTTAGTTCATTTGATTTAATTTGATTTTTAATATCATATTATATACTTATATTAATTAGACTGGATGAGTTTTCTGTAATTTTTTTACACTTTTGTACTATTTTTACTGTGATTAATGTAATATAATATTTTATTAATTGCTTATATTTGCTTAACTATCCTACGTCTCATAGATCCATTACACCCACACATCCGCAGACAATGCATTTAATTAAATTTAAAATAATATTATTATTTTTAATTTTGTGTTTGTGGATAGAGGAAAACAATTAATTATTTAATTAATCTGTAACAAAACTTTATAACTAATAAATTGCTACAAATCTATGGTGACAGCAAGAGTATCGTAAGAGTAAATATGACTTCATATCTATTTATTTACTTATATAAAAAGTAAATATAAATAGGCACCATACCTAAATACCTCCGTAAATGTGGTAGGAATTATTAGTTAGTATATTTAAATTATCATATAGTCTTAATTATCTTCTAATTACTTGCCTACTTTATATATATTTGCACGGTCTCATTTAAAGTGAGTAGGTTACATGACACATCTGTCACACTAAATTTAATTTTGTTCATGTGATATTTTTCAAAGAAAAATTATCATATTTAATTTATGACTTTTAAGAATTTTTTCGGATCAAATTAGTAAAAACTTACCTAGAACTTTACTATTATCAGGCGAAAATATTATTAGAAGAAATAAATTATTAATCAACATGTAGTCATAATATCTAAATAAGATATATTTGGATTAAGAAGTTTGAAATTTTATTATTTTGCTAAAACTTTTTATTTCACGGTATAATATTCCACAAGTTATATTGTAAAAGCATAACAAGTTATGTTGTATTGTATAAGTCACTCTAGTCCCTTAAAATATATACATAGTAATGAAAAAAATTCAGTTTCAGAACTCAGAAATCATGTCATATTATGCAACTTAATTCCTAAAAAGAACTTATAATGAACGAAAAGATCAAAATTTAAATTGCTTTAGTCGAGACTTAACGTGTGCACAAAATAGATGATTGATTATCTGAATTTTTATTTTATTAGTGAGAGTTAAGTTTTACTCTTCACTTGATAATCTCTTCCCTATTTTTCCTTTTTCCTATCACCATGGTTTTTAAAGGGAAAAAAAACATGTGGATTATATTAGGCATGCCAAGCTAATCTAAAAAGTAGTTTATTTTTGACAATTAGGAGTAATATGATTAAAGTAGTTTATCCCATGATGTAATATTAGTACAAAAGTTTAAGCTATTTAGGCATGCCAAGCAAGTTCATTTTTCTTTTTTTTTTGCCAATTTAGTGAAGGCAATTTAGGTGTTATTAGCTAAATTTTGGAATTGAAGCTAATGGTTGTTGTGATTTTTCTTTTTGCAATTTTTTTGAAGAGGCTGAGGAAACACAATTCCGACTTTTTAGATATATATTTAGATCTTATTTATTTGCGCTCAATGAAAGTCTAAATATTCTTTTATTAAATTTTAGGAAAAGTATGTTGTTTTTTTGTATAGTTGCCAATAAATGAAATTAGGTGCTAAAACATGATAATTAAGAAGGGAAATATTGACAGCTCTTTTAAAAGTTTGGTATTGAAGATATGAAGCCATTTTTAATTTAAGATTTTGGATAGGTTTTTAGTCATAAACGTAGAGAGATAAGAGTGACACGTAAAATATTCCACTTTTAGCAATTTGTACATTCTCCATAGTCACCTACTTGAAATCAATTGTTTTTTTTAGGGCAACTTTTATATATAGCAAATAAAAAATTTATATTTGTATGTTATATCAAAATTTGCATAATTGCGCTTCATAACAAACATAAAACTGTATAATTCGCTATACATATACAATTGTATAATTCGCTGGCCTAAATTGTATAATTTGCTAGCCTATTTCACTGCAATTGTATAATTCGCTATCTCATTTCACTGCGATTGTATAATGCACAATTATATAATTCGCTGCCTATTTCACTGCAATATTTTTATAAAATTTGTTTTGCATACAATTGAATCGAATTAAAATGTATGTATATTGCATAATTATAAGTGTATAGCAAGAAGATATATGTTTTTCTCTCGCTTTATACAAAAACAGAAACACAATATATACACTTCTGTTGTATAAAGCTAGAGAAAATTGTATTTCATTGCAATTGTATAATTCGTAATAGTATAATTCGTTGGCCTTTTTCTCTGCAATATTTGAAGTAAAATGTTTGTAAATTGTATAATTAAGTGTATAATACGAAGATATATATTTTTGCATGTGTATATACAATTTTCTCTCGCTTTATACAAAACAGAAACAAAATTTATACACTTCTGTGTGTAAAGCAAGAGAGGCGAGCGAGATTTTTGAGAGAGAGACGTCTGACAAACTTTAGCTAACGTTTGCTATGGAGCACAATTAAAGCAAACCCTAGCTACTCCATTTATTTTAGGTTATTAGTTTGCTATTATATACAATTTTCCTTTTTTTTTACCCAATCCTACCCTAACCCTCATCCAAAAAAAAAAAAAAAAAAAAGGGAAATAACCCGGAAAATCCTGTACTTGGTTCTGTTCGTCATTTAAACCATTTTACGCATTACTTTCCCAAATGAACCCTTAAACTCATTCAAACATAATATTTTCAACTCTTTTCTCATCTAATATATGTGCGTGTAATACACTCATTTTATACATGAAATACCATATTATTTTCTAATGACATGTCATTATTATTATTATTATTATTATTATTATTATTATTATTATTATTTCAATAACACGTTAGAATTACATTTTAAAAATAAATAATATTAAAAAATAAAAAGTGCAATTTTTTCTCTCTTTCTCCCCTTCCTACTTTATCTTCTCCATTTCCACCCATAATTTCATCTTTCTTCAATATTTGCACTTTAAAATTTTCTCAATTATCAAATATAATAAATTGTAATTATATCATATTTACTTACTTTAAAACGCGTGTGATCACATATTTATCCAACTCAATTATATTAATGTCACATAAGCTCGGTCAATGCTCAGAGGAATTTAGAAAATAGAATTTCATTGAGTTTAAGGGTTCATTTAGCAAAGTGATGAGTAGAAGAGTTCAACATACAAACAGAGCCAGGTACAGGGATCTCCAAGGTCATTTCGCCAAAAAAAAAAATTAAAAATTTGTTTAAGATAAAAATTATTTTTCTAAAATGATTTTCTACATTCTAGCAAAAAATTAAGATTTTTTTCTAAGAAATATTCTTAATTCACCAACCGAACACAAAAAAATATTTTCAACTCATCATCCAAAAATGAGAAAATAAGCCAAAAATTCACTTCTTTTCCAAGAAAACAAGTTATAGGAAAACATTTTCCTTCGTACCAAACGCTCCCTAAATAGAAAAATGAAGACAAGACGGAATAGCTCAGATGGTAAATCCCCTTCACTTTCAATCTTTAAGGTTGTTAGTTCAAGTCATCAAAGGAGTAAAGGTATGAACTCCCGGAGGAGGGATAAATCAAAAAATAATAATACAAAAATAAAACTATGAAATTAATGTGTACTAAGATCTCTCACTCGCTCTAGCAAACGAGATAATATACTATACTATCTTTTATTCAACTTATCTAAATAATTCTCGCTCATTAAAAAGATAAGACAACATAAGCTGAAAAATATTGCACAATGAAGTTTTGACAAAGGCTCACCTCTTTTCTCAGGATTCATAGATGGAGAACCAAGAACGGGGAATTTTCTGTACCTGAGAAAATGAAGTATAAATTTGAAGTTCATCAAGAATGAGACTTTTATAGGCTTCTAAGTAATAAGAAGAGAAGAGTTCATCACATAAGAAACCACGCCTAAACAGGCTCGTCGTGCTCAACTTCAATTATTTCAGAATAATAATTACTGATGAAAATAAAACTTGATGTAAGGCACATTTAGAGACTGTTTTTCACTAGGTTAAAAGTATCTTTTAGCATTATCGATTTGATCATGCAAAACAATGTCAATCAATCACAGAGAAAATTTCACTTTCAGAAAGAAGATAACTAAACAGGAAGAGCTCTGTAAGGCATTTGTTAGTGTTGTATGATGTGCTGAAAAAAAATTAGCAATTAGCTAGTGTACTATGCTGTATTGCAAGCTGTCGAGTGTCTACAGTCTACACACAAGCCAAAACAAACCAGTCAATAACTAGACCGAAAGGACAGCATTCTCGTTGTCTCAATATCACAAAGTTGAAGAAGGTATGCCTAGAAAACACAGGAATGCAGCAAGAACTACCAGAATTAAATAACTTTTACAAGGAAAGGAACACCCTAAATTTGAAAAAACGCTTGTCAAGAATCTTTTCTGGTCAATAGGAGAATCTCTACATTTAACACTTCCCGTTTAGAACTGATTCAGTCATTTCTAGTTTCCCTGTTTTATCTTCTAGTCACCTTCCAGTCATAAAAATCCTTCTTTTAATTGAAGACACAGATGTTTATTTCCATTTTTGAGGTCATTACAGTTCTCAGATTTAGTTCCCTGTCAATTGATGCATTCTGGTATCTCTATGTTTCTTTCTTGCACTATACAGAGTGATATCAACCAAAGGTTAAGGTTGTATACAGTTCCAGTCCTTGATTTATGCCCTTGTCCTCAATTTTATACAACATGAATCAGCTGAAGTTCAACTAAATTGATGCTATCTTCATTAACCATATTCAATGGAAAACTTTCATGCTATTTTGAATGGTAGTGCTTGCAGATATTTGAGTATCTGGAGGGGGATATAGCATAAGCAGACATGTTTTTCCCAATAGTCGTCCTTGTTTGAGATGGAGGCCTTTAGAAGGCTCATAGACTGGTGGCAGAGGCTATATTGAGGGATTGAAGCAGTGAAAGAAATAGGAAGAAGAATGGCAATACCACATCTACTGGTTACCAATGATACTTGACATCTGCTTTTCGCTGATGATAGTAAGAGGATGAATACTTTATACAAATAATTTTTTAAAAAAAGACAATAAGAGGAAGAATGGCTATATCACATCTTTTATTTGTTTGTTGATGATACATTAAGGTTTTATGTAATTATCTTTTGATAAGCCACAGGTGGACAGTCGATATTTCTTTAGGATATTTATTTGGTTTGAAGCAGCTACAGGACTTTGCATCAATTTATGGAAGTTTGAGTTGGTACTAGTGGCGAGGTGCTGAATATTTCTAAATTGGAAAGTATATATGGAAGTTAGGTGACAACACCATCACCGAGATTAATTGGGTTTGCCACTAGGGGAAAATTTAAGGACAAGGGACTAGAGGAATTGGTAGCAGAGAAATTTGAGAAAAAACTTAAAGCACAATGGGAAAGAAGATAGTTATCTAAGGGTGGGTAAATCACGTAATCTCATATTCCCTCCATTCCAATTTATGGCGGTGTTTGACTCCGTACTGAGTTTAAGACAGAAAGGAAGACTTTTGGAACTTGTGTTCTAAAACAAACTATTGATATTTGTGCAGCTATAAATAATCTCATCAAGGGTAAGGTAGGAAGTTTCAAGTTAAATTGTTTCTAAATAAGGAAGTATGACATTCTTTTTAGGATATACTAAAAACGAAAGCATGACATATAAATTAAGATGGAGTATCCCACATACTACATGTTTTGACGAGAGATCACACATGGGAAGGAAAGGAAGGGGAATGGAAGCAAAAACTGTTAGATTATTAGAAGATGAAACTTCAAATGGCAGAAGGGATGAAGGATACGAAGAATCCATGTTTTTAGTGACATAAACGGGAAGTGGCTGTGGAGATCCGCCCAAGAGGAAAATACATTATGAAAAAATAAATTCACAGATGATTCATGGTTCTCCGGTGAAAAAATTACCATGCATGGGCGAGTGTATCGACGGGGACTATGAATGGAATGTTACACATACTGGGTATGCAGTGGGTAATGCTGTAAGAGTGCTGCACTATTCATTGAAAGAAGTCTGACAAAAAAAAACTATTATAAAGGAGACGTTCGCATGGGCTTAGTAATTGAGAAACGATATGGGCGCTATAGTGGAGAACACTTGAGACAGGATAATAAGGGAGTCAGATCGGATAGTGTTCTCCGAAGAGATACTCCGATCAGCATTGAGAAGGAAAAGATGAAAGGAGGATTAGATGGTGTAGAAGGCGAAATATACAAAATCTTATTGGTGGAATCACACTGCAGCTAACTGAGGATGAGGGTAAAAATGTGGTGTGAAGAATGTTTGGGGTGGTAAAGCAACATGGAAAGTATTTTGTTTTCACATATGTCCTGTAAAGGAGCAATATTGACAATCTGATAATCTTATAAATGGAAGGAGAAATGTATTGAGTTGGTGTTGTTTGTACAAAGAAAGTGGGAAGAGCACTGACTATATTTTGTTCCATATCGTACAATGTTGGAAGGGCTTCACCAAGTATAGTTGAGGAGGCATTACGAGTTGGAAGCTGTGCGGAATTGAAAAAGAACGAAGGGCTATATGGAGAACTACACAGCTCTATATGTTTTTTGGATAGTGTAGAAGGAAAGAGAATTGGTCCATCATGTTGAAAGAAATAAAAGTAACTTAATTTTTGTTTCATTTAGTCTTTTGATGTAAATCGAAGATCCAACTTGCATAGATGATTGGGATAACTTGTTAGTTAAGTGTGATTGATCCAGTCATTCTCATTGAATATATTCTTAAAATCAACTTCCTTTGGTTTTTAATGAAAAGTTCTGATCTATCAACAACAACAACATACCCAGTGAAATCACACAAAGTTCTGATCTATCAAGAATGATTATCATAAAAGCAACAATGAGAAAGAAGGCAAACTAACATATAAAGTAAATACTCAACTATTTGTAGACATGTGAGCTTCACAGGTTACGGAGAGATAAGATTCTACATTACCTTTTAATCTTCCCGTCTCACTCAGCATCTCTCAGCCTTCAAACTCTATGATGAGGCATCCAAGACATGGAGATGTTATATGAGTGATCTCTGCTACTGGACAATCATTGTTCCCTAGAGATGCTTGTGGCTTGATTAAGGTGTATAAAACTACTACTCAAGCTGAAAGAATTATCTCATATTGATGAAGTTAATGCCTCTCTAAAGGCCAAAATACAAACTATAGGTTTTTGTTAGATGCAACATTCTGAGTTCTATGGAAATGCTCCAATTCTGCATCCTGTAACAAGGCGAGTATCCTTTTACCGTTACTGGTTCTCCATCATATGCATGTGGAAATTTTGAACTTTGGAAAAGCTTTTATCCCTTTTGATGCAATAAGCAGATTCAGACCTTGAAAGTCACTTAAAGCAAATCCACATCAATAGCAAAAACAAAGTTGGGCTTTGCCCATTGTATAATCAATTTTAAATTTTGCTTTTCTATCTGTGCACTAAACTCATCTGTTTAGCAGCTATTACTCCCAGTTGCAACTGATTGGCATAAACTTTTATCCCATGTATCCTCTGTCAATAGCCTCAACGTTGAATAAATGCCGATGTCCTTACTACCACAACTAAGAATTTGGTTTGCTTGGAACATGATTACACTGCTGCGTACACTAATCCAACTGTAACTAGCTACTTTGTTTTCTATTCTCTCTTTCATCTCCTTCCTGACCCGAACAAGGCTCTCCCATCTTCCCCTGGACTCGTATACTTGCGCTAGCACCAAATACGGCAGAGATGATTCTGGTGCTAACTCCATTATCTTCCCTGCAACCTTTTCAGTTGCTTTTAAGTCCCCATAAATATCACAAGCAAGAAGTATTGATTCCCACATTTCACTGCTGGGCTCATGAGGCATATTTTGTAATATATCACCGGCTTCTTTAAGTTTACCAGCCCTGGTCATCATGCCCACAACACAAGTGTAGTGCTCAATGCCAGGTGTAATTCCATATTCCTCTTCCATTGAAGAAAATATAGATATACCTTCATCGAAAAATCCACCATAACTGCAAGCTAACAGAAGCGCAGTCAATGTTATTCGATCTGGTTGACCACCTAGTTCAAGTAGTTCATAATAAAGGCTGAGTGATTTGGTAGGTTCACCATTGATCGCCAGCCCAAAGATTATGGTGTTCCACGATATTAAATCTCTTGTTAGTAGGTCATTGAAAGTATTTATGGCAGAATCAATCAATCCATATTTACAGTATATATCTACAAGTGAAGTGGAAACAACAGGATCTGATACAAAGCCTAACTTGATGACCAATGAATGAGCTTGAATCCCCAGATCCACAGGGAAGGTTGTAGTACAGCTAAGAATGCAGCTGAGTGTAAACTCAGTAGGTCTAATATTTTTCCTCAAAGTTAGGACAAATAGCCGCAAGGCGTTTTCTTCGAAATTGTTCAGTGCATAGCTCGAAATCATTGAATTGCACAGAGCTATATCCCAAAAATTTGAATACTTGAATATACGAGCTGAATCCTCAATACTGTTGCAGTTAGAAAACAAGTCAATTGCCGCACTTGAAACAATCGTGTTGCGCAAAAATCCCATCTTTATGCAAAGACATAATATTTGCTTACCCTTGTCCAAACTGCGCAAGTTAGAACAGCCAATAAGCACTGATGACATTGTGAACTCATCCGGTGAATATCTGCAAGCTCTCATCAAAGAAAAATAAGACAGAGCTGTATCTTCATACCCTGATTTACAACAGCTGGAAATCAATGAGTTCCATGAAATAACATCCACTGTCTCCATGGCTAAAAACACAGCAGTAGCATAGTCTACTAACCCAAGCTTTCCATACATATCAATCAGTGAATTCCCAACCACCACATTAGACAAATCCACACCATTCCTTAGCATATTTCCATGTATCTCCTTGCCATGGAAAGCAAACTCTACATACGAAACCAATATCGAGTAAGTATATCCACTAGGCGTAATACCATACTTTTGCATTTCCAAGAAAACACCGAAAGCATTCTCAAACAACCCATACCCCGAAATCATGGAATTCCAACTCACAACATCTCTGTCAGGCATTTCATCGAACAATTGTCGTGCAGAATGCACATCACCTGACTGAACCAGCACCTTCAACCATATATTCCAGGACACAACATTCTTGTATGGAATTTCATCAAAGACTTTAAAAGCATCAATTTTTGTACCAAACTTGCTATACAAATCAAGATAACAATTACCCAAAAAAGTATTCTTGTTGAAACCAAGTTTAATCAATTTCCCATGAAGTATTTGCAAAGAAGTGAATGAGAAGCAGTGGGTTATGAGACGAGAATAGAATGAAAATGAATGTGTGTGGTATTTGTAAACTCTTTGTACAAAAGGGTACATACAGCTCCTAAAAAGATGGAAACAACTACTGAACAAGAAGACAAAGACCAGGTATGTACTACTATACAGTAGTAAAGACTCGTCTCAAGTATTATCATGTGAACCTATAAGAGGAGAAGGAATGATAAACGTTATAACCTTAAAATTAGACTATATGTTCAATCTTTAACTTTTGAAAATGAGTTTCCATGACACTTTCGTTAGCTAGATTATGCAATGTATCACAATACCTACTTACAAGTTTAATATAAATGGTGAAATTGTTGGGGTTGTACAACCTAGTAGAGGACTAAGACAAGGTGACCCTTTATCCTCATATTTGTTCATATTATGTGCTGAAGGACTTTTCCGGCTTTTGAACCAAGCTGAGGAGCTAGGATAGTTGCGTGGAATAAGCCTAAGAAGGGGTGATCCTACGATGAATCATCTTTTCTTTGCTGATGACTCCTTTTTATTTTGTTTAGTTTTGAAAAATCATCTATATATATATTTTAGTAAAAATACTATAGAGATATTATAGCGAAGATAGGACATATACATAAAGATAATTTGAGACTTTATCTAGAATTACCTACGATAGTTAAAAGATCAAAGAAGAAATTATGCTTGACTTTATTAAAGAACGAGTTAAAACTAAGATAAAATGTTGGAAGAGTAGTTTTTTAAGGCTTGCAGGCAAAGAAGTCGTGCTTAAGTCAGTACTTTCTTCTATTCATTCATATGCATTATCATGTTTTCAGTTTCCAGATAACTTAGGTAAACGACTTCAAAATGGAATTTTGAAAGTTTTATCAGCTTCAGAATGAACCAATTAGGCCAGTAGCATGGTCGACACAAGTATCGAGGCCTTTGGTGCGAGTTTGAACAATTAGGCGTTTTAGCCTTTGAAATTTGGCCTAAGGTCAACTTTGGTCAACATTCTTTGAAAACTTGCTCTTAAGAAAACTTTGTAAGCGCGTTTAGCTTCGGAAAATGTGAAATATATTGAATAATATATAATGCTAATATTTGATTAGCATATGTGCCGCTGAAAAATATAAATCAATTTCTAATATTAAAAAAATATTTATGTTTGCATAAATCAATCAAAACGGTAAGTATATTTAAAAAAAAAAAAAACTATATATAATAAGAAATAAAAACAACACATGTTGATAAGAAACAATAAAAACTTCCAATTAAAAAAAAAACAAATAAAAATGGTCTAAATATAAAAAAGAATAAAAATTAACAAACTTATATATAGAAAAACAGTAAATGTTTCCAATTAAAAACAATAAAATAAATTAATAGGGTAAATATGTAATTTTTCACTTTAATACATCTATAACTAATGCCCACGTAACTTATTTCATCTTCTACCCTGCATAACTTTATATATAGGTTCCCTCATTAGTTATATTGATATTAATTATGTAAAATTACAAAAATACAACCAAACATGGTATAAGTTATGTTGACTTTTTTACCTACATAAAATTTCTACAAAACATAGTATAACTTAATATATTATTTTACAGAAGAATAAAACGCAAGTTATACCTTAATCAATCAGCCCTTGTTATTCTCAAATTTGTGCAACATAACTATAATTTAATCTCGAGGAAACAAATATTTTCCCTTATTGATCTCAAAACTCAAATTATATACTATGCTATCTTTTATTCAACTAAGCTAAATAATTCTCGTTCATTAAAAAAATGAGACAATATAAACTGAAAAATATTTAATCAAAACATCACTAATAATAAGTTACGAAATATATGACAAGATTAAAAATATATACCTTAAAATAAGTTAAAAACCAAAAATTGACCTCCCTTATTTTTTATTTTTTAATGTAAAAGTGATTATTTTTTATTTAAAATTATTTTTTTAGGGATAATGCCTAAGTACCCCCTCAACCTATGCTCAAAATCACAAATAAACACTTATACTATACTAAGGTCCTATTAACCCCTGAACTTATTTTATAAGTAGTTTTCTACCCCTTTTCAGCCTACGTGGCACTAGTTGAAAAAAAAATCAACCATATTGGACCCACAAGATAGTGTCAAGTAGGCCGAAAAGGGGCAGAAAATTATTTAAAAAATAAGTTTTAAAAAATGAGTTCAGGGGTAATAGGATCTTAGTATAGCATAAGTGTGTCTCTGAGATTTCGGGCATAAATTGAGGGGTACTTGTGCATTATCCCTTTTTTTAAGTCAATCGAAACAGGCTTTTAATTTTTTTACTACTCACTCTATAACTTTAATTCCACTCTTTGCAAGTTAGTTGAGTTGGCTATGTTTCATTGTGAAAAAAAAAAAAAAACACAGGTGATCCTATGTGTAAAAAATACGTTCTACACGGCAATGTCCTGTATATATTATGTGATGTAGAATATGTGTGTATTTATTCAACTTTTACACAAGTTTAAGTGCAACAACTCGAATCCAAAGATCATATGGCGTATTCTTCCATCATTTTCATTTTGTACCGCTAGTCACAATCACCAAGCAAAGCCACCCTTTAGGGGCTTATTGTCACGGACCTAGAGATTCTGACAATACTCCGTGCGGCACCTGACGATTTGCTCATGATTCTTTCACGATCTCGCAAACTCAGGTCAGCCTTTCACGATTTGTGCCTGCCGACACCAGGCTGGACAACTTTCGGCTGAAAAGGGGGCGGGGCGTCACATTAGGCCTTTATCAATCCAACATTAATACCTCTAGCAGATTTGTAGTTCCAGGATCCCTAGCATTTGCTCTTCTTTACCTTCCGAAATGACCTACAACTAGACTCACTCTGTGAAAATCCTCAACTCAGCTTATCCCAATCCAGTATCACATTTTTCACCCATCTGTCTGACTAGTCATGTTACCTGGCTTGATGGTAGAAACTAGAGTACAATCCACATACAGTGGCTCTTTCACACACACAACTTATATCACGTCTTAATCAAGAACCAACTTCTTCACCCATGATCGCTCTACCATGCTCAGGTGAAAAGCCTGATGTGTCTGAAGCAACTTTGTCAGAACCTCAATCGATTGTTTGATAATTAGCTTTTTCCTTTCTTCACTGGTCACGATCAGCTTCTGCCCGGATGGATACCTATTGCAGGTGAAAAAAGAAGATTAAGCTAGTAAGACAGCTTGGTTTTCATCTGTGATGTTACCACAAACTTACTGAGTAGGTACAAGCTAATGATATTCCAATCAAATTTTCTAAATTCTAGTTGTAAAATTGTTCTTAGAAAGTTATCATACCAGCCTCACTAAGAAAAAAGAAAAAAATAATACTAATGGCAAGTGTTTAGCAAATCGTAGCTGTTGAAAACAATAACTTTCTCATGGGTGTTTTGGATATGGTATAAGATATCTAGGTTACTCCCCTAGACTTCAAAACAGATTACCTGTTTTAGCTTTGAGATTAAGAAAAGGAGTACAAATGCAATTTTTGAAGTAAATCAAATATTTCAGTAATGTGGCAGCAAGATGATGTCTAATAATACTTAAGATGCTTTCTCAAACATCATTTTTGAAGAATTCTTGCACACTGAATTGAATTTTGTAAGGTATAATAAATCTATTATGAGAAATGGACATGTAATGGAAAAAAAATACTATTGTTATCCCTCTTTTTGTCGATGAGTGCGTAATTATTTTTCCATTTGTAATAGTATTACTAATGTAGGAGATGTTAATTAGTATTTTACTGCTATGACCTATTACTCAGTGCAACTTGACCTAGGTCATCTTGATCCAAGCAAAATTTGGAAGGGTTGAGTCATGATCCATTTACTGAATTAATCAATTTAACCCGACAGAGTTTGACCCAGCCTACCTATTTGTGATTCGACAGTCCCAGAACTCGAGATCCCTTTGAAATATCATCTGACCCTTGAATTGTGAAATGGCACATTACAAGATGTGCATTTCAAACCATAAGCAGGATAATGCATGTGAAAGTGTGTGTTGGCTTCAAGAACCAGCTATTCTAATCATTTCAGGAAAACCATTCAGGTAAAGGTGAAACCAGTAGCCGAGCAAATTAAATTAGTTCATTTTTAAAAAAGTGATTTCATAAATAAGCATGTAACAAATGCCGTAGGTACAATATCATATGCATCAAAAAGAAGCAAACGCAATGTCCCACCGAAATTACCCTGAAGCTTTAAAGAAAGAGGCTTTAAGAAGATCCAGACTGTACTTGAGAAAAAGTGAATACACGAGAGAAGAAAAATAGAAGAAGAAGGTTTTAACTTGTATAATGCAAGGGGGACACATATACACCTAAATCAAATTACTAACACTTCTACCCATCTCTTCTATTATTATAGTGAACAATAATATTAGAGGAGTTCCATACTTCAAGTGTGTTACTAGGAATGCATCTCATGCTACAGAATTCATATACAAATGCCAAAGCCCAGAAAAGTCTCTAAAACTTTCAATTTTCTTCATTAATTTTTTGGGCATGCAGTATGCAAATGGGCTAGACAAAAAGAGTGCTGTAGCATGCATACCAGGAGAAGGAAGATCTGCTCCCTATTTATCTGTTAGAGACCAATCAAGTTATGACTGAGCGCAGCCACTTCATTGTAGAAAATGTCAAAGCCACCACAAATGATCATCTTTTATAACACAAGGAGTTATGTAGCGGCCACCTAAACATCAACTTCTTTGCGTTACAGTTCAAAAAATTGGTGTGCTCGAATTATGTATGTATTCATAAGTTCAAGCACTTTCGGGAGATCTACTTCTCTGCAGTATCTGGCTCTGGTAAAATATTTTGTGTCAAAGCAATATTCAGCAATTTGGCACACTAAAAAAGTTCCAAAGTCCACAAGCAGGCTTGTGTCCACATATTATAGTGATAGTTGCTTTAGCCAACCTTGTAACAAATTAGCTTGTCCGAAACTTTGAAGCAGAACGGGATAAAAAATTTCAGTCCTTCAGAAAATTAAGATGTCTGACAGCCCATTTTCCTAACCTTGTGTTATTGTATTCTTTGGAAGAGTCAAAAACTCTTGCTAACATAGGGGCTGTGGGTTGAAATGGCATCTTCTCAACAAAATCTTCAAGCTCATCAAAGAATCCATGCAGACCATATAGTTTTATCATGGATTCGTAATGCTCCAATTGTGGTATAATAAAATAATCTTGACTCAGTGAGTCGAAATACTGTCTACCCAATTTCACACAACCCTGAGAAATACATGCAAGCAGTACAGCTTGGAAGGTTGTACTATCTGGCTTCACTCCATCCTCCTTCATCAACTCAAACAATTTTAATATTGCTTCACTTTGTTTGTTATGATAACATCCAAGCATCAAAGAATTCCAGAGAACAACATCTTTCACAGAAGTCCCAATGAAAACATTCAGTGCATACTCAAGTAAACGACATTTGGAATACATATCAACCAAAGCTCCTCTGATAACGATGTCCAAATCATAACTATTTCTAATCAAAAACCCATGGATTTGTTTACCTTGTTCACAAGCAAAAATATTTGCACAAACTGCCAAGAGAGTAGCGAAAGTGAATTTACTAGGTGTCACCTCTTGTTGCATTTCCCAGAAAATTACTAAAGCTTCTTCACTCATCTTATGACGAGCATAGCTACTCAACAAAGCATTCCAAGAAACCATATCTCGGAAATAACTCATTTCGTAAAACCATGCTCTAGCCTTTCTCAAGTTCCCACATTTCCCATACATATCAAGAAGCGCATTCGCAACACTCAAGTCGGAGTAGAAACCGTGCCTATACATGTATCCATGAACCTGCTTCCCCAATTCAAGATCTGAGAGCCCTGCAGAAACATTCAGGATCAAACTTACAGTCACACGATCAGTGTCCCTCATATTATTGCACATTAAATTGATTAACTCCATTGCTTCATCCCATTGTGAATTATGTGCATATCCTGCTAGCATTGCATTCCATGAAACTACACTACGTTCAGGCATCCTATCAAAAATCTCTCTAGCTTGCCTGGTTTTACCGCTCATGGCATATCCTGACACCATAGAAGTCCAATGAATCAAGTTTTTAGTGGATAACAGGTCAAAAGTTGTTCGAGCACACACTAAATCCCCACATTTGGCATACACATCAATTAGAGAGCACGAGACCACCTCGTCCTCTTCAAAATTAATCTTGATAATTAATCCATGAATTTGAATTCCTTCACGAAATCCTCTAAAACTAGAACAAGCAACTAGAGCATTTGAGACTGTAAATGTCAGCGGCCTCGCATTAAGACAAATCATTTTGAAAAAAAGAAAAACAGACTCTTTTCCATTACCCATCTCAAGATACCTCCTAACAATCACATTCCAAGTAACAGCATTTGGCCTCTCAATTTGATCAAACATTCTCCGTGCATCCCCCATTCTCCTACACTTCCCATACACATCCACAAGCGAACTCCCTAAAATCACATTACCACCAAAACCATATTTCAAAACAAGGGCATGCACCTGTCTAGAAAGCCAAAGCGCCAAGGTAGAAGCACAGGAAGCAAGAACACCCGCAAAAGTAACCTCAGCAGCAAAAACCCCACACTTATGCATATCAGAAAACAGACCCAACGCCTTCCCAGCATACCCATTTTGTGAATAAGCAGTAACCATAGCATTCCAAGACCCACCATCTCTTTGAGGCATTTCATCAAACAGCTCTCTTGCATCAACCAAACACCCGCATTTGCCATAAGCTTCAATAGCTCGATTAAGCAAGAATACAGGTGGGGTTGGAGCAAAACTAACCAAATGCGACTCGACTTTACGGACTTCAACAATGGCCTTGTTTGATGCACAAATTCTGAAGAGATGAGCATAGAGAGCAAAATGGACAGGAACCGGAGCTGAGAACAAAACAGAGACAGCTTTTCCAAGTCGACCCAAACGAAGATGGTTGATTATTGTGGTGGTTAAGGCTTTCGCTTGTGAAGATGTTGCCCCATTGGAGCTGCAAGGGGTGGTGGGTTCGCCATTGATGATATGGTTCAAGACCGAAGCTGCGTTTATACCCATGCAAACTGTAATTGGATCTCATCAAACTAACAAGCAAATGAACCAAATAACAGTGAATTGCTTCGATGATAAATTCATTATTAAAGTTAAATATTTTTGAATTGTATTGTTCATTTAAATATAACAATGCTATCAGTTTGTGTCCCTCCATGTGTTAGTTATGCAATAATTTTTTTAATCTTATGTAAAAAAAAATATATGATTTTTTGTTAGTAGAATAATAATATTGGATTGTTTTCATTGAATAATAATGCTTTGAATATTATTAATTATTTGTTTCTCTCTAATAAAATTTCAAAGTTTAAATTTGAAAAATAAAGGATCGTGAAATAGAAATATCTCAAGCAAATTAAATTGTAACAGTAGTAAAATATTATGTGTAGTAATATGGAGATTATTTTTCCAAAAGATCAAGTTAAATATTATTGAAAATAGACTTGGAGTTTGGTGCAAATTATTAGTTTTAATTTTAATTTTAAATTTATTGACTCTTTAAAAAATATTTTTTACTTGACTAAATAACTTATATCATTCTCAATACTCTCATTTGTCACATGTTATAGCAAGTGGTCTCAAACTCTTGTAGGAGCATATGGTTTTAAATAAAAGTCAAGAAAAAAGTTGCAAACGCCCTTAAACCTAATGAGAATTTAGGAGTGTATTTTAATTTTATTTATGTTGCAAAATCAAGAGTGTATTCTAGTTCAGTTAGTCAAGTAAAAAATATTTTTTAAGATTGTAAATAGTTTGAGAATGAAATTACTATTTTGCGGTGTTTAGGGGTATTTTGAATAATTTTTTCTCTTATTTTAATCATGCATTTTTATATGCTATCCACACTGCATTTCTTATACGATTTTTATAAATGAACTCTTTAATAATGCAACAAATTATATAGCCTTTTCGTGGTTTATTACTTAGGGAAATTTTCGCATATAAGCTACTCAAATATAATTTGGTTATATTTCATAACTACAGTTACTTATAATTATGATTTGTAGCTAAATGTTAGAGGGAGGAGAGAACAAGATTGAGAGAGGGAGGAGAGAGACGAGCAAGAGATGACAGAAAGTGGAAAGATGCGAATTATATGAATATCTGTCTAATTGTATATGTATATATGACAAATAATTGTATATATGTAATTGTTATACATATATATTTGTATTTTTTAACGAGCAAGATTGAGAGAGGGAGGAAGAGGCGATCGAGAGAAGGCTGAGAGTGAGAGAAGTGAACCGCATATGCATATATGTCGGATAATATATATATATATATATATATATATATATATATATATATATATATATATATATTCGTATTTGTATTTCTGGCAACTAAAATTAAATTGTTAGCCGTAATTAATTCAAATTATAACTATATTAGCTAACTAACTAGTGTATGTTTGTTTATTCACATAATTTTCTCTTATCATATTACACGGAAAAATGTCATATTTATCTCTCTGCTATTAAGAAATACTTAATATTTTATTTTGTTTCAATCATTGATCTATATATGTTTTAATTATACCATCAATTTTATATATGTCCTTACAGTTATAAAAGTACCTCAAATTTTTCCATCCTCTGTTAACCTCATTCATTTTAAGCCTAAACAACATGACGACTAACCATAATAATTCTTACTTTTTTTTACAAACAAACAACTTTTTTTTTTTTTGCAATTTGGAGAATGAACAATCTAAAGGGTTATTTTTACGAACATACAAATATGCGATCATATTTTTTTAATACAACAAATCAAACCATCAACAAGAGTTAATACTAATATAGCTAATCCCAACATAATTTCTATCCAAACCAAACAATCTTTTCATATACAACTAAAATTAACTAAAAAGGATACTTATTCCTCAAAATGTTCGATTTTTAATGATGGCCCCTGTACTTATAAGAGTTTGTATCATGAACCCCTTTACTTAATTATTTATCAATTGAACCCTTAGACTCACTAAAAACATATATTGAGCACCTCTGATCAGCGGCGAAGCCACAATGTCATTAGGGGGTTCATTTGAACCTTCTTCGACGGAAAATTATATTATTTTTATATGGTTAAAATAATTTTTAGATATATGTAATAAATGTTGAATCCCCTTCAACTAGTTTGTGTATCTATTTCATCAATTTTTGAAATCCCTTACTGATAATTCTAGCTTCACCACTGCCTCTGATCATTGACTAAGCTTATGTGGCATTAGGATGGATGAATTGACAAGAGCGTCTAACTACACGCCTGAACAACAATAAGCGAGTGATATCATATTTAAATATTTTAGAAATTAAAATTATAAAATAATAAATTGAAAAAAAAGTAATTAAAAATCGTCTTCTTCATTGTCGAGTCTGGTATAGTAGAATGAGAGAGAGAAGTGAGGTTGGTCCCTTTTTCGCTGGGACGGAGGTGGCGAGGGGGTGTTGATGGCATCATGGTACATCGCAGAAGATGGAAAGAAAAAGGGATTCATAATTGTTCACAGGGGGGTCGTTGTTGGTTCGGAGAAATGAAGATTGTAGAGAGGAGATGAGGCAAGTAAGGGTGCGAGGAGTTGTTCACGTAGGCGAAAAGGTTCGCCGGTCGAAGTTGGTGGTGTGGCGGCTTAGGGTTGCTCGTTTTGTGAAGTTGGCGAATAAGGAAAGTAAATATGGGCGAGGGTATGCGGCAAAAATGGAGATAGGGAGGAAGAGAGTATAATTGGTAGTAGTGACGACTTTCTTTGCTGATGGCGACGACTGTTTCACGACGGGAATGGGGAGAGGTGAAGAGGAGAAAGACGGCGACGCTGAAGTTATCAATTGTGTGGAGTTAAAAAAATTATTCTATTTAATTAAAAATATTGAGTTAAAGATTATTTAACCTATTATTTAATATTTTTAATTAACAATTTTTAAAAATAAGTTAATCAATATAATTATGACATGTTATTTATTTAAATGACTTGTATTTAACATTTCATTTATTTAAAAGAGATTTAACTACACACATGATCTGAGGGGTTTAAACATCTTCTTGTAATTGAGTTTAAGAGTTCAATTGGTAACAAATTAAGTAGAAGGATACATAATACAAACTCGGACAAGTATGAAGATCTATTAGATTATTTCGCCTACTTTATGCTAGTATCTTTTAGGATAAAAATTGCAAACTATTATGGGCTATATACGTCAAGTTGTATCATTATGGCCCAAACTTGTAGTTCCATATGGACTTTCTTTCCCTCAAGCCCATTTTACGAAACCCTAGCTCCCTTATAAGCCTAACAATCCGTCATTTTTCATCTTCACACATACACACTCTCTGTAAACCCTAGCTGCATACCTTATACCTACAATCATGGCGGAAAGAGGAGGAGGGGAGAGAGGTGGGTTCGGTCGTGGATTTGGAGGCCGTGGTGGTAGAGGTGGAGACCGCGGTGGACGGGGCCGTGGCGGCCGTCGTCCACGTCGTGAAACAGAGGAGGAGAAATGGGTTCCGGTCACTAAGCTAGGAAGGCTTGTGAAAGATGGCAAAATTCGCTCACTTGAGCAAATTTACCTTCACTCACTCCCAATCAAGGAGTTCCAAATCATAGATACCCTCATCGGTCCATCTCTCAAGGATGAGGTGATGAAAATCATGCCGGTTCAGAAGCAGACCCGTGCCGGACAGAGAACCAGGTTTAAGGCGTTTGTTGTTGTAGGTGACGGGAATGGTCACGTTGGTTTGGGTGTTAAGTGCTCGAAGGAAGTCGCTACTGCTATTCGTGGAGGAATTATATTGGCTAAACTATCAGTGATTCCAGTGAGAAGAGGTTACTGGGGTAACAAAATTGGTAAGCCACACACTGTGCCTTGCAAGGTTACAGGGAAATGTGGGTCTGTTACTGTGAGGATGGTGCCTGCTCCTCGTGGTGCTGGTATTGTTGCTGCTCGTGTCCCCAAGAAGGTCCTTCAGTTTGCTGGTATTGAAGATGTCTTCACATCTTCTCGCGGATCCACCAAAACCCTTGGCAACTTCGTTAAGGTTCGATCTTTCAACAGATCCTGTGATTATCATTATTGTTAATTGTGTGATGATTCTATTACTTGTAGTTTTAATACTATAGCATAAGAATTGATGCGTATCACATTATAATTTAACAAAAAGGTTAATTTGATTGTACATTTTGTTTAAAATAGCTAATGTGGAGATGACAACCTGGGAGTCTATTCCAGTAAAACTTTTTGTGAACAGCCTTGAGTTTAATATGTTTTATGTTAATATAGCAATAAAGAAATGATCTTTTCTATAAGTAAGTTATATCTGCATCAATACATGGCTACATCAGTTCTCAAAATTTTAGGAAAAATTGCACTGGAACTTTGTAGATTATGACAGAGACAGTAACAATCTTTAGTCTTATAGTTCCAAATCATGTCTTTCTCGAGAGCAAGATTGTTTAGTTTGGTTCCAAAAGTATGGATGTATTAAGAGTATTGGTTAAATTGGTGGGATATTGTGTGTCTGCGACTGAATTCATCGTTGAGCAAGTCGAATTGTGTGATAGTAGGTGTACCGTTATTGATTCTTACCATTTCCTGCAATACATGTGCTGCAATGTGTGATAAGCACTTTGTTCTTAAAAAGATATTAAATGACTAGACGTTTGGTGTGTGGATTGTGGCTTATTGCAAGTGTTTATCGAAACACTTTTTGTCGTACCCAGCTACTATTTTTATCCATAACCGGGGTGATGGTTTGTGTATAGTGTAAAAAGCATTAGCTTTCATTTTTGCTCATTTACAATATATTTGCTGTCTGTGTAGTGTGATGTGTTTGAGTCTGATGCCACTCATTTTATGCATGTAGGCTACCTTTGATTGTTTAATGAAGACTTACGGGTTCCTGACCCCAGACTTCTGGAAAGAGACTCGGTTCACCAAATCTCCATTCCAAGAGTACTTTGATATCTTGGCAAAACCTGCCAATAAGGTTATTGTGTACGCCACTGAAGAGGCAGCACCTGAGAGGGTTGAGGCTTGATTCATTAGATGTGATATGAGTTCTTGTGTCTTTTTGTTCTAGTAGTTCTCTTCTCTGATACGTTAGTATTCTAAATTTTGTTCTGTTTCTGAGGGATATTTTCCGCAGACTTGCAAAACATAATGTTCCTTGTTTTGGTTTGTTTTTGATAATACATATGAATTTTATCTCATATTTTTGCTGGATTAGTTTTCTTATCAGCTGACATGCTAGCATGTTTGATATTACCAGAGGTAAGATTATTTTGTGGTTTGTTCAATTCATCTTCCAAAAATCTATCCACTTCCCTTTACTTCATGGCCTTCATTAATAAGAAAAAACCTTCTATTTCTGTCAACTTACCGGTCCTCCCGTAGCTCTTTCCACTGGGACTCTTCCACTATTTGGCCAGTGGTATGCTCCTTGGCGCTGGGCGGGTATGCTTGTTAATACTTAAAAGTCTCTTAATACTATACAATTAATTGATATATTTACAAGGTAGATCAATTTTTGCCCTTTGTCAATCCATTCATATATGATTTACTCATCTATTTTGCCAGTTATAACTTGTTTTACCACCATCAAAACTTACCCATATATACTATCTCCACCAACATAAATTATTTACCCCTTTTAAAACATAAAAATTAGAAATAAGGCAAAGGAACACAACGAAATGACGTTGGGTTACACCCACAAATCCCAACTATGCAGCAGTTGCTAGGTTTGTTTACTTGTTTATACAAGACATTTTTCCTTTTAACCAGAAAAGAAAACAATTATAATTCTGGTATACTGAACATACTATCATGTTGGAAAAATAAGAGAGATATAAAGTCAAAAAGTCTAAGGTAACTGGGCAAGTGAAAAAATTAACTTCAAAAATAAATAAATATTAAACATCAGTTGGAACTAAACAAATATTACTACCAATGGACAAGAGTAATCTCCCTCGATGGTCAATAATGTTTGAGAAATTACTTAGGGATATCACTTATGTTTGTTTTAGGACTACAATGTCACCCAACACATAAAAAGTATATTATCTCTCTCCCGTTAGGATGTCATGTCACATTATTTATTTTCTTATTATTAAAAAAATTATGCTCTAAACCTATTTAAACATTAGGTTGCAATATGTTTTTTTTAAAAAAAAACATATTTTTTCTATTTATGTTTTTTGAAAATGTTTTGTTTTTAAGATATATAAAGATAATGAATAAAAAAGGAATTACCCCATTTCTACAACTAACTAGTAATGAACTGTTTTAACTATTTTTAAAAATAAGTTTTTAAATTTTTTTAATGATAACTATTATTTTTTAATATAAGTTTTTTAATTAATTTTTTAAATAATAATTATAGTTTTTTTATGGTGCACTTTTTCTTCTCCTATTTAGATAGATATTTCTACATTCCATTTTGTTGGAGCATTCTCTAAAATCAATGAAAGTGTGATAAATATGAATAGATGTTACAGTTTTTTTTTATAAAATAATTCAATTTTCAGTTTTCTTTTTTTAACCTTAAAATTTGAAATTTAAAGCATTTGAAGATCTTTCATTTTTTTTCCTGTAATAGCCATTATTATTTTTATAAAAATAGAATAGTTCAATTTCATTTTTTTCTTTTAAAATTTAAATTAGAAGCATTTAAAAATCATTCATTTTTTTGCCGTTACAGTTTTTTTTTAACAAAAGAACTTTTATTTTCTATTTAAAATAGTTATATTAAAATTTCTATTTTCTAATTGTATTTTTAGAGTATATTTAAAATGCTTTTTGAAAAATTAAAATTCTTGAATATTTGTGGTGCTGACATGTGACTCTTTTTACTTTTCATATATATATATATATATATATATATATGTATAAAAGAACTTTTATTTTCTATTTAAAATAGTTATATTAAAATTTCTATTTTCTAATTGTATTTTTAGAGTATATTTAAAATGCTTTTTGAAAAATTATAATTCTTGAATATTTGTGGTGCTGACATGTGACACTTTTTACTTTTCTTATATATATATATATATATATATTTTTTTTTTTAAAAAAGACAAACCCGCTTATTATATCCAGTAAAAATAATTACATTAAGAATTGTAATATGAGCTCCTCGTTCTTCAAGAAAATATGTGGATTCCTTCTATTCTTTAAAAGAATTAGAAAAATATTAATAATAAGTTAAAAAATGTGACATGACTGATGATACCCTAATAGGAGAGAAATAATGTATTTTTTGTGCAAGTATATTTTGAAAAAAATAAGCAAAATTAGATAATGTCATAGTCCTAAAACAAACATAAGTGATATTCCTAGATCTTGGGCAAAATTTTAAAGAAAAAAAAGACAAAATATATTGAATATTTTCAATTTACGGATTATTATTGGTTCATGTCTTCTAGAAGTGGAATATACATACGTAAGATTTAAGAATAAAAATTAGACTTAATCTTCTATGGAGACTTGATTATTGTCATTGACTATAGCAATTTTCATTCCTTTTTAATAATTTAATAATAGGATAAAATATAATAACGATAATATATTTAATGTACTTCACAAATGATGAATAGTTGAATTTAGTGATAAATTTAAAATTTTCACTAATATATGGAGTAGTAAGTGCACAAAGAACTCAATACAATAAAATTATTTAATTGGAAATAATTTTAATATATTATTATGATTTTTTTCTAGAACGAATAGAACTTTTCAAAAGTAAATCAAATTCATGTGTTTTTTGATTGGTTGAATTTATGATCTTTTTAAAAAGTTAGAATTGTTTTTGTTGATAGTATCAAACATTCTCATTTATTTAAACAACAAAGTCTCTAATGTTTATTTTTAAAATTTATTATTTTTGAAACAAAATACTTTATATGCTGTATTTTTTTTTAAAAGAAAAAGATCATATGAATCATCTTGATATTACATAGGTCAATCCCCAATGAGATTCCCACAGGGGGTCTCAAGTTGATCATTAAATGAAAATTTTCCTACTTTTAAAGATCAAAAATGTATTTCTAATTGGACATAAAACTTTTTAAAATTTAATCGTAACTTTGTATTTTATCATCAAATTTAAAATATTCGATTTGTTGGATTAAAATAGCAAGGTGTCGTGCACAAATTTTAATCACCATATTGATAAATTAGATGATATTTTGTTTTATATTAGACAATTATAATATTGATATTGTTTGGTTAAGCAACCTACTTATAACAAATTAATATAAACCTAAATTGTTGGGAGATAAATCTTTCTTTAATCATAACTCTATAAAAAGAAAAATAATTATAATGATTCTTCAAGTTTCAATTTATAAAAATATATACTTCAAATATAGGAAGAAATTCGCAAACTTTCTCCTAAGAAAGAATCAATCATGATAATATTTTTCTTTCGATCTATAAAAAAATCAAAACTCAAATATTGTAAAAAATATAAACTTTATCCCAAAAAAGAAAATTAATTATAATATTACTTTAATATTTAAACTTTCTCCAAAAAAAATAAAATGAAATCGATTATGAGAACATTTTAACTTTTCTTCTATAAAAAAAATAAATTTCAAATATGATAAAAAGATCTTCAATTTTTATTCCCAAAAAATTAATCAATTATGATAATTGTTTAATTTTACTTCCATAAAAAAAATTCAAATATATTGATGTAAATATTCAAAACTTTATCTCCAAAAAAGGAAAATTAATTATATTAATACTTTAACTTTCATATCATAAAACAGGTCAAATTCAAATATTATAAGAAAATTAAAAATAAAAAATCTAATTTTTATAATCATTTAACTTTCTTTCTAGAAATATATAAAATTCAACTATAGTAAGAAATGACAAAAACCTTCTTATAAAAAAGATTAAGTAGTAAGAAATTTTTCATTCACGTTTCAAATTTGTACAATAAGATGAAAATTCAGAAAGCCAGAAAAATCGAACTTATAAGATTGTTGTAATAGTCAAATCCTTAACTATTTTCCGGTCCATTTCTAGTGGTTCAATACGCGCTTACAACAAAAACAAAGTTGAAGAAAAGGCTAAAGGTAACACCAAAAAACCTTGCATAAAAAACCCACACACTTAAATCCAATCAATCTCTCTCTCTGTGTATTTTAGAGGTAAATTACTAAAGTATATGAAAGATCTTGACTGTTTCATTTCTCAGATGATTTTGATACCCTTTACTTTGATCTTTCTTTGAATTTTGTTTTTTTTCTTCATTTCAGCTGTGTATCATCATGATCTTGAAAATAGTTTTATTTGGGTTTGTTTCATTATTGATCTGGTCTATTTTTGATCTTGATGCTTTTTTTTATTTGGGTATTTTTTTTCTTCATTCTAGAAGTAGAAAAATTAAATCTTGGTGGGAATTGGGAATTGGGGATTTTGATGATCTGTTTGCTTCTTTGATTCTTGGTGGGTTTTGGGATACCTTTTGTTCAATCGCAAGTTAGTTTGATTCTTGGTGAGGTTCTACTTTGAATTTTTGTTTTGTTTTAAGGGTGGGTTTATGTTCTTACCTTCGAAATTTTGATGTTTTTGCCCCTTTCTTACAGGGAGAACAATTTGAAGAAACAGTGGAAACTAGAAGAGATGGCCAACAATGCGGCGGCTTGTGCAGAAAGGGCAACTAGTGATATGCTGATTGGGCCAGACTGGGCTATAAACATTGAGCTTTGTGATATCATCAACATGAATCCTGGGTAACTTTCTTGCTTGTATGTTTATGTGGTATTTTGTAATCCTAGGTAAAGATTGCTTGAAATGACTTTGTAGATTATTTTGCTATCTTGAGAAATTCATCATCCACCTTTTAAGACCAAATCTCAAGTGATAACTTGAGAAATTCATTACTGATACTGACTCATACAAGGATGGGTTATCATTACCGTTTTGCGGGCTGTTGATGGATATGAGACGATTGTTGGTCTTATTTTAATTATTTTAGCTCGTATTTTTTGGGTACCAAGTGACATGACTCATAGGAATATATCTCAAGTTCCAAAACTTTTGGATCAACAAATTCACATTATTGATGGTGGTTGTTCCATAGAGTTATGTGACAAGTGTGTAAATCAGGATGCTTATGTTGCTTTTCCTGAAGTGTTTGTGGTGGAGTCATCTGTTGAATCTAAACATACTGGTTCACACACTTGCTACATAATTCTTGGGACGACCGCTATCAGGATTGTGAAGCTGTTGTTCTTGAACTTTTGGGACTTGAAGTATACCTTTATCCCTTATGTCACTTTCATAAGGAGTATCCAGCAAGAATGAGCTGAAGTCATTAAAATAAGACACAACAGTCGTCTCATATCCATTTTATCCGCCCCAACGCGAATAGGAGGGACTCATGTATTTTGCATGCTCAATCTTTTTTCCACCATTGGCAAAATCATGCTGAGTTTGGAAAGAAACATCTGTATTATACTCCAATCTGGCAGTTGTGGTGGACTAGCTGCATAACTGAAGTTGTGAATGACAAGGCACAGTCAGGATATGCAGTGGTGAAGACCTAGCCTGTCAGTTCATTAGGTTGAAACCGTCCCCCAATAGTGGCAATCGTTTCACGATTCTCTGTAGGGGGGAGAAAAGTTGCTCCAAATCCATTGGAGAAATCCTGAAAGCAACTGCCTAGGGAAACATCTCCATTATGATTTTTCCCAATGGGGAAAGCTGAAGAAGCAGCTACACGGTCACTAGGCTCCTTCTATTTGTTCTTAATTTCTATTTTAAAATCTTACTAGACGAAGAGAAATAAGATAAGAGTGAATGATGACCATAAGGTAAGGAGATAGATGGAATGAAGGAAATTGGTCAAAGGAAAACCAGTTATAGAAACTTGAATAGATCATCTCTTACCAAGAAACAAAGCTAGTTCATTACTCTGTTAGTTATGTTGTGCTTGAAGTGCTATGGAATAGTTAAAAGTTAATACTACTGGACCAAGATTTCTCTTTCTACATCCTCAATGCTAGTCAATCAATCCATAATTTCATGGGATTGTCTTACATAGACATCTTCAGTTTCTGCAAGTTCTCTGAGCCTGCAACAGAGCAGCAAATTCTCACTTCCCTGGGCTTAACCCGAGACACTCCAAACAGATTTAGAAAAAGTGACCAGACTTTCTGTACTTGGTTGCAGTGGACGAACAAGTGATTGATGCTTCTCAAGGAGTTCTCACAAAAGAAGCCTCTTCTTTGAAGTTTATCATGAGTCAAAGCGGCACCTTTAGATCTTAGGTGCTAGCCTGCTACTCATTCAACACAAACAACTTTTAAGAGGTGCTTTAGTTTTCCAGTTCATTTTCCAAGGCGGGCATGTTTCTTTCAAGACAATTATAGCAGCTTTTAACAGAGATCCCACCAAACAGCTAGCTGGACAAGTGTGTTGTGACTTCATGTATCCAAAGAAACAGGATGTAGAAATTCTAGCTCCTAATTCACCAATCATTAAGAGTTTTCCCCAACTGCCCTGTCATCCTGTAATAGATATCTTTCAGCTGCGATGCTGTCGTTATTACAACGAGATTATATATTAGGGAACTCATTTTTTTGCAACCCAATCTCCTACCAATAATACAACCAAAATCTCATGTGATACATTTACCCATTCTTAGCTTAGTATGCATATGAAATTCTCTTTAATAACTGTGAATGTGCTTCCAGATGGTATAATATTAGGCATGAGTGAAGCTGGAGTCCAGTAATTTTTGTTCCATTATTTAATGATCAAATACATCCCTCAGGCCTCGACTCCCCTTTTTGCTATAATGTAGTCTTGAAAACCATTTAAAAAGCTATACTTTGTTATGGAGCTTGACATACTTTACTCCCAACTCTCCACCTTTATTGATCACTACATTTTTCCATCTAACCATATGCAGCTTTCTCTGCTAGAGTTTCCGTTGCTCATAAGTTTATGAAACTATTTTTCTAATGTAGAAGAAAGGGGAATGAGCAACGTCAATAGGTGAGCATATGATCAAAAACAATATTCACCTTAGTGAGTCTTCCACCAAAGGATAAATATTGTTTCTGCCATGGAGCTATCTTTTCCCACATCAGGAGTTCCTCGCCGGATCCCATTTTCTTTCAATCTAGAACCAAAAAAAAAAAGGCTCAAATAAGCAGTAGGGAATGACTCAACTTTGCATCCAAGAATATTGGAAAGCTCCAAAATATTGTCTTAGCATTTAAAATAAAAACACTTCTTTTGGCCAAGTTAATTTTAGGCCACAAACAGGTTCAAAAGCCAATATAGTAATTCGGAGGTGCAACATTTGGTCTCTTTCAGCATCAAAATAATGATGTGTCATGCAAATATGTGCCATCTCCAAGCTCCTATCACTGTGTCCATCTATATAACAGCTCTTGAGTTATTTATGACTTCCATCCTCTTTAAGAGTTAAACTTAACACTTCATCACATTCGCAACGAGATAAGGAGAGTGGATTTCCTTGTTTTAATCCTTTTTGGCTTAAAAGAACCGTTGTGGTTTAGATTTGACAACTTATTTATTAATGAAATTGTGGGAAGTATTTCACCGTGACTGTTAGTTGTCTATCTTCTTTTCACCTGAAAATTATGTACTGGGGGAAGTGGAAAATTGAAAAAGGAAAAAGTAAGTCATGCTTTTGGGTAGTAAAGTCTCTCAAAGAAATCCCAGAGCATGATAGGCAGTAAAGTAGGCAAACATGTATAAAGTTGGATGTTGCCTTTCTGGCTGATACAAGTGTAAGATGCACTTCTGTTGCATATTCTTTTACTTGAAATGGTATTCTTCATTGTCAGTTCATGTTCCATCTAGATCTTCTGAAATTGTTTGTTGTCCTGTAGTAAAATTTTAAATTACCCTAGTTGGTCTTGTCAAGTTGAGCTTTTCTATAGTTGATTTTGTACCAGCTTACTGATTAAATTCTAATTGCAGACAAGCAAAGGACGCTCTTAAGATTATCAAGAAACGCTTGGGGAGTAAAAATCCAAAAATACAGCTCCTTACACTATTCGTAAGTACATTTCACTTGCCTTACCATTACTAGATTTCATCTTTTTGTTTAGGCTACATAGAGTTAGTTTTGCAATTATCATTAAAAATACAGGTCTAAAATTTGAGCGTCTCAAATCTTAGTAATCCACTTTTTGTTTGTTTAACAAACGAATATGACATGCTAAGGGTCTTGACTTTCTGACTTTCTGATATATCGTCTGTGAAACTGGTATAACAGTTAGAGGTGAGTATAATTATCAAACTTTAGCTAACTGGTGAACTATGTTGAAATATCTCCTCTGTGTTTCGCACATCCATAGTGTTGGCATTTGCAGTTAGGTCAATAACAATTGGCAATAGACATTCACTTCATCAACACATCATATTTTGACTGCTCGTGTCCCAAGACACATTTAAGCTATCAGTAATTCAATGAATATCCAAAGAGTAGATTTTTCATGTGCATATAACATTTCTAAATATGTCTCTTGTCATGGGATTTGCCCTTTGAAGTTGCAAAAGATTTTATAAAGAGAAACTTGTATTGAAGATTATTTGCTAATTCTTTCTTTCTACAAATTATTTATTCAGGTTCTTGAGACTCTGAGCAAAAATTGTGGAGAGAATGTATTTCAGCAAATTGTGGAGCGTGAGATTTTACGAGACATGGTCAAAATTGTGAAGAAGAAGGTAAACAACACCTAATATACATGGTTTCCTTAATTTGTTAAACCTATTTGAGATCTCTAATAACTAGGCTTATTGTTTTTTATTACAGCCTGATTTAAATGTGAGGGAGAAGATTTTGATTTTGATAGATTCATGGCAAGAAGCTTTGGGAGGGCCAGGGGGACGATTTCCCCAGTATTACGCTGCATATAATGAGCTGAAGGTGATTCATTTGTGTCTTTATTGTTATGCTCTAGCACCTATCAATCTTTAAGTGAAAGTCTGTTCAAAGTCGTCCTTGGTTGATTTTCCCCTTACTGTAGCACTTGCTATAGCAAAGGTTCATGTTTTTTCAGTTGCAGTTGGTAATAATGACTTAGATATTTTATCACATAAAAGAAATAAATTCCTGGATATAGCTGAATCAATTCCTCTCTGTTACTTTCTCAATAAAAAAGATTATGGGTGTAACCAAAAGTGGCTAAGCAAGTCTAGGTGTCAGAAATGATCTGTAGATAAGAAAGTGAGTATGGTTTTCCTGATATCAGTTCACATTGACCTCTATTTAGATTCTTTTGAACTGGATAATATGAACCGAAGGGAATGGAAAATGAACCAAAGATAGATGAATATAATAGAAAGAAGAGAGTTCCTTCCTTTTCTTTTTGAGAAAGTTAACATTCGTATGTATTGACAAAAACCAGTACATGGGTTTTACTGAAAACCATAATTACAACTTATCAACAAAACAAGATATCTGAATCTAAATTCTAAATAGCGCCAAGGATCTCAATAATTGACTCAGTATCCTCTAAGTACAACTGTTTACACCAGAAACAAAAAAGTTTGATACAGTTCAATTTGATCTTCTGGAGATCACAACTTTTGCTCTCAAAACATCTAGCATTTCTCTCTCTCCACTCTCCAGACTGTCCACCAGATACAGGCTGGGACAATCTTCCAACTATCTCTGTCTGAAGCTCCCCCACCTACCTCTTCCCAACTGTAGAGAAGGTGGGTGATCTTGTTAGGCATAGTCCAAATAACACCCCTGAGGCTGATAAAAATACTCCAAAGTTGGGTTGTTATCCTGCACTGTAAAAATAGATGGCCAACTGTCTCAACCTCTTCTCCACACAAATAGCATCTCGAGCACACAGAGAACTTCTTCTTCTTGAGATTTTCTTTTGTCAGGACTACTTCTCTTGCCAGTAACCAAGTAAAACATGCCACCTTGAAAGGGGTTTTTGTTTTCCAGATGTTTATATGGCCAATTTGATGGTTGTTGGCCACCTTTGTTCAAAAACTTGTATGCTGAGTTCACCTTAAACATGCCTTTGCTGTCTTTGTTCCACCATAATCTATCAACCTCATTCTTTGTCCCTTTGATCTCTGCGAGAGCTCTGAAAAATTCTGTCACAGTTTCAATTTTCCCAGTCATTAAAATTTCTTCTAAAATGGATGTTCCATCCTTGATGTGTCCAACTGTCAGCTACACTCATTTGTTGATGTATTGCCAAAGCATACAGTTCACGAAAAGATTTTTTAAACTAGCATGTCCCAGCCATTTGTCCTCCCAGAAAGAGGTCTTACTTCGATTGCCTACCCTCACAGTTGTGTTATTTCTCAAACAAGGCCACATGATTCTGATAGACCTCCATAGACTTACACCATAGGGTGTTGATACCTCATTTGTCATCCATTTGTCCTCATCTCCATATTTAGCTTTAGTTGCCTTCCTTTTAGGTGCAGAGTATAACTGGAGAAGAATAATTTTTACCTCTACATTGCCCTGTTGAATAATTAAGTGGTCCTTAGTAGAAACTAGTTTCTCTTGCCAAACCAAACAAGTTAAAGGAATTCAACAAAAGAAGTGCTAACCAACTATTGGTCATGGAAGTTCTGCAGAACTTCTGTTTATGAGACTGCTACAGCCTAACTGATGGATTCAACCTCATTTTATCAATATATGTTGCCTTTGGCTTCCGTTTGCTTCCCCACTCGTTATTTCCTAAATGGAGAGTACTTCCCTCCAATATAATTTTGTCTTTAAATTAGTTAACTGATACTAGCTTCTCCTTAATAGCTTCAGCTCAAAAGTTTTGGCGAAGACTTCCTGAGATGATAGTTATGTTTTTCTTTCTGTTGTCAACTTCATAATTGCAAAAATATGTTAAGAGCATTAACGTTTGAGTCCTCAAAACATGTTTGATATACTCAGTTCAGTTATGAAATCAATCCTCACTACATGTATTTACAGTTATGGGGATCTAGCTAAATATAGATCATTGTAGATGCCTTTCTGGGAAGTATGCTTTTCTACGTGGAGCAATTAAAAAATATATAGCTCCTCTAATAGGAAAATAAAGAGGACAAGGTTTAGCCCCTCACAGCACTAAGATGTATGCGTTGGTTCTGTGAATGTTCAGACATATGCAAGTTATAGAGAGTTAGGACCACTTCTAGTAGGTTCAGACATATGCAAGTTATAGAGAGTTACTACCACTTTGAGAAGTACACATTATGCCAGTAAAAGACAGATTTGTTCTAATAACACATCAAGTGGACAAAAAATGGAAGTCCTGTTGATCTAGGATAACTTTTCTATGCAGTTTATATCTTCTTATATTCTACTCTTTTACTGTTGTGCTGTGCATGCTTCTTTTTCTTTAAATTTTTTCGAAGTTCTCTTCATATACTAGTTGAAATTGCATATTGCACTTTTGTATGTGAGTGGTTTTCATTTTTCAGTAGATCTTTTAGAAATACCGCATGCCAATTAAGGTGTGTATTTTCAAATGTGTATTGCAATTTTTTTTAAAAATGTCAAGCTGCTTTTACGTAGATTGTCTTCCATACAGAATTCTGTGTGGGGTTCGCAGGTTAAACAAGCATCCTGGATGATACAGAATTTTGTCTTCCATAATAACTATGTAACCATACCACCCACAGTTTGTCCTTTTTCTTGCATTGGTTCCACAGCGGCTTCCATAATACCGCTAAACTTACATTGATGCTAAATATAACACAGAAACAACATAAATCTTTAAATTAATAGAGTGTCCTAAATTATTAAAAATTCCAAAATACCTTTTATTTCCTCTATACACAAGAAATTGTTTGACATCGTCATTGTTCCATTGTATAACCGTAGCTTCTGACATGTTTTTGTACCAGAGAGTTCTTTATATACGTGTTGCCTTTGTCCTGAGTTGTGTTTTCTTAATCACCTCAACCTTTACAGTTCACCAACATTTTTGTTCTTTTCTTTTATATTTTTTGGGGTTTTTCTAATGTACAATATTAATGGCTGCACCATTGAATAAAAGAAAAGTACAATATTAATGGCTGCACTGTCTAATCATGCTATGGTAATTCTTGGTATGATCTTAGGGTTACTTCGAGTACGTTTTATAATTCACCACTCTTTTCCTAAGTTTTCTTTGATATGTTTCTTGTATAAGTTGATTGCTCATGATTTGTAGAACTTCTCTAATGAATGGAGGATACCATTTTGTATCATTATGTTTGAATTAATCCATTGTCACAGTTGCTCCATCGTATTGCATTCGTTTCGTTTGTAACCCTTTTCCTCTCCAATTAGGA
This sequence comes from Solanum corneliomulleri, assembly GCA_027704805.1. Classification (NCBI taxonomy): domain Eukaryota; kingdom Viridiplantae; phylum Streptophyta; class Magnoliopsida; order Solanales; family Solanaceae; genus Solanum; species Solanum corneliomulleri. The sequence continues at coordinate 53,358,549 of JAKWIY010003055.1, read as the reverse complement.
AATCAAGATGGAAATGAGTTGTTTTAGATTTTACCGTGTATCACCTGAAGCCTTCATCTGCTTATGTAGACTAGCCTCTGGACACACATGTGTCAATTAATACACTTTCTTAAAATCACATGAATATTATTAACATGCCTGTTGTATAAAAAAAATCATAATTTGAAGGAAAAAAGGTGGAACTCCTTTAGCAAAATCTGAAGTATATCAACTGCTATGCCATTGTAATTTGTTACATCAAAATTCTGTATGTTAAGATCACACTCTTATATATGGAGACTTAGTTACATTTTAAAACAAAGTATGATATGGTGGTGAAAATAATTTTTCCAAGAAATTAATATCAGAGTTTACATGATTTGAGTAAAAGCATATAAGATTTCACACAGGCTATTGTAAAATTTTACACAAAAAAACTTGCTCATCGCCTCATCCATTGTGGATTGTCTGTCAATTTTCAGTAAAAAGCACAGAAGTTTCCAATTTATTATTAATTAACTCACATTTAAATTAAAAGATTAGTCATAGAATTGACAAGAATACTTCTGGCAACTTAATTAGATTTGTACTTTTGTCCTCACTGGAACATTAAATTTAACTTCTCCTTGCTATTTTGTTGATATAATATGCACCAATTGTTAGCGACGAGGGTATATATGCGCCATCTTGTTCAACGAGGGTATATCCGTTACGATGTTCTAAATCGTAAAGTTTGAAGAAGTATCTTTGCCCCTTTTCCATAAATGAAGTAAATAGCATCTGCTGCATGCATACATTCTCGTAGTTAGAACTTTTTAAAAAGATCTTTTGAATAGTTGCCAGTTCAAAAAAAAGAAGATCTGTTAATTAACAAATGATATATATACAGCAGTAACCAGTGTTACTATGGCTTTTGTGCCGGCCTCCATCCTAGTTCCCTGGCCTTCAAGAAGAGAATGCTACAATATTGTGTTATCTAATATTGGTGTTTATAAATGTGAGCGACAAATTGGTTAACTTGAAGTTGAACATTTTCTGGCTTCTATCTTGAACTATATTGTGACATGGTGTTTGTTCCAAGTTTAATCGAAGACTACTTAGCATTAATTGAATTTGGTTGGGAGTTTAAAACTTACCACAAATTACAGAAGATACAAAATATATGATGATTATACATTCTATATGCATATCTAACAGGGTATTGGAAAAGCTTCTGAATGACTTGATTGTTAATATGTCAATTTTTTTTTTTTAAACATTGATGTTTAAGAGATAATGCATTATAAAGATACTGCCATCAATAAGGTTATTTTGTCATTCTGGCTTCCAACTTTTATACTTAATAATATTAGTTTTTACCAATTTGATTGATCACTGATCTAGATTCATTCAAATCTTCATATGTTTTCTGTAAAAATGAACACTGCAGGCTGCAGGTGTAGAGTTTCCACCTCGAGAGGAAAACAGTGTACCTTTATTTACACCACCACAAACCCATCCGATAGTCCACACGCCTTCCGCTTATGAGGAGGCTGCAGTTGAGGCCTCTCTTGAGTCTGATCCCTCTGGACTCAGGTATTGATTAACTTATTCTTTCCGTTTAGTACGGTTCATGCTCAAAGTGTGAGAATTCTGTTTATGAACATTTCACTTATTAAAGGACACTATTAAGATCTATATGGATATTGTTTATGTGCACCTCCCTCTTTTCAGTAAGTGCTTCACTATTGTTTATATGCACCACCTCTCTGTTTTAAAGGTCAATTAGTGTACCTTTATTGGACTCCCAAGTTAACTATCTAGAAATTGAAATTTTGGGTAGTACTTGTGGTATCCAGCATTTATGGCAACTTTGTTCTAGTGTAAGTGAAGTTTCTGATTCAAACAATGCATTGTTGGATGAAAAAGGATGGGTGGTCTTAGATAATCTTCCCCTCTTTAGAAAGCTTTTGGGGTTGAGGTCCATTTGTCATTGTGTCAGAGCGGGTCCCATCCTAATTCATAGTTGATTAATTTTGGCACCCCATATTAAATTTCCCACGCCCCAGATGTCTATCCCTGGGCATGGGGTAGAGTGTTAAAGAGTTCCTCATTGGATGAAAAAAGGATGGACGGTCTCCATGCATTATTGTCTTTGGACAATCCTCCCCTCTTGAGCTAGCAGTTCTAACCCATTTTATAGCTGATGCATTGAAACTGGAAGAATGTAGTAAACCATTAAGAACTTTTGATCAAATAGAGCAACTTTTATCAAAACACAGTTTCAATGTTGCCAGTTTTGATGCTGCCAACTACATTCATTTGGTAACCATTTTTTAAGTTTTAAATGCTCCCATCTTAGCTGATGTGGTACGACATGAAAAGCCCTGAGTTTCAGCTATAGTCTAGCCTCACTGCTGCTTTCTTTTGAATTGAGTTATTATTGGCGTTTAAGTGACTTGTGACCTTTGAAGCGCTGTCTTTTTATTCAACTACTATCTCTAATTGCTTAGGATTTGTTCTCTGGCTTATGTCAAACTCACTGCAACTTTCTCCAATGCCCTTTGTCCCTTGTCGGCTGTTTATCGAGACATCATGTACAAAATAAATGTAGAAGTCAAATAAAGAACTGTTAGTTTTGAGTAAGCAACATTTCTAAAGAACTGGTCATTTCAAGTAAGTGACATTTTTGGGTATCCTGTCTTTTCAGTGTTGCGGAGATTCAAAGTGCTGCGGGGCTATCAGATGTCCTGACAGAGATGCTTGGTGCCTTGGATCCAAAGAACCCTCAGGTCAGAACTTGGTTTGTGCTCTTTTTTCTCAGGTTCATAGTGGTTACTTATCCCCATTCGCTACTATAAAAGTTGAAAACCGGAAGGGTGGTATGAATTACTCGTAGGTTAAATGAGTTTTTAAAGATAGTCTTTGGGTGCTTTATTCGGTTAAGTGGAAAATTTCAGAACTATACTTTCTCTGAATGCTCCCTTCCACCCCTTCACTAATTGAAATGAGAAGCTTAGTTAAAATGATAACTATCCCCTCCCCGGTGAAACAAAAATAGTAGAGGAAAAAGAAATTGTACCTTCAGAAGTCCTTTAAAAAATATCTGGCATGGCTTTTGTCTTCCTTTTTGATGGGGGCATGTTGTTACATATAGGTCTTTATTGGTTTTTGTTTAATTTTGTAGGTTAAATAGGGTTACTAAAGTGTAGATATCCTATTCTTCCTTTCAGTACTTCTATAGCTGAAATACTAGGAACTATCATGTTGTATTCCATTTTCGGTACAAGTGATGTTACATTCCATCATTGAGTGTTAAAATACATATTGGTTCATCAGCATTGTTTCATCCAATTTATGTTTGGCGTGACTTGTTAAGTCCAAGATGAATTATCGTTCATGTTTTAATTTATTATGTGACGTCTATGCAGTCCGTGAAGGAGGAGGTGATAGTCGATCTTGTTGAACAGTGTCGTTCTTACCAAAAGCGTGTGATGATTCTTGTGAACAACACAGTGTAAGAACCTGAAGTTTTAGTGTTTTTATTACATTTTTAATAGCACGTTAACATTGTTTTCCTTTGCAAATAGAGACGAGGATCTGCTGTGTAAAGGATTGGCACTCAATGACAATCTGCAGCGAGTTCTTCGTAGACATGACGATATTGCCAAAGGAACCTCAACAATTACTGTACCACCCAGAGAAACTCCTGTTGCACCCCTTATGAATGTGAATCATGAGGATGATGAGTCAGAAGATGATTTCTCTCACTTATCACGGAGGTAATGCTTGGTCTACTGATTCTTTTTCCCCACCCACACAGTAGTTTTGTTTAGTTTTATATAGTTTTGCCTTGTTTGTGCTGTTCTTACTGCAAATATTGCCACTTTGGAGTACGCGATGCAGTAAAGCATTTAGATGAGATCCTTAGGTGGTCATTGATATGAGAATATAAATTAACTCTCTATTCTCCATCAAGGGAAGTTGGATTTCATTTTGCGGCGAAGAATATTATGTCAAATGGTTCCGAGATATCATTTTCACTTTAGTTCTCTCAGCTGTTTAGGTGGTTAATACACTTCAAAATAGCCTATTTGACATGCATCTGAGGTAACCTACTTATAGATTTTTTTCACTAAAAAACAGTCAGTAGTAAATTCCATTAGTACTAATATTGGGCTGGTTATATTACCATAAGAAGTTTGGGGCCAAAGGCCTTCATAAAGTTTTTGAGGGAAAAGTTTGGGGTAAAAGAGTCCATGTTACCCAATTCTTGATTTTTTAATTTCTTTTCTGGACCTACTTTTCGGTGGTGTGACCATAACTTCATAGTATTGTCAAATTCAGAGGACAATTCACTGTTTCTCAAGGGAAAGACTTCTGCAGATTGATATTGGTGTCCACTGTCCAGGAGCTTAAGAAATTGTGCAATCTAGTGTCTCTGTGAATTTACTATATTCATTTGTGTGCTGGCATGACACAATTCTGTTTCTTGGTTAAGAATAATATTCTTTGAGTGAGATTCTTGAGCAATGAGACTGGAACCTTGCATCATGTCCCTTTTTTTTTTTTGTGGGGGGGGGGGGGGGGGGGGGGGAAGACAATGACGATTAAGAGATTATAACTTATAATTGTCAATATGTTTATAACCATTGTTAAGTTTAGAGGTTTGTGCTTTAATTTGATCAAGAATTCCAAAATGCGTAGGAATATTTTGTTGTGCTTTTTCCAAAATCTCTATTAGTATCCCTTGACGGTGTGGTCTTTGGCTTTTGTTTTTCCTTTCTTGATGTATTACTGTCACTCCATTTGCAGAACTTCAAGAGATCCATCACAGGGACAGGGGCGGAAGACTATTGATGTGAAGAGTGAGCCTATGCGAATTACTCCAACTCTTCCTCCTCCACCTTCATCAAGGAGACCAGTTTTTACGGATGGGAAAATGGTTGATTATCTCAGCGGTGACAGGTTTGAATCTGAAAGATCAATGGGAACAGAAGGATCATCACCTATTGCTGCTTCAACTAATTCAAACAATGCGAGTTCCATCCCATGGTCAAGTCCCAAGCCATCTTCATCTGCACCCCCTCCAGATGATTTGCTAAATCCAACTGCTGATGAGGACTTCTTGAACCCCACTGCATCTATGTTTACTGGAAAAAACAACCAGAATGAATCCAATTCAAAAGCCAAATCTGCTGATAACTTGCCTCCAGCACCTTGGGATGCTCCTCCTCCTACCGCAATCCCTCCACCACCAGCCAGATATGATCAGAGACAGCAGTACTTTGAGAAACATGTTTCTGGTGGCTCCCCTCCCGCAAGAACTGGATCGAGTTCCTATGACAGCATAGTTGGACAAACAAAGAATCTCTCCATTAATTCTTCTTCACCATCCAAACCAGAGAAACCTGAGGACGCACTCTTCAAAGATCTTGTTGATTTTGCAAAAGCCAAGTCTTCCTCATCTTCAAACCAATCCAATAGATCATTTTAAGTGATTTCAATGAATATGAATAATGTGTGGTGGGGTGTATATCTACTTTTTCTTCTTGTAGCAATAAATATTAAAGAGGACTGAGTTTATGGATTACTGGAGCTGCTTCTTCTGCTTTATTTTCTGTTCGGCTTTCAGCCTTTAGGTGAGTGATAGTGTAGCTGACATGACATTTATATCTTGGATCATATAAGATGGTTAGTATTTCTGTTTTTTTGTTTGTTTGTTTTGTTTCAACTGCTAATCCAACATAGTGTGTCATGGTGGTTGCTCAAGTGTACATCTTCTAACATCGTGCACGTTGGAACTCAATAACAAACCTCTATCGATTCTGAAAAACTGATACACAGCTTTCTCCAGCGATCTTCTTAAGTCGTCTCTCTTTCATTCCTCTTCTCAATGTTGCTGCTTTGTCCCATAATCCAGTTTCAGCATACTTATTTGCTAACATGACCAAATTCCCACTCCTTTTAGGCTCCAATTCAAGTAACCTCTTTCTGACCTTCTCTCCCACTCCAGTATCGTCGCTAATATCATGAATGTGGCATGCACTGAGCAATGTCCTCCATATGACTGCATCAGCCTCAATGGGCATGTCAAGTATGAATTTGTGTGCTGCTTCTAGACGACCAGCACGACTCAAGATATCTACCATGGCACCATAATGTGCCATCATAGGTTTGATGCTATGGAGAGTTTCCATCTCTTGAAACAAACGATACCCTTCTTCCACCATCCCAACATGGCTACAAGCACAAAGCACACCAAGAAAGGACACATAATTAGGCTTCACAGAACAATCCTTCATTTTCCAAAAGAGTTCCAAGGCTTGTGCAGCAAATCCATGCTGAGCTAATCCAAGAATCATTGCACTCCATGTCCACACATTTCTTTCACCTATCCTATCGAAGATCAAACGAGCATAATCGACTGCTCCACTTTTAGCATACATGTCAACAAGAGAAGTTCCCAATTGACAATTCACATACATCCCTTGCTCAATCACTTGACAATGAATCCATTTCCCTAAACTCAAATCACCCAACTCAGCACAAACAGAAAGCAAAATCACCATCGTTGTCTCATCCGGTCGAACCCCACATTTTCCCATAAAACGAAAATCTCAATCGCATCATAATACCAACAACTTTCAACACAAGCCGAAATTATCGAATTCCAAGAAACAATAGTTCTAAGCGGCATTACATCAAACACCTTGTATGCATCCATAATCTTCTTGCAAGACCCATAAAAATAAATCAAAGTGTTCTGTACATACACATTTTTACAAATACCCATCTTGATGACATCGCAATGAATCTGTTTTCCTTCTTTCAAACCCATAAAAGACGAACAAGCTTTGAAGAGAAAAGGGTATGTGAATTCATCAGAAACAACTCCAGAACGCCGCATTTCAACAAAAAATCGAATGGCTTCACTATGTTTAGCATAATTCCTAATGAGGATATTCCACCAAGAATTGGATGAACTTTGGGATTGTTTGATGACAAGAGCGACGTAAGAAGATGAGTTTATTAGAGTATGAGAAGCAAAAAAGTTGACAATTTTGAGGAGGATGCAATTTTGTTGAGATAGTCCTGAGATTACGATTTGACTGTGAATTTGGTAAACATGTTTTAGAGAAGAACAAGAACTGAGAAGATCTATGAGTTGTTGGGTTTTGGAGGTAAAGCTGGATTTTATCATTATATTTTTGGAATATTGGTCTCTGTCACACGTAAAAATTATAGTATATATAGTCTTTAATGTGTCATAATTTTATCCAATATTATGATATTTATTAAATGTTAAATTGACAAATAAAATTGTGTCATGTGTTTCTATTCAGTTTCTGTTAGAGTTAATGACATGTATGCTTTAGTTTTTGGACACTAAGACATTAATGTTCTAAAAGTATGACGGACGATATGTGTACACCATTTACGATAGTTTTGAGATATATTTATACTTTTTCCTTTCTATCTATCTTGTTAAATTGTCACAAATATAATACATGAATATGACATTTTACTTGGTCTCATGTTATATTTATGTCTTTAAACTTTGGATGTAAACAACTAGACATTTAAACTTACATAAAATTAAATAAATAGGCATACACGTCCTAAGCGACATCCTAAGTAACAATTTGCATCATACATGATATCCTACGTGTATTATACCGTATAGTAATCATGTGTTATTTGTTCAACTTTATACAAGTTTAAGTGTTTAATAATGCACACTCAAAGTTCGAGAACGTAAATGTAAAATAAGATAAGTTAAAAGACATATTTATTTATTATGCCTTAAGTTTAATTGTTCACAAATTTTGCCAATGTACAAATATTGCATCTGTTTTACCTGCCGCAGAGAATCCGTTTCAATTTGCAAATGGTAAAGACGGTCTATATTTGTGGAAAATGTTCAATTATGCTATTGAACTAGAGAAAAAGATCCATTTATGTCATGGACAAAAATTTGACTCATTTATGTCATTATTTGTTCACTAAAATGACATATATGAGTCAAATTGAATGACATAGATGAATATTAGAGTCACCATTGAAGTTGTCCCGAATTTTAATAAAGACACTTCAATTTTGCGACTATTCTATTACCGCACTAAACAATTTTGAACAGATATTATTATACCATTTTTCGATCAGCCTCAAATTTTAAGAAATAAGTGAATTCACACATGAATCATTACATAACACGTGTCAATTTAATTAAAAATATATTTTTTTATTTTAAGTTTTTCTTTCTTTATTTCTCTCTCTTACTTTTTGAATTTTAATTTGGCAGAATGACCTGGGAGATCCCTGTACTTGGCTTCGTTTGTTAGTTGAAAAACTTCTACTCATCATTTTGTCAAATGAACCCTTAAACTCATTCAAACACAATATTTATACCTTTTTCTCATCTGATATGTGTGCGTGCAATATAATCATTTTACCCCTGAAATACCACATCATTTTTTAATGACATATCATTATTATTATTATTATTATTATTATTATTATTATTATTCCAGTCAGAAATTACATTTTAAAAATAAATAATATTAAAAAATAAAATGTGCAATTTTCTCTCACTTTCTCCCCCTTCGTGCTTCATCTACTTCACTTACCCACCCTCTACACCTCACCCATAAAAAAAAAACATTATTTTCATCTTTCTTCAATGTTCACACTTAAAGTTTTCTCAATCATAAAATATAGTAAATTGTAATTAGCTCTTGCACATACATGCTTTAGGTTTCATTTATTTTGATTTGATTACAAAAATCAAGAAAACTTCAAGTTGGGAAGAATTTATTTACGAGTAAATTCAATCAATAGATCTTAAATTTATAAAACTGGTAAATGCTATGTTTTTTTGCAATTTTTTTTTTAATTTTATATTTGATGATAATGGTGATAAATATACGTTAAAGAAGAAAAATAGAAAAGCGATAGGGGTGGGGGTATGGGGCTGAAGAAGAAGAGAAAAGGGTGGGGTTGAGACTTGGGGCTCAGGAAGAAGAGAAAAGAGATGGGGAAGAAGAACAGAGAAGAGGGTTGGGTGGTGTGAGGTGGGGTGAGTTGAAGAAGAAAGGATTTGGGATTTTTTTAATAGAAAAATTATCATTATTATTTTGTCTTATAATTTTAATAATTTTTAAATAAAAAAATCACATTCATTTGCTTTAAAACGCTTGTGGTCACACATTTATCCAACTCAGCTATTTTAATGTCACATAAGCTCGGTCAATGGTTAGAGGGGTTTAAAAAATAGAGTTTTATCGACTTTAAGAGTTCATTTGGCAAAATGACGAGTAGAAGGGTTTAACTGACAAACTTAGCCAAGTACAGGGGTTCCATGTCAATCCACCTTTTAATTTTGATATATCTTAACTTTCATTTCATCTCCCACCTCCCACTTTTAAGTGATTCATCCTACTTTTTGTTTTTCTTCACCTCCCACCCCGCATGTCAAATTGAACCCCACTCTCATTTTTTTTCATTTTTTTTCTTCTTCTTCTTTGATCAATTTTTTTTAAATAAAATTCATACTATTATTTAGACTTTATTGAATCATTGATAACAAAATTAATTATTTTTTTAAGAAAATTTAAAATTTTGAAGGTATTATCAACTAATCATTTTCATATAAATTCAAAATTAGTAATGATAATTTTAAAAGAATCAATTAATTTTTCAAAAATTAAAAGAACTTAATTGAAATCGAATAAATAAACTACATGATACTTTCTAATTATCTTGAAATCTAATGAGTTTATTAAATTGTTCAAAATATAAGAAAATATTTAGATAAAGTTATAAAATTAAAGAGAGTAAAACTAATAGCAATAAAAAAAAAGTGAAGGTATGGTAAAATGATGACATTGAAAGTAAGATTCTTCAATGAATGAAGATGACAATGAATTTTTTAAAAGAAGAATAAAGAAAGAGAAAAAATAAAAACAAATTTTTTTTTAGCATAATAAGAAAAATAAATAAATATATTTTATAATAAACTACTTGTAAAATTAAAATTATATTATTTGTTTTAGGTTGTTCACTCTCTTTGAGAGAGTGCACACTACTCTCTATGTCACGTGGATGAATAATGATGTTATAATATTTATTCTGTTATAAATATATTTGAATTATAGTGAATGTCTAATTATGTGGAGTCCTTGTACGATACGGTTAGGTATTCTACTTGGGGACAAAGTAAGGTTTCCCTATAAATAAATAGTTCTCCTTCATTGTAAATAAGATTTGTGAAAAATTATGATTTCTGAATATACTCAAGAGAAATATGAAGTCTTTTCTCTACTCCCTACTTTATTCGTCTTCGAATTTCATATAGTTTCATAACACGTTATCAGCACGATTGTTCTATTCTTAAAGAATTATGAAGAAGACGGGAAAAGTGCAAAAGAGATTTTGCATAAGTTATGCAATAAGGTTCTTATATCTTCAAGATATGATTTATCTTTATGTTATAATTTTTTATGTAATAGATCTGGAGGTACCCTCTAAAGTAAGTATTTAAAGAGACTTGTCGACTTTCTATACATTTAATTTTAACCGACTGGGAAGAGAATTCCTTAATTTATTTTAATAATTAAATAAGCACAATTTAGTGAAAGATATAGTTTCAATCTTTATACGAGGTACGTGATCTATTAAACTATATCTATTAACTGCTAATGTTGATTATAAGAAATCATTAGTCTCAGTTTTGTGTGTAACTATAATATATAATCATATTAATGATCTTCAAAAGTGATAAAATTGCAATTATTTTCAAAGGCTTGAGGTTGAGCCTCATTGTGGGTAAGACAATGAATTTAAGTTATATCGCACCAAAAGAATAAGACGATGGATTTACGTCCAATCGCACCAAGAGGGTAAGACATCAAAAGTCTGGATGCTTTGTGATGAAAGATGTTGGATTCAAGTCCCTCATTGATTTATGGCATAAGACGTTGGGTTTGAGTCTCAATGCACCATATTGATGATATTATAATGACTAACGGAAATAATGAGTTTTTTTATAAAATTAGTCATCAAATATATCTCGTTGAAGCAGATCTGTTCCCCAAAGTGAATGTAGCAGTGTATAAATGTCTAAAAGAAGACAATTGATTAAATGATGCACATGAATATGAAATGAGGTACTAAGTTATCAAAATCTGATGTACTTAGATGATTGTGTTTCATTCATGAAGAATGAGAGTGTTTGATAAATGGTAAAAATACAGATCCATTCTTTAGAGTGAATGAGGTGATAAGCGACCATGCTAGACGTAAAAAAAAAATAGCAACATTTCGTCAATGATGTGGTATCATCAAGAATGTATGTCTCTAAGAAGACATTTATTATAGAAAAATTTCATGTTTTATCTTCAAGCTTGTATTGGACAAGAATTAGTGCAATTGAGGCACATTCTATGATAAATAAGAAGTTTACTAATTCCAATACTTTCTTAGTTTGACACGATTGTCTAAGACATCGTTGATCTATAATGTTTAGACGAATTATTGAAAATTAAAACGGACTTCCATGGAAGAAACTAATTTTTTTTTAAATGGTGAATTTTCTTGTACTGTTAGTTAGCAAGACAAGTTAATTGTGAGACCATCATATCGAAAGTTGAGATTGAATCCTCTGCATTGTAGGAACGTATACAAATATTTATGGACATATTCATCCACCTAATGGATTGTTTAGATACTTAATGGTCCTAATACATGTTTCTTCTTGATGGTCTCATGTGTCGGTTGTTATCAAACTTAAAATGATAAAATGAGATTTTTTCAAATTCAGATGACAAATACTTAAATCTCGCAATGCATACAAGTTGTGCATCCACAAATCACATGCATTAGTCCCATTCAGATCCAGAAAGGCTTGAGAATACAACTAAGTAACGCACGCTAGATGCTTTGGATCGATAATGACATAAATTGATTTATTAATATCCTATTGGCCTACGCAAAAAAACTAAGTTGATGAGACTATATTGGATATGAAACTAAAACATCAATCAAAATTTTAGCTAACGAAAAATATAAATATTAAGGGCATACAAATATTTCTGAAAAAAAAAAGGATATTGCTAAATGTTTTATTTAGTTCACATATATATACATGGATCATTGTTTACCATTCACAAATATGAAAAATACAGATACATGAAGGAGAAGTAAAAAAAAAAAAAACTTAATCTATTATACAATAAAATTCAAAGTTCTTAAATGTTTATGTCTTTATTTAGAGAGACCAAATGGAGTAGCAATTAAATAAAGATCATTCTTTCTCCTGGCTGTCAATCCTTCAGTTTCAATGGTGTCCAAATCATTTGGATTAACTCCATTAGCAACCTTCCAATCAAAGTGATAAAGTAATTGAGATAATGGATGTGCAACATTAACTAAACCAAATAACATTCCGGGACACATTCTTCTTCCAGCACCAAACGGAATAAATTCAAAGTGATTTCCTTTAAAGTCGACACTACTATTCTCAAATCTCTCAGGTATAAAGCTTTCCGAATTATGCCAGTATTCCGGATCTCTACCAATCGCCCATGCATTGACCAAAACCTTTGTTTTCACAGGTATTGTGTATCCATCAATCTTTGTTTCCTCTCTACATTCCCTTGGGACTAGTAGAGGAGCTGGAGGGTGTAGCCTTAATGTTTCTTTGATAACAAATTGCAAGTAGTTCAACTCTTCAAAATCAGTATCGTTAAATGCTTTTTTCCCATTCAATCTTTCTCTCACTTCGAGTTGTGCTTTCTCCATGACACGTGGATTTTTCATTAGTTCTAAAAATGCCCAAATTATCGTCGTAGAAGCTGTTTCAGTTCCTGCTAGAAACATGTCCTACATGTAAAATTAAAAATATATTAAAAATATCCAAAGTTTATAACACGAATAAATCAAAATAAAATTAAAATTACTATACTTACAAGTATCACTGCTTTAATGTTTCGATATGTGATTGGAGGTCCAAATTCTTCGCTCTCCATGACTCTAAGTAAAGCATCGACGAAATCTTCATTTCCAGACTCACCGTTACATTTCTTACCTTTTGCTCGATTATCTATATGATCATTGATGATTTTCTCCAATATTTCATCAACCTTTGAGTGTGCCTTTGACAATTTGGCTTTCAATCCACTAACATTATGAAGCCACTTTTGGGAAGGGAACAAATCACTTAAGTCGAATCCACCAATCAATGAATAAATATCTTTTACCAACATTATCAACTTATTTCGATCGTGTATGATTTTTCCAGATACCGATCTACAAGTTACGGTATTTGTAAACCAAAAGATCTTGTTGGATAAGTTGATTAACGACTCAGGTGTCGTGGAACGGAGAGAGGAAATGAGATTTGATATCTCCTCTTGTCGAATTGAAGCAAATGATTTGACCATTTTTGTACTAAGAAGTTCTAGTACACAAACCTTTCGCATATTTCTCCAGTAATCTCCATAGGAACTAAAGCCTATGTCCGTGCAATCATAAAGTATGATACTCGCGGACATAATTTGTGGCCGATCTACAAAATGGAGGTCTTGAGTTTTCATGACTTCTTTTGCCATTTCTGGTGACGATACAACAATCGTTGAAATATTCCCAAGACGTAAGTGCATGATTGGTCCATATTTTTTCGATAGATTTCTAAGTGAACGATGTGGTAAATCGCTCATTAATTGATGCATGTTTCCTATAAAAGGTAGTCTCCATGGTCCAGGAGGCAACTTTTTGTTTGCAGATTTTGATTTTTTCCATTTTTGAGATAGAAAAAACAAAGAGGAGAGGAAGAGAACAAGTGAGATAAAGATAATTAAGGGATAATGTTGATACTCCATTTTTGGAAGCTAAGAAAAAAAAGGAAAAATGCACACTTATCTCTTATAGAGATACAAGCATCATGTTTAGGTTTGTCTGTATATATAATACTGGTCCTGGACGGTGTGTCCCATGCTAAGTTGTATGGAGTTCTTATAACGATATATATATATATATATATACACACATACATACATACTCATAATGTATGGTAATCCTATTCAATCAAAACTATTAGGCCAAAGTCATATACGGCCACTCAAACTTGTCCCGATTATTCATTTAGACACTTCAACTAGACGTACAACCTATTGAACACTTCAACCATTCTGAATTTGAACCATTTGAACATTTTTTTGAGAATAAACAAAAAATAGAGGTTGTGTGAAATACACTCGCGCTGACATGTCAATTTGACCAATTAAATAATGACATGTGTTATTTTTTAATCCAAAAAATTATTTAAACATTATATTATAAAGTAAAAAAAAATAAAAATTATTTTAAAGTAAAAAAAATGAAAAAAAAAAGTAAAACTTAAACACCCACTTCCCTGCCTTCAACTGGAACAAAACATACATTTCCTCTAACTCCATTAATGGCGACCCTCCCCTCCCTATACAGTTCCATCTTTAACCCGATAATTTTTTTTTCATCAGCTTTTTATTAATTATAACTTCTTACTTCATCTCGTTTTTTAGGTAGAGAAAGATAGGGAAAAAATCTCTCCGAAAAATTTATAAATGAAACAAAATGCTAAGAATTTTGAAACCATTAGAATGGTGGGGGAAGAAGATAACACTGATACTAAGAATTTTGAAATCATTAGAATGGTGGGGAAAGAAGATAACCACTAGTGCATGGGTATGGGGGTTGGGTTGGGGTGGGGTGGGATTGATAGAAATAGGGAAGAAGAAGACAACTGTTCTTCTTCTTTTTTGTTAATTATTTTTTTAAAAATTAACTTAGGGGTATAAATTAAGAAAAAAAAAAGAAAAATATTATTTTTAATAAATTAACGCGCTCAAGGAAAGTGAATTACACATTTTTTGCCATGACAACATTTTGTGTCTAATAGGAATGACTTTTGAACAAATAAAGTGTTCAATTGGCACAAGAATTAGTTGAGGTGTCTAAATAAATTATGCGGACAACTTTGAATGGCTGGAGATGACTTAGGCCAAACTATTATCAATACAAGGTGCATCATACTGGAATATTGATACATACATACATACTCAGAATGTATGGTGATTCTATTCAATCAAGATTATTATCAATACAATGTGCATCATACTTGGAATATTGATACATACATATATATTCACAATGTATGGTGATTCTATTCAATCAAGACTATTATCAATACAATGTGCATCATACTGGAATATTGATATTAAATGATTTTCAAAAGTAATGTTTTAATTATGTAAGTTTTAAATATATTAAGTATTTAACTTGACATAAGTTTTATTTAATGTGTCACAACACAAATTATGTGCCTTCGTTCCTATTTATGTCGTCTTTACAAAAACAGATGATCCTTAATATTTGTCATTTCACAAAATAAATGTATGAATAAAACTTTTCTTCTTATTTTACCTTTGTGAGTCGTTAGTTTTGAAAATATATTCATATGACCAACATAGAAAAACTAAATAATATATAATTCAGGTTCATTAATCAAAATAACCTAATTAATGTTCATTAATTGAAAACTGATTAATTTTTCTAGATAGTCCGTCATATATATTTGATAAATTACCTAATAATATCACTTTTGTTTATTTTATGACTACGATATCATTCAACTTTACATATTTACTCAAAATAATCTTTCTCTAACAAACGAATGTCAAATGCCATGTCACATTATTCGTTTTTCTTTTTTTAAAATAAAAAAATCTTGAGGACTTTAAGGGAAATAATTGAAGATTGATTAATCATAAAATTCATATACTCATAATTTTGTTTTGTAGCGCCAATTACGCAAAATTTGATGTAAGCCTACAGTACGATGGGGCCATTAGTTTAGGGTCCATTTAGTAGGGAGGAATCTTTTTTTCATATTTAATATTTTGAAAATATTTTCTCTGCCCTAATAAGTACTATATAAATAAAAAAAAAAAAATACTAGTACTGAAAATCGTCTTTTCATTGGATGCTTTAGTTTTTCGATGATCTTTAAAATATTATTTTTAGCACATTTCTATTATATCGAAAAGTCAAGGAATTCGGATCAAAATGAACACCTTTTAATATATATTAAGGATTATTTTAATCAGGTATCGTACGTTAAAAGACTAAAATAAACATCTTTCCTATACATTACAAATCATTTCAATCAAATGAAATATATTGAAAATTAAGTCCACATTTCTTATATATTGAGAATCATTCAATCAAGTGAATCACTAAATACAAAATGTAAGAAATAAGAAAAATTTAAAATTCGTAATATAAAATAAGTCAAAGATATTTATATAATTTTATCGATTATTTCATTATGTATCGAGAAAACACACATACTACTATGAATTCCTAAATAATCAAGTGGACAATGCCTCTGTGTATAGCAATGACAGTTTTTGATGTAAGCCTGCATTGCAAAGGACCATTATAGGGAGGAAAACTTTTTTCTTTTAAGAATTTTTTAATTTTTAAATTTTCGATAGAATTTTCAAAAATATTTTCTCTACAATTGTTTTTTCTTAAAAATAATGAAAGAAATATCTTCGTTAGAAATAAGTTTCTTTGCTACTGGAAAAAAAGGAATTAGTGATAGATAAAATTTTGTGACTAAATAACAAATTATATTTCGATCCTATTGAAGCTATAGATTAGCGATAAAATGACTAGAAAATTCAATTAGTGACAAATTGTTAGAAAATTCAACTAAAAATAGATGATCCTTAATATTTGTCATTTTACAAAATTAATGTATAAATGACATTATTCTTTTTATTTTACCCTTGTGATCAATTATTATCCTTGAAAATATACATTTGACCAACATAGAAAAACTAAGGAAATAATCATGTTCATTGATCAAATTAATTAATCAAATAAATTAATTCATGTTCATTGATTGAAAACTTGATTTTTAAAAAAAAAACATTAAGTAACAATAAAATAGTAAATTTACTTAGTTTCTTAATGCATGTATAAATTAAAACGGAGAAAGTATAAAATTAAACACAAACTTGAGGAGTTGCTAGGTAAATGATTGAAGATTAATTAATCATAAAATTATATATATAATGACATTAGCTCCAATAATGCAAATTATAATAAATGTTTTGAAATTTAGTTAGAGATCAGATAACATTTTGATGTAACCCTGCAATACGATGGGATCATTAGTTTAGGATGTATTTTTATTAAAATATAAAAAGAGTAGGGAGGATTTTCCACCCATTATTATAAAAATGATATTTTCAAAAAGATATATAGATAGAATCAACCTATCATGTATATTATAATAGCAAATATTCCACTAAAACCTTTGATAACATAATTAATGTCACAAATGGATTTTACTATAGCTAATTTTGTCAAGGAGGAACAAAAAATAAAGTAAATAGTTCAAAGAGATATTCTTATGTTAATTTTCCTTGAAATTCTTATGAAGAAGTTAGTTTAATGTTCCTTCAATAGCTTCTTATGAACTTGTACTCACATATAATTTATGAAATTGTTAGTAGAATTATTACTATTTACGTATTTTTCGTTTCAGCTTTACGTAGATTAATTACCCATGTATCAATAAAGAAATGCAACAACACTTTCAATCATGTGTCATCTTAAATAGAGCAACATGAAACTGGCAATCAAAAAGATACGTTTGAATGAATAAAAGCTTCATAGTTGGCAATTAAAAGTCTATAACAATAATAATTTTGACTTTGTTAATAGTTTCTTCAATAGCAAAAGCTTTGATCAAGCATATTGTTTGGTTAACCAGATCTGTATTATCTAATTTAGGACTACATAAGATTGAAAATATTGTTGCACATTACTTTAGAGATGAAGAGGCAATAATCTTTCCGAAAGCTGAATTAAAAGAATTTAAATGATAGTTTTGTAAAACGTTTTGCAAGAAATGGGTTAGAGAATGATTCTTAGGGTGCTATTTAAGGAATATGTGATGTATTATCACATTATGTTAATCAATTGACTAAATATTTCAATTTAGGTTAATTGTATATATGGAATAACTTCTAAACGGAATATATTATGTCACGATCCAAAAATGAATGTGATGACACTCATTTTATTTCATCAACACAAGTAAGCCTAAAACTCAATTTTTATATGGTGAATGTACGAAGTAAAATGAAATAAAATACAGTACTCCCTATCCCCAACCGCACCTCCACAACTACAACTTACATAAAGACCAGTCCAACTTAATATGCTATGTAAATTGTGAACTATTAGGTTGGATTGGTTTTGTGCAGGTTGTAGTTATGGAGGTTCGTTGGGTTGTAGGGAGTATCCGTATTCTATTCCCTTAATCCGTGTTTAAAAGTATACTTGTTGAGTACCGTGTGGTTTGGTACTCACCCTTGCTTCTACATTTTTGTACGTTACCGGCCCAAATCTTTGATACTTTTTATTCTCTTCTTTTTCGAGGCTTCTTGTGGAGATTTGTGAGGTAGTTGTTTGTCATCTCAGCAGACCTTCTTACTCTTACTTATGATCTTGTTCTACTTTAGTGACAATACCACTTGAGACTTGTGTTTTCTTTAAAAATTCATTGTAATACATTGGAGATATGTGCACGTGACAATCGGGTTGAGAAAATTATATTTCATTGTAATATTTCATTAAAATATTTAGGAGTTAATAACTTTGATGGTCACTCAACTATCAATTGTTTTCACAGAAAGTTACTTAACTTTCATTTTCAACTCAAAAGTCAATCAACTATGATTTCTTTGCAGAAAATCATTCAACTTTCATTTTCAACTCAAAAGTCACTCAACTATGACTTCTTTGCACCGAAAGTCGCTCAACCTATTTAATTATTTTTTTAATTAAAATTTAGTGACATGAAATTTTAATTATTAACATAAATTTTAAGAATCAAATATATATATTCATTTAAACCATTTAATAATTCGTCCATTTAATTCAACCCGCTAAAAATATAATATTAAACATTTTATTTTACCATTAATTCCCTAAATCATTCCCCATTGAATCACTGAACATTTTATTTTACCATTAATTCACTAAAAGAATGTGAAAGATAAGGGAAAATGATTTAGGGAATTAATAGTAAAATAAAATGTTCAATATTATATTTTTAGCGGGTCGGGTTAAATGGAACAGGTCATTAAATGGGTATATATTTGATTCTTAAAATTTTGGTTAATAATTAAAATTCTATGTCACTAATTTTAATGAAAATAACAATTAAATATGTTGAGTACTTTATATGCAAAGAAGTCATAGTTGAGTGACTTCTTAGTTGAAAATGAAAGTTGAGTGACTTTCTGTGCAAAGAAGATATAATTGAGTGACTTCTGAATTGAAAATGGAAGTGATTGACTTTCTGTGAAAACAATTGATAGTTGAGTGACCATCAAAGTTATTAACTCAAATATTTAGTAGAATTATTATGTATTTATTTTTTATTCTCGCTTTACGTAGATACCTTAAATTGAGAAAATTATTTGAACCAAAACCTCTTTTGTTATTAAATAGATTGGATCTTATCTCTATTAATTAATAATAAACTTAGTACTTATTTTAGATTAAAAAAAAATCGTGGATCTAAAAAGAAAACCAAATTTAAAAAATCTAATTTCACTTTAGTAAAACCATTTTATTTGACAGAAATTAAATCAAATGGTACAAGTATACTTGAATCAGAGGATGCATGTAATTTTTTAATCATTCGTAGAATTTAAGTAACTATATCGAATCATTTGCAAAGGAAGTTCATTCAAACATGGATCTAAAAACCTAAAAAAATCAGTGCATATAAGGATTAAAAAAATACATAGATCAATAAACATCAAAAGATTTTATTAAAAAAAAAAAACGAATAGTGAATAGAGATTACAACTTTTTAAATCTTTGATTCAATTCTAAAAAAAAATTTATGAAGGAGATTCATGGTAAAATGATCTTTTTCTTCGTCATAGATATCCTTCTCTTCACTAATTTGAGATCTCTTCATTTTAGCCGCAGGCGAAAGGCATTGAGTACATTGTAATGAGACTAGTAGATCTTAACTTTATATAATGAGAAAATGTGACAGTAGGATTTCTTAAAAATTTTATAAAATTGATTAAAAGAATACTTTCAAAACTCAATTTATAAGTTAGTCCTACTTCTTAATTTATCGATAAAAAAAACCATTTATAGAAAATTATCCTTGAACCTATTTTTTCTAGATAATACAAAATATTGCATATCATGAAAGTCTTAAAATACTTACGATTCAACCCCAACTCTTTGAAATTACTTATACTCTTTTCCGTCCAAAAAATAAGATTATTTATAAAAATTTACTCTTCATCGATGAACTCAACTTTCACCTACGATCATCGACTACCTTCTTTGTTGATGATGGATTTAGCAAAAGTATATTATAGCTACAATATAAGAATAAGATATATAGTGAGACTAGGCATCAAAAAAAAAATTATTCTATTTAAGACCTAAGCACTCACAGAAAAGTATCAACGTCTTTTCTTTTCTTTCTTTCCTTACTAAATCTGGAAAAAAAAATTAAAATCTAATTCTTATTTTATTAAAAAAAAAATTACCCAATTCAAAATACATTTTTTTTAAAAATAATTTATGCACAAAGAAGAATCGAAAAAAAAAATATTAACTACGATAAATATTGAGCATAGAGTATCTGTTTATCCTCTTACTTAAAATTATGCATTGTCCTAAATGCACACCATAAATAATAAAAGGGTAAAAAAAACTCCTTGAAGGGAAAAAAACAAATAAACCATAGGTAGAGAAAAGTCATGCGCACCAATCTGGACAAAATACGTAAACCTACAAATGTTCAGCTATTTCTGTTTTATTTTTGACATAATATAAAAATATCTTTTAATTTTGCTCTATATTCTGTTTTTAGGCGTGTATAAGTAGATACGCAAATTTGAATAAAATCAAATAAACAGGCGCAGATATTTACATGACATAATGCATATAGGATTCTATATTGGATATAAAATTGTCATATAAGGCGTCACGTAGAACGAATATGTCTATTTATTTCTTTCTGTAATAATCTAAGTCTATAATGCACATCTAAAATTAAAGGACATAAATGTCATTTCAGATCAAATTAAAAGACACATTCATGTAGATTTTCATTGAAATTGGGGAAACTTCATAACTCTTTTCATATGAGAAATGCTATTTTTTTCCTTTTTCTCAACAATTCAAATTCAAATTTAGATCGTGAATATATCCAAACATAGAATCTATAAGGTTCTTAAACAAAATTTACATATTTTTAAAGACTACTAATTAAGAAGTAGTAATATATGAATCATAATAACTAACAATCGATCAATATATATAAAAATACATATAAAAAAAACCCATTTATTTAGAATGTAGGAAATGGAATATTATTTTATGGGTACATGCTTTTTATTGATTTATATATATGTACACTTCGATTTCTCGTTTTCTTATCGATTTCAGTGTGTTCTGTTATTGTTCTTGTTGATTTCTTTAAGTGTTCTGTAATTGTTTCCTGTGAATCGATTTCATCATGGTTGAGACCACTTCTGGCCAAGCTTCCACATCAGGAACAGGAGGGAACACGATCGATATTAGTAACCCTCTATATATACATCCATCTGACAATCCAAGTCTGCTCTTAGTTCCAGTAGTTTTTGAAGGAATTGGTTATAGATCATGGCGACGAGGTGTAATGAGATCATTGTCTGTGAAGAATAAATTAGGATTCATTACTGGAGAATTCAAACGCCCTTCTTCAACTTCTCCACAATATTGCCAATGGGAGAGATGTGATAACATGGTAGTGTCTTGGATCCTTAATTCTCTTAGCAAAGATATTGCAGATAGTGTTGAGTATGTTTCTGATGCAGTAGAGTTATGGAAAGAGTTAGAAGATCGATATGATCAAACAAATGGTGCCAAATTGTTTCAAATCCAAAGGGATATCAATGATCTAAGTCAAGGAGTTCTCGATATCACTGTGTACTATACTAGGATGAAGAAGCTCTGGGAAGAGCTAAGTAATCTGAGCATCAAGAACCAATGTAGTTGTGCTTGTAGCTGTGGAGGTAAAGAGATTATGCATAAGGCTGAACAAGATCGAAGGTTGATCCAGTTTTTAATGGGGCTTAATGAGGTCTATACTGTTATTAGAGGTAGTATCTGATGATGAATCCACTACCATCCATGGCCCAAGCCTTTGCACTGCTTGTACAAGAAGAGAAACAAAGGGAGTTTAAACCACACAGTCAAATGTTTGCTGAAGGAAGTTCAATGAATTCATCCGTACGTGTTGGTTCATCTAATTCATCATGTGGAAGATCAAATTCTACTAATGCTGGTTCATCAAACTCAACAGGAGGAAGAGTATTTAGAACAAACTATGCACCAAACAGTTATCCTGCAAATAATAGGCCTAGACCTTTTTGTGAACACTGCAAAAGATCAGGGCATATCATTGATAAATGTTACAAGTTACATGGTTATCCTAATGGACAAGGTGTTAATCAGCAAAGATACAATAATGTTCAGCATCAAAGGGTACATGCTAGAGGTAAAGGAGTGGCAGCTAATACTTTTGCAGATTCTTCAATGGGAAAAACTGATGTTCATGCAGCCTGTAGTGCTAATCTCACCAATGAACAATGTGGACAACTTATTAGCTTGTTACAGCACATTCAATTAGAACAACCTGAAAATACTGATTCTGAGGAACAAGCAACTTGTGGAGCTGCAAACTTTGCAGGTATGATAGCTTGCAACTCATCCATTGATTTTGATAAACTGTCGTGTGGCTGTCTCAAATCAAGGACTGATTTATGGATACTAGATTCAGGAGCTACACATCACATGACCTTTAATATCAGCCATCTCTCACATATTACTGATCTACCATATCCACTTTTAGTTAAATTGCCAAATGGATACAAAGTTAAGGTCACCAAAGTTGGAGATGTTAGAATCAATGACATGATCACATTGTTCAGAGTTCTTTTTTATCCCTTCCTTTAAGTACAATTTGATTTCCATTAGTTCCTTGTCTCTACATCTCAGTTGTACTGCATCATTCTCTAACTCATCTTGTACCTTGCAGGGCCCTTCAATGAAGAGGCCTCTGGAGATTGGTAAAGAACAAGATGGATTGTACTTCCTTTGCTCAGACTGTTTAAAAAATAAAAAGGACAGTCACCTCTCTTCACAGGTCTCATCTTCAATACCTTGTTCTTCTCATAACAATAGGATAGGCTCTCAATGTAAATGTTTTTCTCATTCTTGTAGTACCATCTATCATTCTTGCAAGCCTTCATTCATTTCTCAAAATACTAAGTCAGCTGTAAAGGACACAATTCCTAGTAACACAAATAATGTACTAGCTGATTCTATACCTCTTTTGGCTCATAGTTCTTGTGATGATTTGTTGTGGCATTATAGACTTGGGCATGTGCCTTTTATAAAAATAAAAGGAATTACATCCATTCCTGTGAACTTTTCATCTAAACAGTCTTTTACTTGCAATATTTGCCCTATGGCCAGGCAGACTAGACTATCTTTTCCACCTAAGACTCATAATACATCAAAAGTGTTTGAGCTTCTGCATATCGACTTATGGGGTCCTTATCATGTGTCCACTCATGACAATTTTAAATACTTCATTACACTGGTTGATGACTTTAGTAGAACTACATGGACACATTTGTTGAGTTGTAAGAGTAATGCCTTACACATTGTAAAATCTTTTGTCAACATGGTAGAGAATCAGTTTAAAACAAGTGTTCAAACAATAAGATCAGATAATGGTCTTGAGTTTGTGAATCAAGAATCTGTACTTTATTTCCAATCCAAAGGAATATTACATCAGAAATCTTGTCCATATACACCACAACAAAATGGGGTGGTAGAGAGAAAACATAAGTATCTTTTAGAAACAGCTAGAGCTCTTCTTTTCCAATCCAAATTACCTATTAAGTATTGGGGGGAATGCATACTTACTGCCACATATATAATCAATAGACTTCCTTCTGCCTATCTTCACAACAAATGTCCTTTTACTATATTGTATAATCAAGAGCCTCAATATTCTCACATGAGAAGTTTTGGCTGTCTTTGCTTTCCCACTACTCACAAACATCACAGAACAAAATTTGAACCTAGAGCTACACCTCATGTATTCCTAGGTTATCCTTTTGGAGTTAAAGGTTACAAGGTGTTAAGTTTGAGCAGCAATAAAGTACATATTTCTAGAGATGTTCTGTTCCATGAAACAGTATTTCCTTTTTCTAAAATCATCAATTTGTCTACCAGCAGTCCTTCTTCAAGTTCTACACTTGATAGTGTTTTTCTTGATGATAATGATATTAATCTCAACTCTCCAGAACCTGAGCAATGTGATCCCATTGTGACTACTTCCCCTTTACCAAATCTCACACCATCAGAATATGATCCTTCCATCAGAAAGTCTACTAGAATTCATAAACCTCCAGTTTATCTTAAGGACTACATGACCTCTCTACATGCATCTTTTTCACATCACCATCATATAGCTTCTACATCCTTGTATCCTGATAGTCAGTCACTTATATTGAGTGTGTCACATGATTGTGAACCATCATCATTTAATGAGGCTGCAATGAACCCTGCTTGGCAAGATGCAATGACACAAGAGTTGACTGCAGTACATGACAATGATACTTGGGAACTTATGCCTCTTCCTGCTGGTAAAAAGGTTGTTGGATGTAGATGGGTTTATAAGGTAAAACATAAAGCTGATGGGAGCATAGAAAGGTATAAAGCAAGGCTAGTTGTGAAGGGTTACACTCAGCACTATGGAATAGATTATACAGAGACTTTCTCTCCAGTCATCAAGATGACAACTGTGAGAGTTTTGATAGCCACTGCTGTAAAGAAACACTGGAATGTATACCAGTTGGATGTCAACAATGCCTTTCTTCATGGAGAATTGCATGAAGAAGTATACATGGATGTTCCACAGGGCTTGAATGTTACTACAAGAGGCATGGTTTGTAAACTCAATAAGTCCCTCTATGGTTTAAAACAGGCCAGCAGACAATGGTATGCTAAATTGTCTGATGCTTTGAAGTCTAGGGGATATAGTAACTCCTTGAATGACTATTCTTTGTTCTATAGAAAACAAGGCCCTTCCACTGTGTTTATAGCTGTGTATGTAGATGATATTCTACTTACTGGAAATGATGCTGAAGAGATTGATCAGTTAAAGAACTATCTTCATAACCAATTCAAAATCAAGGATTTAGGAAAGCTACACTATTTCTTGGGGTTGGAGATACTATATACAGAGGCTGGAATGCTTATTTCTCAGAGAAAATTTGTGCTTGATCTTCTCAAAGAATATAATTGCACAGAATACTCTAGTCTTACTTCTCCTCTTGATTCTACAATCAAACTCAAAGCCAGTGAAGGAAAACTTCTGGAAAATCCTAAGTCATATAGAAAATTGATTGGAAAGTTAAACTTTCTCACCAATACAAGATTAGATATTGCATATGGAGTGCAACATCTAAGTCAGTTTATGAAGGAACCTAGAGAGCCACATTTGCAGGCTGCATATCATCTGCTTAGATATCTAAAGAAAGATCCAACTTTGGGTTTGCTCATGTCTTCTACTAATGACTACAAGGTACAAGCCTTTTGTGACTCAGACTGAGCATCATGTCCTGATTCAAGAAGATCAGTTACTGGTTACATTGTATTGTTGGGAACAAGTCCTATCAGCTGGAAATCAAAGAAACAAGAGACTATATCTCTTTCTTCAGCTGAAGCTGAATACAGATCCATTAGAAAAGTAGTAGGGGAATTGGTATGGCTAAGCAGGTTGTTTGAGGAGCTAACTGTGCCATGTGCTAGTCCTTTTCCTGTTTTCTGTGATAGCCAGTCAACATTGCAAATTGCCAAGAATCCTGTATTCCATGAGAGAACGAAGCATATTGAAGTCGATTTCCATTTTGTGCGAGCTAAGCTTCAAGAAGGGTTGATTTCATTACATCATATTGGAACTGGTGAACAGCTTGCTGATATTCTAACCAAAGCTCTCACTGGAGTGAAGCATTCAGCAATTCTCAGCAAGTTGGATCTGCTTGCTGCACCTCCAACTTGAGGGGGGGTATTGATTTATATATATGTACACTTCAATTAGTTAGTTACATAACAACTTGTAGTTAGTTACATAACAACTTATACTTCAATTAGTTAGTTACATTTCCATTAGTTAGTTGTAGATTAGTTGGTTAATTGAGTTTGTGATGTATATATATAGTTGTGCAGACTCAATTGTAACTTACTTTTACATTCATGGTTCTACACCATTTTCAATCAATATACACATAAGAAGAGTACGATCTCTTCTTCTTCACTTCTTCTTCTGTTTCTTCTTCAAGCTCCATCAATGGAGATCTAGATGTTTTCTTTCGTTCAACACTTTTCTTGTTTATATAGAGTAAAAAAACAAGTTGATTTTATAGGTTTATTACACTATGGACTAAAAATATTTTATTACTTTTTCTTATTAAATTGATAAGAAAATGTGCACATTATTAATCTTGACAATAATGGTAGCAGAAAGTAACCGCACATCAATCTTGACATTGTATAGAAATCTACTCTCTTTTTTGAATTAGGTACTAGTACTATCGACATACAGTGTCAATAAGTTTTTCTTGCGATAATATTTATTATCGTAAAAATATTTAATAATAGCTGAATTAATGATATTTGTATATATAGTCGCTAAACTTTTTATGTTCTAGTGAGATAAACATAGTGAAATTATGCCAAAATTACATAAATATTCTTGGTAATCCATCAATGAACATATTTTCAATTTGATCCTTCCAGAAGTAGAGGGGTTGGATATAAAATGAGCTAAATTTGACATTTTATATTAGGAAAATGTAGTATTTTGTTGACTAACAAAATTTTGCAAATCAAGTCAGGATGGCTATGCAATAATAAAATAATATGGTGTTACAATCGACTTGCAACTTGAGGTTTCATTTATTCACATAGTTTGATAATTAGATGTACTTTATAGAGGCAATAAAATTAGCTAATAAAATTATGAATCGTTTAAGTTTGGATTAATTGTGCACCCGTATATTTATTTGTTCAGCCCATCAAAGTTTTGGTTGATGTTCAGTCTAAATCGATTCATGAAAAACTTAGTCAAAATAATTTCAAAAGAGTAGATTTTATTTTATTTAATATATTATATATAGTCATAATAAAGAAAATAATTTTACAAGGTACCAAAAATTTATAAAAGAACAAATAAAGAAATTTAAATTTAGTGAAAGTTGGGCGAGTTAAGTTATGATCCGCAGTTTTAATCAATTACAGCTCAATCCATTTCAGCTCGCTCATTTGCCACTTACAATGTTTTGTATTACTTCATCAATTTGTTGTGAAAGTGGAATCTCCTTTTTTAGGGCATCAAGATGCAACTTTGTTCCTAATCCCTTGAGTAATAATAGAATACTTCTTGAACTTTTGACCTCACTTGCCTCATGAACAATAACTTCAAAACTATACATTTCAATGTCATTTGGTGGTGATTTCTTCAATTGAATTCCCCTCTAAAAATAATAAGTGACTCTTCATAGCAGGTCGAAATCGAAACCTGGAAAATGGAGTACTAAGTAGCTATAGCTGATCAAATTGCATTGTTAGTGAATTTTTCTTAATACTGTAAGTGTATAAAACGTAAATATCTGACAGAGAACATAGTTAGTAATCACATCTAGCTATAGTTTTGCTTTTCCTTTTGTTTTGCATTCTCATTTTCGTTGTAAGATACACAAATATATAGAAGTGACACTTAACAAAAAAAGCTGCCCAGAAAATTCTGGATATGCCAGAAGGCAATAAGGATGTGAGTTCAGATATCAACGATTAAAGGAGAACTCGTATTCTTCTCCTTCATAACCGAGAAAAATATGGTTTTGTACTGTGCTCAAATGTCACTCTGTTGATTTAGTATCGGTCTCACTCACAAACGGAATTTGTTAACTGAGACGGATACTAAAGCAACATAGTGAACAAATCATCCTGAATATAAAGATATTCACAGACCATGTATGGTATGGAGCAGTGAGTAGCATATGGAACAATTGCTGATTGATATGTGGAAGGGAAAATAGTATATGGTTTTTTACAAGAATTGTCAGTCAAGAGCACATTCGAAAGAATGCAATACATACATGTAAAAGAATCTAATGACCTTGCAAACAATTCTCGTCTTTACAAGTCATCGAAATGTAGGATCCCATGACTCTAATATGTGTTTCAAGAGAGATCCTTCCAAGTGCAAAAAGTAGAATTATTAGGACGAAACGTCCTAAATCTATAAACTCTTTGCAGTCTCTCACCTTAGTGTATTAGCTCAGAGAAGGAAGGTGAAAAGAGCTTGGAAGATTGATTTTGCACTTCCCTGGAATTTCAGAGGTTGAAAATCTTCCTTGCTTGTCGATAACAAACCATTGATATAATCCCCTTGTCTTCCCTGGAAAACATGAATAAGTTGTATAAAAATCTTTGAATATAGTTCTCGATTCAATAGCACTCCCTTGCCCCAATGTTCAGTATGATCATCAAAACAACATTTTTTTTAGTCGAGTTCAAGCACCAAATCTATTATCTTTCTTTAATAAACCACACATACTAAAACTTGGAAATGATAAAAACATGTGTAGGAAAACCATGATCAAACAAAGACTCGCGAACTAGTAAGTTTGGCACACAAAATGGAATAAAAGAGTGGCATTTTATCTAATAAATTCACACGAGAGATTTCATGTTTCATTTTTTATCCATGTGCTGAAGCCTGAACGTTTCTTTAGGACAAACGAGTAAAAGATGATATTGTTGTAATTATGTGCTACCTTAGCTGCATCTTTTAGAGGACCCCAACATTCTACACGGTTGTACTTCTTCGAGCTAGAATGAAAATAGACTCTAACAGTAGCACTCATTAGTTCTTCATGCTCCTTGAAGAAATCTGAATCCCCATAGAGCACAGCCTCAAGTACCTGGTAGTTCAGAAAGGCAAATTAATCACAATCTTAATAGTGTAAGAAAATTGCATATGCTAATTTAGAGGTGCAAACCAAAGTACAGTTCAACAACGGAATGAGAATACAAAGTCCTTAAGATCCAGTGAAATGATTCAAGAAGTATCACTTGGACGGAAGATAAACTTTATGAGCAGATTTTATTCAGCCTGTTCAATCCTCTCCGTTCTCTTTAAGAAAGAGTTTTGTAACTCCAAAATCAGAATAATGCTTGACAAATGAAATGAGTTTTATCAGTGTGACTTGTAGACTTACAAGGTGCAACATATTGCAGCTATGCAAGTCAAATTTCAAATATGGTCCAAAATCGAAGCTTTTCTTTTTTTTTTCCAAGTCAAAGCATCGTTTTAAATTACACAGAACAGTAAGAGGGGTACAAATATCTTAAGAATTTACCAATGGCAATTCCTTGGAGAATATATGGTATCTGAACTCGGCAGCTAGCTCTTGTAGAGGATTCGGTCCACTCACATAACAGTGGACATCAAGAAACAAATTACCTTTCACTTCTGTCCATTCAGCAACCACGTCATCTTTATTATACCACCCTTTCAACTGCCATAGAAAGAAATGGTGCAAGGATTGAACTCAAATTACTAAGTTTCAGTCAGTGGGAAAATCATTTACCATAACAAAATTCAAAGCCAGAAAAAGAAAATGCAATCCACAGAAGCAGCTTAAGGATAAACACTAACTCATTCAGAAATGCAAAGTGACGTTACCTGATCGTATTGGATATTATTTGAGATGGTTAATGTCAGATTAGCAGTAAAATCACAATGGGATAATGTGTACGTCCTTGGCACGATACTTGAGTATGTATCAACTTCTTCTCCTTTTAACAAGACTTCCAGCTTTGAAGCTTCGAATCTTGCTGGAGGACCCAAGAGCCGGACAGCCTAGATATGAAGCAAAATTAGTATTTATTATTATTTAATAAAAAAAGAGCTAAAGAGATTTGAAAAATAGAAGACCAGAGATAATTTTATATTTGGGACATAGTTATCATGATGGATCATTCTTTATTTGAAATTTGCATCAGGGGAGAGATCTATGATCGCCTTTTTGGTCTTTTAAGTCACGGACTATCAAGTCGTATCATAAATACCACCTCAGTTGGCACACTCACAAGTGAAATTTTATAAGGGAGAAGAAGGACGATGTTGTTTCCTAAACGTGCCGATGGATATATATAATGAACAATTTGAAACAAAACGATCTCCAATGATTTTTTGCCAGAACGAAATAGTTGCCCAGCCTTTGCTTTGCTTTGAAGTCTATATTCTGCAGGATAGCTAGCTAGTTGGAAATTTATTCCACGTAAAGCAACTGTGACCATTCAAAAAATAATCCATCTTTTTATGATGTTCAGGTCTTGCTTTCAGTAAGTTACACTAACTTCTCGAGAGCTCAGGGTTCTACAGAACAAAACTTCTGGACAAAGCCAAGCCTTTACACTGAAAACCGTTTAATCGGTTACAATGTAACAAACCAGCTCTAAATATTTGCTAGAGTCAGCAGATTGATCAAATAGGCAACAAACAAAAGTTAGCACCCATAAGTTACTTGCATTTGTTAAACAATGTACTGAAAAAGAACCATTAGTTTTGCTTTCTTTCAATGACAATCATTTCAAAATCTACTCATCGAAGCATCATTTGGAAATCAAACTTCCAAAATACTAGCAGAATGCTCCATTCTCCTCATATGTTAAATCCAAAACCATATTTCCTAAAAAATACATACCTGCCAATTCCCAGCCCCAGAAAAAGGAGGAAAAGTAATATAAACACGACTACTTGAGGGGGGAAAAGGGAACAATTCCTCCATGTCATGAAGAAATCCAAATTTGCCAATCATAGATTACTAAAATGGGATGTTCTACGATGCACACTTATCCAAGAAATCGACAAAGCAAGTGTGCTCAAATAGCAATAGGTAATAAAAGATTACAAAGCAAATTGTACAAGTTCCTCAATTTACTGTTCAGTATACTCTGCCAAGAAGCAATAACACCTAAACCTCTAACAAATCATTACAAAACGGTATCAACCAATAATCAGGGTTGTCCCAACTATAAGGCCACTAAAGTAATCCCTATTTTATTTGACCTTTCCATTAGTAAATCTCCAGTTGAAAAAACAATAGACTCCACATATCCAAGTTTAACCCCTCCACTTTCCACTATGTTTCAATATTAACCCAAGTTTGCAACTAGCGAATCAATGTATGAAAAATTCAGTCTTTTCTTAGCATGGTATTTGTAAAATCAGGTTTTAGGCCTAAGTCACACCCCAAAAGCTAGCTCATAGGAAGGATGATTGTCAAGCCTCGATATGAGATGAGACTTTTCAGGTGCGTAGGCAATTTTGATTTTGGAGATCCTAACATCGGATGATACAGCTCTGCTCAGATACCACGTGAAATTAGGTCTTAGGCCTAACTTAGACCCAAAAACATAGCCCAAAGGAAGGATATTGTCCAAGCCTAGTACACCGTCTCATTAATCACCGACACTTTTGTCATTCTTTAACAGTATAACAGTATTAGACTAAAAGATTAAAAGAGAGAAGTCATATTTACCTGGAATACAAGTGTGTTGTAAGGGGGTTTTCTTCCACTAAAAGAATTAAGAAGAACAGCAGGTGTAGTTGAATGCTTAAGTTGACAATTATGAATGTAAGAAGAAGATGTCAAAGAAGAAGATGGAGAAGAAGGAGCAAAGCGAGTGGCCATGGACTGCATGACAAATTCATCCTCTCTTCTTCTCTCTATTTTCTATCCATTTCAACATTTTACAACCATTTATTTTTCTCTTTTAACAATGTTTAAATTGTGTCTTTGTTGTATCTGTTTGTGACACACAGACAATTGAGAGAGAAATGAACAAGATTTGTGGATATGAAAAATAAGTAACAAAAATAGAATTTTTTTTTACAAAAAAATAATTTAAGAGTAGAGAGGCCCTACAATATCCTATTACAATTACATGGACCAATAGTTTATTTACATTTGTCTATAACTTTCATCCTTACATCACTTTTTTCATCTAATTTTCAATGGAATACATTAATTGGTTATAGTTACAATATTTTTTAGGAAAAATCCTTTTGAATTATGATAATTATACAAAACAAACATCATATTCTGTTATTTTTAACAATTCAATCCCATCGTTTTGTATAACTATCATTCTAGGGATAATTATACAAAACAAACATCAACCCTCTAATTATCTAGATATACTTTAAATTTTATAGCAATTTCTTTAAAAAAAATCCTGTTGCCTCTACCATCTCTTTCTCTTATTTCTCTATTCTGTTGGATTTAAACGAAAAATATTTTATCATGAACACTTGTTGGAAATTATCTTATGTATATCCTCAAAATTAACAAACTCTTTATAACATAAAACTAGAGCATAAAAAGTAACAAAAAAGTGTACCCTTTATGGTGGCTCAATGGTTAAGACTTGGGACTTTTATGTTGGAGGTCTCAAGTTCAAAATCCCTTGTCAACGGAAGCAAGGAGTTTGCCTCCGGGTTGAGCTCTCCACACATGTCACAAAAGGATTAGAGTAAATAATAAATTAGGAAAATTACATGGTTAAGCAAATATATATGGGCAACTTTCATATAGAGCAAATAAAAAAAATTCATATTTGGCTATGCTATAGCAAACTTTGTATCATTGCGCTCCATAGCAAACATAAAACTGTATAATTTGCTATACATATACAATTGTATAATTCGCTGGCCTAAATTTTATAATTCGCTGGCATATTTCGCTGCAATTGTATAATTTGTTTTGCATACAGTTGAATTGAATTAAAATGTATGTATATTGCATAACTATAAGTGTATAGCAAGAAGATATATGTTTTTCTCGCTTTATACAAAAACAGAAACACAATATATACACTTCTGTTGTATAAAGCTAGAGAAAATTGTATTTCACTGCAATTTTATAATTCGCAATTGTATAATTTGTTGGTCTTTTTCTCTGCAATATTTGAAGTAAAATGTTTCTAAATCTATGAAGGATAGACGACGGAGAAAATTGCAGGACTCTGTCGGTGTGCGAAATCCCACAAAAATTCACAAAGACGGAGTTAAAGAAGACCAAATTGTTCGAGAAGAGGTATTTTATTTTTTTGCATGTTCTGTGTCTTGCATGTTTAGTTAAATTGTTAAGTAACTTTTAAGATTCAAATAAATACATGTTACAATGCGTTTGTGCTATTATAGAATAGATTTGAAAGTGTATATGAAATTTTGATTCTGTTATAGTTAGTATGCATTTTTGTATTTCATAGATTTATTGTATTGTGTATTCTGTTTTTTTTTTTTTTGTGTTAGTTATGTCAATGCAAAGCAATTATGCGTTTGATTGTGCTATTTACTATTATAGAATAGATTTCTAAGTGCATATAGAATTTTGATTTTGTTATAGTTAGTATGTATTTTTGTATTTCATAGATTTAATGTATTTTGTATTCATAGATTTAAAAGTGTATATGAAATTTTGATTCTGTTATAGTTAGTATGTATTTTTGTATTTTATAAATTTAATGTATTTTGTATTCTGTTTTTTTTTTGCTAGTTATGTCGATGTTGAAAGTTTTAAGCATCTGTTACTTTTTAAAAAATTTCTCTTCCCTAAATAGCTCCTGTTTGTTATATAAATTCTGTATTCTTTTTTAATTAAACCAAATAATTAAAATATAATTAACATACATAATAAGATAAAATTTTGAAATTATCACTAAATCAAATAAACACTATTTGCCAAACTTGTCCCAATAAATAAGATTAAAGCATGAACTTGGGTCACTGCCCAGGTTCTTTCGAGAAAGTGTCATTGGGTTGTAACTGTACGCTGTTCTTGCTAGTTTTTTGGGCTTTGGCCCAATTATTCTTCCTTATGTTCATTTGGATTTTGATGTTATTGGAGATAATGACATATATTTATATATATACAACTATTAAGGAAAATTAGCATCAAAGAGCCTCTAATTAAATGGGCAACTTTCACATATAGCAAATAAAAAAATCATATTTGTATGCTATAGCAAAGTTTGCATAATTGCGTTCCATAGCAAACATAGAAACTGTATAATTCGTTATACATATACAGTTGAAGCAAATTATATAAAACGAAGTGTATAAAACAAGAAAGAGAAAGACAACTGGGCAGAGAACTGTATAAAAATGAAGTGTATAAAACGAATTGTATTATTATAAGTGTATAGAACTATTATATACAATTTGAATTTGTATAAAATTCAAAAGAGAGAAAGACAAAAGAGACTTGATAAGGAATATACAATTGAATCGAATTGTATAAAACGAGAACGAGATAAATTAAATACAATTTGAAAATTGTATAAAATTAATTGTATTATTATAAGTGTATAGAACGATTATATACAATTTGAATTTGTATAAAATGAGAAAGAGAGAAAGACAAAAGAGGCTTGACAAGGAATATACAATTGAATCGAATTGTATAAAACGAGAAAGAGAGAAATTAGATACAATTTGAAAATTGTATAAAACGAGAAAGAGAGAAAGAAAAAAGAAACTGGGCAGGAGAGTACTTTTATTGTATAATTATAAGTGTATATGATGAAAATATATGTACTTGCATGTGTATATACAATTTTCTCACGCTTTATACAAACAGAAACTCAATTTATACATTTGGATTATGTTTGTATAAGTGAGAAAGGCGATGGTAGCGAGCGAGATCTGGAAGAGGGGAGAGGGAACAAAAATATATGTATTTATACAGTTAGAAACAATTTTTATATACTTGTGTTTGTATAAAAAGTGAGGAAGCGAGCGAGAGATTGGAGGAGAGTGGCAAGCGAGATATTGGGAGAGAGGCGCATGACAATTTTTTGTAAACATTTGCTATGGAGCACAATTAAATAAACCCTATCTACTCCATTTATTTTAGGTTATCAATTTGCTATTATATACAATTTTCCCTAATTAAATGGCATTAAATAGCTCAAAAATAAAGAGCACAAAATAGCCCATATTAATTAACCTACGGAAAATAATAGATTTTTCTTTTAATTATGCAACTAACCGCCACTCTCACACAACATTAAAAGCCGAACGCGGAAAATCATGAAATTCCCCAGATAAAAAGCGATTCAATATCCACGAACTCATAAAATTTCATGTATTCAATACAAAACAAAAGAATCAACGACATACTACCACAAAATTTCAACAAATAAATGGCGTCTTTGATAGTTTGGATTCATCATATCGGAGAATGGGATGCACAAATAACTTTGTGAATTATTCCATGGATGAAGTGGTTATTACAACAAATATTGATTTCAACGGATTCACGGACTTGATTTCAAGTCATCTAAATGTCGATAATTCCTTGAATTCTTTTGATTTTCATTATAAGTTTGATGAAAATTCTGTTACCAATGTGTATACGAAACACTATGGGATTGCAAGTATACATCGAATTAAAAAAAGGTTCAAGAAACTTCAAAGAGTATCCATTGTGTATAACTTGGAAAACTATAGATATTCATTGTACACATTCAATTATTGGAAAAGAATATGAGGAGATCAATACCCAAATAATACCTCTTAGTAACACTAAGGCAGACAATTTGAGTGTATTTGAATATAATGATATGGCTGCTCGAGAGATAATATTTTTTCAACAATGCAATATTATTGAAAGTGATGCTGCTAACGTACCCTCAGAAGGTCAACTATATAAGGATAAGAAGATTTTGAAGTCTGTCATTGAAAATTATGCAATTCGAAAGAAATTTCAATTTAAAGTGAATAGATCAAGTGCATTAAGATATTATTCAATTAATATAAGTAGAATATGAATCTATGTTATCTACTATAATGCATACCTTTTCAAAAATGGTATACTTCATTGATCCAATCTCTTATAAATTTAAGCAGATGACTGAAATTATGTATTATCAAAAGATATGAATTTTATTTCGCTATTGAATATTCATGTATACAATGCATTAATGTATACATATTCGTGTATCCATTCATTTGAAAAATTGAACAACAAATAAATTATCGTTTATTATGCTGAGTTTTTTTCACTGGAATGAACATTTATACATACATTGCATTCATGTATACATATTTATGTATTCATTCATTAAAACTTTGTATACATTTCAGATTCTTCCTTCAGTGTGTAAATGAGGATTGTACTCGAAAATTAAAATGCTCAGGATTGCACAAGTCATGAAAAATATTCAAAGTGAGACGATTCATTGCAACCTCAACTATTTTGGAAGAGAAATACAATACAAATATCATGATCCAAAAGCTGTATACAATGCAAGAGAGATAAGTTTTATGTTCGACATAAACAGTAGCCGTTTGTGCTTTGGCATTGAAGAGTTTGCTGCTGTGACAGGATTAAAAATGTGACTCGTATTTCTTCACTTGACTGAAGAAAGTTTCAAAACATCTAGTATTCAGTAAATAAAATTATCATAATTAACAACTACATATATTTATGTTTTAAACAAAGTCTTCTTTAGAAAGGCAGTATTTGGCTTTTTTTGTTATAAAAATAAAAATGGACTAAATATTGCCAATTAATAAAAATGGAGTATATGCTGTGCCATTTTTTCGACAATATTTATCTAATTTTTAAACTTCTTTATTTATGTTATATGTAATGTATCGTATTAATAATATATCATTATGTATATATTATGTATAATTATGTATTAGAGAAGTAGATACATACAAAAACATTGTTTATATAATATTTATTCATTGCATTTCCCACACCAAGTTGATTTTTTTTCCTGACCAACTCAAATATCTTTTATACAGTTCCATAATTTAAATATAAACTCCTCTAGATGATCCGAATATTTTGATATTTTATTCACTCAAAACGATTTACCTTTAAAAAATAACAAATATTAAAAATTGAATTTTCACCTTCCCCAGAATTAGGATACGGGATGCTATATCATCATAATTTAAAAAGTAATTAGATTTTGATTATCATTGTTTAATATTTATACGTACACACAAGAAATAGCTAGCGATTAAGATGATGTAGAAGGTATAGGTGATTATTGTTTAATTTGATTTACAGACGTGATAAAAAAAAATTATTCAATGGTCATTTTTTATATATATTATTTAAAAAAAATATATTTTTAGACTCTTTAGGAAGATTAACATGATTTTCCACAAAAATAAAGGCGGCAATCCAGTATGGTTGAAATAACCTTATACTCCTCTTCTCGATTATCTTACCATATCTTGGAAATAAATAATTATTGTTTAAAAAAATTAAATTAAATATTCAATTTTCGCAGTAATTAATTATTTTTGAAAATGAATTTATCCTATTCTGAGGGTAATTCATTTACTCCAATTCAACATTCAAAGTATTTTTGATTAAGATTGAGTGTATACTGACAAGGACAATTATCATGTTATTAACTGATCGAAACGTTTTCTATAACTCAACTAACTCTCAGCGATGCTAGTCACTTTCTTGAAACTCATTCATAGACACTTTTCATTAGTTAGACTTCACAAAGGGCAGTGAATTCAAGATCGAAATCGAATAATTAGCAAAATATGATCTCTTTCAGAAAGAAACCATAAAAACTTCTATCATTTCGAACTTTACAAAAAGAGGCTAGACCAAGACAAATAAAAGTATTAGACTTCAATTGATGTCATTTTCTTATTTAGAAACTCTAACAATCACTTATTTCAATTGGACACATGAATAGTGATCACATGAAAGTGTTTATGTTAGACATATTTTGTTCAATTTTTTTAAAGAAAAATTATGTGTAATTTCAAGTGTTACAGTATCAATAAGTTAATAGTACAAAAAAATATCATCTATGTTTATTAAACATATTTGTAATCATTTAAAATTTATTAAATATAAATTATAAAATGATTCGGATTATATTGAATTCATAAATATATTAATCCAAATAAATATTGTGGATTGATATAATTGAGTTAAATATTTAAGTCCAATAAATATGGATTTAATTAAAGTCTAAATTAATTGATTTGGGCTACATTGGATGAACCCAATTTGTTAAACCCAATCTCATCTCATTCTAGAGCCCATCTTGGCGCCACGTGTGCAGATGATGTGGCATGTCAAGTCAAATAAGAAAACCAATAGAATCATGACATGTGTCAAAGATGACAAGCCAGCTCCATAAAGCCCAAATGCCATGTCACTTCAATCTGATTGGCTGAACGGAATCCTATTACAATCGCAACTCCTCTATTCTAAAACTATAAATAGGGGTCCTCATAATTCAGAAAAGAGACAGAAAATTCTAAACAAGAAGCTAGAGAAACTCTGTGGTACAAACGCCATTTAATTCTCTACAAAACTACAAGTTTAAGAATTCAAGCATTCAAGTTCAAGAACAATCAACATCAAGACCACCGAATTCAATAACAAGCTCGAAGCCCTTGAATTCAATTAAAAGTCAAGATCAAGATAAAGTTCAAGTTCAAGTTCATCATAGATTCAAGAACAAGCTTTAAATCCCTTGAATTTATATTTGAAAAGGCGAATTCAGAGGAATTATAGAGATTGTAACACTCGCATTTGAAATAATAAAATCGATTGTTGCTATAATTTTCCGTTCTTGATTATTGTTTTCTCGACGCGAATTTTATTGTCTACAATATCATCCTTAATTAAATTATTAATTATTATTTTACAACTTATTGAAATTAATTTATATAATTAACAAATGTAACATTCTTAAAAGTGATCGGTTTATATTAATGGATGTAACACATCATAAATGCTCAACTGAAATAATCCATAATTGAAGTAACTTAATGAAATTTATAAATAAATTTGAGAGGTTATTGACAGATTAAATATATAAATAAATATAATTGAAAGCTGTCGGTGATTCATGTCATTAATTTGTTTAGTTTCCTTTTTGGCACATGCAAAGGGTCCCAATTTCTCTTTCATTTCATTTTATTTATTGTCGGTGGATAAATATTATACTCTATCAAGTAGTAGTAGTAGTATTTAACCATCACATTAATATTATTCCAATAATTAACAGTAATTTATCATAGTTAATTAACTACTCTCAAGTTTCATCATTTATGAAAGTAAATTGTTCTTAAATCTTTTGATCCAATACATCACAACCTCTTAAAATTTCACATATATATATATATATATATATATATATATATATATATATATATATAATAATTAAAATATAATATATATTTTACATAATTATCTAACAACTGATAAAATATATAACACACATATTTTATCGTATGCCTATTCAATAATATAAATATAATTTCAACTTAGATCTAAACTAGAATGAGGTGCAATTGTACAAAATTTTGAGATTTCAATTCATGTTCAAACTCTTACTAGATCTCAATGTGAAAGATTGAAAACATTCTATATTATCTGATTGAATTTTTTTGTTTAAAACTAAAATATTTAACTATTGATATTTAAATTCAAATTTGATTAAATTTATATCGAAAATTATATATTTGAAGTAAAATGCTTTCTAACAAAACTGACTCCTAAAATAAAATATTTCTAAAAAAAAACGATTTTTGACCTGTTTGATTAAAAAAGAAAGAGCACTTTGACACTATGAGGATTAAGTTTTACCATTAATTTGTTTAATAACTACCTTTCCGATGTAGTAGTATCTGTTTAGTGCTGTTGTCATCATTTCTTGGTAATTCTAAGCTGTCGGTCATGAGTGAGTTAACAACACAATACACTCCTTATCTTCCTTAAATCACTCTGCTTCATCTTTCATCTTATAAATATCAAACAAAATCAAGATTCTCAACCAAGATCTTTCGGATGCACCTTTTACCAAATTAGAAATGGCCTTCAACCACTAATTTGCTGAAGCAACTTTCTTTTCTTATATACCCAATCTTATAAAGGTACTTCTTTATTTGTGAATCTGTCCTTTTTATACCTCTTTTTAGGTAAAAATGTGATCTTTATTCTTGCTTTTGTTACTGCAATGCTCAAACTTTTGTTGTTTTGTTCTGTTCTGTACTGTTTGATTTGAGATGTCCATATGAGATTGATCTACCAATTTGAATGTTTTTGATACTTTATGATGTGTTTTTTCTCTTGTAATGTTGGTGATTGTTGAGGGTTTTGACACATTATTTCAAGATTTCAAGCCATAGAAAAGGAAATATGTCTGTAAGATTGTGTTAAGGTTTGTATAGGTGGAGGTGAATTCAAGATCTAGAGTCAGTGGGTTTGGAATGAGTCTGATCTTATTATGTGTGTACATTTCTTTTGTTGTTTTGCATATGTATATATAGTTTGAGCCAAAAGGGGTAGATTTTCAATTGAACCCATGGAATCTGCCTAGATCCGGTTCTGTGTATAGGGTCGTTTGGTTGGGAACAAGTTATTACGGTCGTTTGGTTGGG
The DNA here is from genome assembly GCA_027704805.1 of Solanum corneliomulleri. Classification (NCBI taxonomy): domain Eukaryota; kingdom Viridiplantae; phylum Streptophyta; class Magnoliopsida; order Solanales; family Solanaceae; genus Solanum; species Solanum corneliomulleri. The sequence goes on along the minus strand of JAKWIY010003055.1, from coordinate 53,317,916 downwards.
AACAAGTTATCCCAGATTAGTTATAGTGAGGTTAGCTATCTTGGAATATGCTATCCCACATATAAATGGTGAGATAAGTTATTCCAAACATGAGAACCAAACACGATACAATATTCTTTCCATCACTATTTTCTTATCTCATCACTATTTATTTTTGTCCCTCACACGAAACGACCCCAGAGATTGGAAACTAAGATATGAGAACATTTGTTGGGAAGTTTTGTTACTTGTGAGAGTTTCTTTTGGAGTTGAGTGAGGAGAGTGTTAAAAGCATCTGGAACTTAGCTAGGACAAAAGAGACAAAACACTAGCTGATTTCTTCATATCTGTTCCAGCTTTGGTGGACAAAGTTACCTGATACGTGTTGTTGGCGGGAGGTGTCAAACAAAAACGACAATTGCAATCTTTTTACTTGTTTTATTAAACGAAAAAATAAATATAGGAATACCTACTGAATGTGTCTGTGGTGGATACCTTGTTCTAAAGCCTCACGGTAGCTCCATAGAATTATGTTTTTCTGAATTTTGCATGCATTAGGTCATGCATCTGCTTTCGTTGCTTTAGTAAACAACTTAGTTTTTTTCTCCTGACATTGTTTTGATCCTAGATTCTGATGTAGTTTACCATGCTCTGTTTTTTAACCTAGTTTGCTGGACTTCTTTACATTACTATGTTTGATATTTCAATTTGTGTTTTCTCATAATGTTCAGGGACAGGAAAGATCCAATATTATGGCCGGGGAAAGTTACTCCCATTCTGGTGGGAGGAAATCATCTGATTTCTGTTCAAAACTCACTGTTGTGACTTTTCTTGGAATTTCTTGCATTGGGATATGGATGTTGATATCATCATCATTCAGTATAACTCTTCAAAATTCAGAGATATCTTCCACGAATCTTTTGGGGCAGTATTCAGGCAGTTCTGCTGATTTTCTAGTCACTGCAAAAAGAGGAGAAGATGAAACATTCCAGGGAGAGAAACGGTTCAGAAGGGGAAGGTCTTTGGAGGAGATTGGAGATGAAAAGGGGCTGGATAGTTACCAAAATGAGGAAAGGGAAGGAGAAAGCTCTAATTTAAGAAATGAAGAAGAAAATCAAGAAAATTCTGAATCCAGTTCATCCGGTGATGAATCTCAGTCTGGCGATGAGAGTTCAAATCGAGAGAGTGAGGAAGTAGATTCGAAAGAGAAAGACTCAACTTCAGGCGATGGTGAGTCAGATACTGGAGGTGAAGACTCAAATTTAGATGCTTCTGAGACAACAGAGAAAGCAAAGAAAGGAGAGACGGAGAATGAGGTTTTTCCAGCTGCTGATCAATCAGAGATTTTGAAGGAAGCTACTACACAAAATGGGCCATGGTCAACTCAGGCTGCTGAGTCTGAAAAGGAGAATGAGTCACAGGGTTCTTCATCATCTACGGATGACAAGAAAGGCGATAAGTGGAAGCTATGCAAAACTGATGCTGGACCAGATTATATTCCCTGTCTAGATAATGTGCAAGCTATAAGGAAGCTCCAACACACTAGCCACTATGAGCATCGTGAAAGGCATTGCCCTGTTGAAGCTTCAACTTGCCTGGTTCCTCTGCCTTCAGGATACAAGAAGTCAATTGGATGGCCTAGGAGCAGGGATCAGGTATATGTCGTTTCAGCTTATCCATAGGGTTTGCTTCTAATTAGTAATTTGACAAGCCAAGCGACTTGCATTTTTTGGTTGAACAGATATGGTACTCTAATGTTCCTCATGGAAAGCTAGCCGAGGTCAAGGGGCACCAGAACTGGGTCAAAGTAACTGGAGAGTACCTTACTTTCCCTGGTGGAGGTACTCAATTTAAGCAAGGTGCTCTTCATTACATTGATTTCCTCCAAAAGGCAAGTTTCTGCTTAAATTCATATGCTACTTCATGCTATCTATAATTATTTGTTTCGTAGTCATGGTGTTTAATTTTTGCTCCATGCATCACAAAGCGTTAAGTTTGTGGCTTTCTGTTGATTCATATTGCAGAATGTATCACCTTCTTTTAATACCAATTTAAAGATTAAAGATAAAAGATAAAAAAATTTGATTACGGTGATATTTCTGCAGATTGCTAAACTCAATTATGTATTCTCTGATTTTACGTGCGTACTAAGTGCCGTTAATTGGTGGCCTATCAATATCAACTTAACTTGAATAGTGCTTTCAAGATTTTGATTTGTTTTGTGTATAGTGCCTTTAGTAAATAAGCTTTTGGAGACATCAGAATAATCTAGAGCATCTTCCTTTTACAGTGTCAAATGTGTTCTGTTTATCGGTGATCAGTCAATTGGCTTGAGATTTGTCACCACACATTTCATTCTGAAGATTATGTACATTGTACCTCTTCTCATTTTATGCTTTGCTGATATGGCTTGCCATGCAGACCCTGCCTCAAATTTCATGGGGCAAACAAACACGTGTTATTTTGGATGTTGGTTGTGGAGTGGCCAGCTTTGGAGGATATCTCTTTGAAAGAGATGTACTAGCAATGTCACTTGCCCCCAAGGATGAGCACGAAGCCCAAGTGCAATTTGCACTTGAAAGGGGTATTCCTGCTATATCAGCTGTTATGGGAACTAAAAGACTACCTTTCCCTGGCAAAGTGTTTGATGCTGTCCATTGTGCACGGTGTAGAGTTCCATGGCATATTGAAGGTGAATTAAGATCTTTCTCTCTTTACAAGTTTTGCTTGGTTTTGGAATGTCAGCCGATGGTAAACTTCCTAGTGTATTGCAGGTGGCAAACTTCTCCTAGAATTGAATCGTGTCTTGCGGCCTGGTGGTCACTTCATTTGGTCTGCAACACCAGTATATCGGAAGGATGAGGAAAATGTTGGAATTTGGGAAGGTGATTGTAGCTCTACCTAGTTTACGGTTCACTTTTGCAAATGAAGTCATAATCTGATGGCCTCTCTTGATTGTCTTGCAGCTATGTCTGAACTAACAAAGTCAATGTGCTGGGAACTATTGGAAATTAATGAAGATAAACTAAATGAAGTAGGTGTAGCTATATTCAGAAAGCCAACTACAAATGATTGCTACCAGAGTAGAACACAAAATGACCCACCTATGTGTGAAGAAGCTGATGATCCAGATGCTGCCTGGTACGTATCTTTGATTCACTCCAGAATGGGCTTCTCTTAGCTAGTACAGTTGCTCACCACAGTCCTGAATAACATTCGTAAATCCAAATAGTCTACTTGGAGATACAAGTGTATAAAGCTATAGAAATATGCAATTAGGAAAAAATGCAAAATTACGTGTTAATGTTTTGTAATACATCAACCAAAAGTAATATCTTCAGCATGTTTACCTGTTTTTGATTTCAGAAATTACTTTCTAGGACCTGTGTTGTATAAGTCAATTTGAACTAGTTATACCAGATTAAACTTATCCATTTTAAGCTGAAATATACTATGATAAAAGAAAAATTAGGAATTTGTCAAAATTCAATGTTCTTGTGGAAACTTGTCTAGAGGAGATGCCTGAGTCCCTTGATTATTAAAACCATTTCTGCCCCCTGAGTTGCAAAGGCATGCAATAAATTGTTATGCCCACTTAGCCACTAAATAACAGTATGGTATTTGACCGTGTAAAGATATCCAGAAGACTTGCATTTTATTGTGATCCTATTGCTTACTGCTTACTCGGTCTAAGCTTACACCTATCGATATGTGTATCAACACTCTGCTTGATCTGAAAAAAGATAAAGGGGATAGCAAAACTACAGCAATAGCAACAATGACAATAAACATACTGGGTGTGATCCCACAAGTGGGGGCCTCGTGAGGGTAGGATGTACGCTGACCTTACCCCTAGCTTTGTTGGGCTAGGGAGGCTGTTTCTGATTAACCAACAACATCCCGAGTGTAATTCCACAGGTGAGGTCTAGGGAGGATAGGATGTACGCAAACTTTACCTCTACCTATGTGGGGTAGAGAGGTTGTTTCCGATAGACTCGTCGGCTAAAAGAAAATGGGATAATGGTTATGTTCATTTTGTCACATCATATTGTCCATTTTTCATCTCCTGAACATTCAACTTGATAACAATTCCAACTCGTTATTTTTCTCAATTCAGGAATATAACACTTCAGGCATGTTTGCACAAAGCTCCAGCAGATGCATCTGCACGTGGAGCAAAGTGGCCAGCAAAATGGCCTTTGAGGTCGGAGAAGCTTCCTTCTTGGTTGAAAAGTTCTCAAGTTGGAGTTTATGGAAAAGCAGCTCCGGAAGACTTCGCTGCAGACTATGATCATTGGAAAAATGTTGTGTCAAAATCATATTTAAATGATCTTGGAATTAATTGGTCTTCAGTAAGGAATGTCATGGACATGAAAGCTATTTATGGAGGGTAAGTGTTTATCACTTGTTATTTTCGTCATTATCTCTTAGCTAATCATTCTCATTCTCTTTGTGATCATTGCCTTCTTCAAAGAGTTAACAAATAAATTCACAAAAAGTCTTTAGCAACTTTAAGAGTTATTTGATGCAATTAATTGATGATTGCTAGGTGAAGTTTCATTGACATGATTTTTGAAATAACACATCTAACTCAATTAGTGCCTCTCTCTCTAACTCAATCAATACATATACATATTTTTTGTGTGTTCCAAAGAAAATTGTCTCAATGGACTTGTAATCTTTCAGAATCAATATGAGCTTAACTATGAACAGAATACAAAATGATCCATATAGCCTATAGGCAATATATACCAACTAGTTGGACCTACACTTGCATTAAATCCTTTACTTGTTAGGGGTCCTTTTATTCTCCATAGACCTGTACGTCCATGATGTAGGGATAATGCGTGATTTAGATGATCTTTCTAGACAGAACCCCTATTTGTCTTTGGATTAAAGTGTAATTGATTGGTTGATTGATATCAGTACCTGTTTCGGTCATCTCGTAGTACTTATTGTCATCTTTCTATCACAAGTAACAAGTTCATGCTCTTGATAAATATCTCATCTTTTGATGATACAGATTTGCTGCAGCACTGAAAGACTTGAAAGTCTGGGTTATGAATGTAGTTCCGATTGACTCACCCGACACACTTCCAATTATATATGACCGTGGCTTGTTTGGCATTTACCACGACTGGTGTGAGTCCTTCAGCACATACCCTAGATCTTATGATCTTCTTCATGCAGATCATCTATTCTCCGATATTAAGAAAAGGTTAATCCTACTGCACCCCGTTTGTTAGCGTACTTGTAATGAAATTTTGCTTAGTTATGTGACTCGTGATCCTGCTTTTGCCAACAGGTGCACGATAGAATCAGTATTTGCAGAAGTTGACAGGATTCTGAGGCCAGAAGGTAAGTTGATCGTGCGGGACAATGCTGAAACTATTCTTGAAATAGAGAACATGGCTAGGTCAGTAAAATGGAAAGTGAAGATGTCTTACTCAAAGAACGGTGAAGGATTACTATTTGTTCAAAAATCATTTTGGCGTCCAAATCAAGAACAGATAGTCAAGTCAGCCATTGCATAAGCAGAGAAGAAAATTTTCCACAATTAGATACAAATCTGATGTTCCTTATATAGTTTAGTTCACTTCCACTAAATTAATAGAGAATACCATCATGATATAGCGATCATATGGTAAGTATGATTTATTGTTTTATTTACTGAGTTTTCATCATTTTGGCCAGTCTCTGTATAATTATCTCAACTTTGTGTTTCATATAATGGAAAAAGTATACATTTGTGAACTCCAACAGCCCAGTATATGTTATGTTTCTTGTGTCATGTCAATGCAGCTATTAGAAAGAAGTTGAAACTATAGCATGAGAAGTGTTAACACTCTGTCAAATGTGCTACATTTGCAATGTCATCATACAATGGTTCTGTATAACATAGTTATATTTTCATCAATTTACATTGCCTTTAGTTCTGCAATGTAGGTAAGTTTGCTTCTCAGTAAGAAAAAGAAATGTAAGAAGATACATGTTATAAGTTGCAGAGTCTGGGTTTGAGGAAGAAAATGGTCACTAACTTCATATTGTTGTGTGTTATTGTTTTGATTGCCTGTTTATAAGGATCATGACATATATATACTGGGTCTGTTATTCTAGGAAGTGGGTGATTTTTGAGTATGCCACTCAGTATTGGTGCAGGGTGAATGAAGTAGAGGCTCGCATTTAGAGTCTTGTGTGATAAGCAAGTGCTATTAAAACTTAATAGCAACTCCTACAAACTATTATGTATGAAGAGGAGTGTTAGCTAGTCAAATACTCTCATGTTCGGAAAATAAAAGTTGTCTAACTGAGGATGTTGCAATAGACGTGTGACATACTAAGAGAGATAGGATCTGGAATGTCAAATATTCGGGACAAGATGAAAGTGAATTCGGTGAAGGACAAGATGCGAGAAGTATAATTGAGATGATTTAGATGTGAAGAAAAGATACACGGTTTCCATAGTGTAGTCTACAAAGGTATGAGAAGTTGATTGTGTGCACTTTCACGAGTAGGCCGAAGAAATATTGGGAGATGTGATTAGACAAAATACTTGACGTAGAGTTAACTCATCGAGGAAATAACCTCACATAGGAAATTGTGAAATTCAATTAGTATGGGACTGAGGAATGATAATATTGATGGCTTTTTCCAAATCAGACTCAAACCAACGCTTAATATACAAAGAAAGGAAAAATAATTTATGGTTTATACTTAATACCAAACTCTTTAACATGTTCTATGTGAACTTTATAACATAAATAGAGTTGGAGAATTAAAAAGTAGCAAAGGGCAAACATGCGGAGCCATTATTATTATCTTATTATCTCATTTGAGTCTTTTGATGATCCAAATTTATCAATGAACATAGACCACAATTGTGGCTTTAAATTTTGGCCCATCACTTGGGGATAGGTTCAAACTTCCACCTCCTTCCAACTCACTTGTCTTGGAAAAGGCCTCTCAATTATTCAACTCCGACACCTTGCTTCCGTCAAAGCGAATTCAAAATTTAAATTTTTGACATTTGAATCATTATAGAGAAATGAAGATGATAAAGAAAAAGAACTATGACGCATTAGTAGTAATTAAAAAAAATGATTGGATTTCACAATTTGAAAAATGATGAGAATTTGTATTCCTAGACATGACAATGCTAAAGTGAGAGAGGGACAAAAAAAAAGAAAAAAGAAACACATTCTATTGCTTTATGGAAATAGATAACTATGCTTCAATACAAAGGAGCTATAGCCAGGAACCCTGTTTACAATTATTTACTTCTTTTGTCTCGATTTATACTGACACATTTTTTATTTTTAGTCAATTAAAAAAAAGATACTTTAAGGATATAATTTGATACGAAGAAGGAATAAGTGATTTTCATACTTATTTTCTTATATTTGTTACATATTAACGAAGAAAAAAATATTATTTTAAAAATATTTGTATATAATCTAGACAAACACTGAGAGTTCAAGATGGAGTAGAGGCCGGGATAGGGGCGTGGGGTGGTGGTTGGTGGGAACAAGGGCCATGGGGGAGTGTGCTGATGAGATGTCAGATGCTACTCGTAGAACTTGTATTTCTATTAGAAAAATTATTTTTTTCATTTTAACGATTTTATTTTCTAGTGAAATGTTTTCAAATAATTTTACCTAATCAAATATAAAAATATATATATGTTTAGTTAGAACCTCATATATCTATAACTTATTTCAAAATACTTTTTTCTTTTTCAAATTTCATATCCAATTAAATCATATTACATAAATCGAAACGGATAGATATTATATTAGGTATTGCTTCAAGAAAAAGAAGCTTGTCCTATGATGAAAGCAAAGAGTTACATAATTTTTTTAAATAATTTATTCAAATATATAGAAGCTGCCCTATGCACAAACAAAGGGTTGCTCTAATTATTAACTTCAAAAGTATATGATTGAACCGCACGTACACTACCGACTCTCATTATCTCTCAATGTTTGTTTTAACAATTCTCTTTTGTTGTCTACAAAAGTGTTTGCTTAATACTTCTTTTTTGGGATTTAATTTCTTTCAATAATTGTTACCCTTTTTATTATATGGAATTATGTCTGTCTTCATAGCTTTACTTTTATATATATATATAATTTTAAATAAATGCACACGTCTCATGTTTGCATGATTAATATTGATGAATCTACACTAATGTTTAGTTGATCATGAGCTCAAATAATTTGCACCTAGAAATTCATTATCTATTATTACATACATACATTGAGAAAAAGTAGCTTTACTAAATACAGTGTGATATGATTTTCTTGATATAGAAATTCAGATGAACCCTTTTAGTCCTTGAACCTCACACCTTTTGTATTTGTTTCGTATTAGACTCAAAAGGCGTATTGGTGTTTTGTCAAACATAAATAAATTGTCATGAAACCATCACAAATTTATAACGCATTTATCCATCACAAAATTGTACTTCTCTTGCAGTATCAAATATTCGTATTATATCTTATCACTATAACAAAAATATTATAATCGACAATAATTATGCACATTAATAAAGAATGTTAGATTATTTACTGACATTAATTAATTTTTATTAGAACCGATATTGCTATAAACTTTAATAATATTTATAAAAAATACTGCTCATTATCACTTAAAATATACTTTTAGCTACATATACTAAGATGTTACTGTTAATTAATTGTCGATAAAGATGATGACTAATTTTGATTTACTCATGAGTGTATTTTAAAAATTAAGAAGCAACCATATAATATGCATGTCATACTCATTCAACAGAGTTGGACCAAACTAAATTAAAATGGTGAATGTTCATTTGATTAAATATTTTATTATTATTATTTTAATCTTATAAGTGGCTATACTGATTGTTTTATTTTACTTTAGATAGGCTGACAACAAAGATTTGTTCCCTCATTGTCCCCTAAACATTATTTAAGGACCACAATAAAACAACATTCCATAACTTCCTCTTTAAACTATACTCTTATCATCTTTATTTTTCTTACTTTATATTATTATATAGTAACAACAACATTGTAGAATTGTTAAATTAAAATGTTGTCTGCCATTGACTTAACTTTACTCTAACAAACAAGTTGGCAAACTTCTCACATTCCTCAACATGTCTCTTATCACAAACCATCAAAAACCTCAAACTCTTTACAAAATCTTCAATCAACACTCTACATACACAAACCAAACAAATAAACAAAAAAAACACAATCTTGAACTTTCATTATGTTAAGTTATTGGAAGCAATGTGTGATTTTTATTCTGTTTTTTAGCATTGTTGTTTCAGAAGGATCAAGATTGCCTAAGGCTTCTACTACTTGGGAACAAATGTTGCCTAAGAAATTGCCTTCCCCTTCTTCAGCACCATCTAAAGGCACAAACTCTGTCACTACTTCTTCTACAAAGACGAAAATAAATCGAAAAATGTCTTCTGATGATGGAAGAGTGTAACAATTGGAGTAGTATTAGATCAATTTGAATGTGTATAGATATGAAGATTGATTAAGAGTTGCTCGTTTTTTACGGAGAAGTTCATGTCGAATACGAGTAACATTTAGAGAGATATAATTGTTTCTGCTTGAAGATCATCGAAAGCTAAAGAAATTAAAGAATTTGAGGCTTGTGATGATGTTGAAGCATATTGTCTATAGATTATATATGATGAACATATCAGATTATAGAGTAATTTAGTTTTGCAGATATCATGTAATAAAACATTTTTGTCTTGTTCAATGAAATTTCTTGAGATAAATTCTTCACTTTAGTCTCCTTAATACCCTCTATTTCTGTTGTTGATGTACTTTCCTTTTTAGTCCGTCACAAAAAGAATGACATATTTATATATTAAGTGACAGTTTGACTGTAAAATATAATTTATAGTCACACAGATTTCTACCATTCATTTTGAACCACAAATTTTCAAAATCTTCCTCTCTTAAATTATGTGTCGAGACAAACTTCCTAACATAAAATGGAACAAAGAGAATATATTTAAATTCAAAATACTATTAATATATAGTATTGTTTATATATTAAAAAAGATATAAGTCAATTAAGATATGTTGTATTGGCTAAAATTATATTTGCAACACTTCAGTTCTGTTATATTAACCTGTATTTATAAGGTTAACCAATAAACAGAAACAGAAATAAGATGAAGCAGAAAATACATATAATACAAGAAGTAATCCGAGTCCACATAAATTACTGTGTGTCCTTAAGAAATTTAATCCCTCAGTGTACCTAAGGTTATGGATTAATTTCTCTCAAGATAAAACGGATTAAACCTGTTAAACAAATAGCGGTACCTCAAATTTCTTTAACTTCAGCGAACTTCAGAACAACAACAAGTCACACAGACTCAGTCGATCGACACTTTGATTTATTTGAGAGAAAAATACATGCAGAGAAGGAAAATTTCAGTGTTTGAAAAATCGAAAATTGACTTCCTTTTATAGCCATTTTCAACAAGAAACGTGTCTGTTCAGAGAAATCTGTTCAGACCCGTTTTATTCAGAAAGTTGTATCTTTTGGACAAAATAACAATTTTTCGGAAAAATGTGTCTGTTAAGTAAAATAACGACTTTTCAGAAAGTAACGATTTTTCAAAAAGAGTAACAACTTTTCGGAATGTTTCAATAATTATATATTTTGTTCGAGTTGGTTTTAGATGTACATTATATTTGCTTTTAGATACCAATGCATTTACTTTTAGATACGCCATAGCTAGCGAGATGGCTAATTTATCTTGCCAGCCTCTCTCCTTATCCTGTTCCTCTACTTCTCTGTATTTGTGTTTCACAATTTTATGTATTTATATATAAAGTATTAAATGCACATTAATTTCAAATATATACGATATCGTAATTAGTTTACAACAAATATATAATCATGTTTTTATTATAGCAAAAGTCATAGGAAGTGTACATTGATTAAATAACATAGCTTGTCAAAAATCATAATATGTATACATTGATTATACCATATAACTTACTTATACATGAGTTATATACTGACTAAACATTAAGATACGCTCAAAAAGCTGAATATAGCTTAACAATACATGAGATATACTCTGGCAAAATCAATCTCGATCAATTTCGAATGACATCTAAATAATCTCCAAATTTAGATATAAAATTCTCTTTGATATTTTGAGTCTTTTAATATATAATTTGTTCAAAACGATTCACATTTTCGATACATTAATTTTTTTTTATATATTATTTTTAAATAGCCAAAGAAGAATGAATGACGAAGCAGAACAACAAGAAAAAGAATGTAGACGAAGAAGCAGCAACCACCATTAATAGCAAAGTTAAAAGGACAGGGACATTCAGTGGCGGAGCCACCTGAATTCTTCGAAGGAAAATTATATTATTTATATATGGTTAAAATAATTTCTTTTAGGTATATATATAGTACAATAGTAGATGTCGATCTTCTACTATTTCGTGTGTCTTATTTCTACAAATTTTAAACCGCATTATTGAAAATTCTGGGTCCGCCACCAACGACATTCCAACACTAAAAGTAACGGCTAGTGTGATGTTTAAACCAAAATAGCGGGGAAAAGAGATGTTCCTTTTAGCAAGGGATTTGGCCTCTCTTAGCTAAATTCATTGAAGAATAATGTTTCATTTTTACCAAGGCTTTTGCACATCGTTAATTTTGAAATAGTGAGTAATTTAGAGAGCATTAGTTCATCACATATTCACAATTTTATAGCTAGTTTCATCCGCCTTTTTTTTTTCTTCATGAATTGGAGCGAAAGAGTTGAATCTCACTGGATTATGATACCAGTCATCTAAAAGAATATACAATAACTAATCAATTTCAGCTATGTCGAGTAGTTTTCTTCGTTGTATAAGACACATCAAATATAACTCAATTGCCGCTAAAAGAAAAATATTGTCACTAAATATCTCTTTGTTACAGTATACCATGTTCCTTTATTTGTTACTCCATCCTCGTTTGACACTTATTAATTAAAACTTTTTAAATTAAATGATTTTCTATATTTCATAATGAATTTCTTTTATAGTTACATAAATTTTATCATAAATTTTAAAGTCTTATAGATATACAAATGAATGACATATTTCAAGACAATAATTTTAATTTTTTAATTTTTTAAGTTAAACTTTGCTATCTAGTCAAATTAATAACCTATTAACCACACGGAGGAGCCCTATGCGACATGCTCAACTTAAAAAGCCTTCAGGAAGGAGGGGTCGATAACCGATCGTTCATATATATGGAATTGTGGATTTGGTCAGGAATTGTGGATAACTATTTTCTAAATAAATTGAGTCATCCCCAAGAACGTATGTATTGCTAATATCCAGATTCCAAATTTTTTTACAACTAATTAGTTTTAAAAAGGGAAGGTAAAGAGGAAATGGCCAAATATGTGCTTTTCATAAAAATCAAAACACGTTGTTTCTAGCAAAAGTCAAAATGATGATGTAGTTGACAATTGAAATTTGGTTAGAAATTTTAAAATCTTGTTGTCAATTCCAAGACTAAGCAATAGGTGAACGTGCAATTTTTTAAGAATTTCAACAATAAAAAAGAATATTAAAAGCAAATAATGTACTACATAAGTCACATTCATTTTTCTTTATAGAAAAAAAATTTATATAACTAAGTCAAAACAAGTATACCAATTTCAATAAATCAAATAATTCTAACAAACACAATAAATCTTTCCTTTTGTATCCTTTCGAAATGATAGTTTTCCAAAGGAATGTACAATCCTTGTAAACTCGAAAAAAGATCAAAGAAAAAAAATGACACGTTATGAACATGCTTAGCTTGTCGTTCCAAACAAGACAAATCTTAACAATATGGTTGAAAGTGCCATACTTTCACCATTAATTTATGGGTTCAATTCCTCTTGAGACCCATTAAAAGTAAAGCAAAAAAAAAACAAAAAAATGTATCAAAAACATGTATATCTCTAGAGAAAAATAAAACAATCCAAGGCAATAAGAGGATTATTAATATCCTCCATGAGTAATAATGAGTCCAAATCATGTTCATTTGACTTCACTTCTTCTCCAATTTCCATTTCATCAATCTTTGGAGAAATTGGAAAAACATTATTTCTAATTTTTCCTTCATTTTTTGGAGTGAAATGATTCTCTCTTCTTAGAGATGATGATCTTGATATAACACTCCCATTGTTACCTTTTGAAGCTATTGATTTTCTAAATGAGTTCTCCTTCATGTCACCGTTCGAATTCGAAGGAAATCTTCGACTTGGAGATGGTGATTTTAGGGTTGTTCTAGTACTAGGAAAATGATGATAGGTGGAGGTAATACTTGAAGTATTATTATTACCAATGTTACCTCCTTTGATCATGAGTTGTTGATCATGTTCTTTTCTAAAACTCTTTTGTCTAACCATGATTGGTGAATTGGCACGTGGCCTTTTCTTAGGGGTCGTTGTTGAATTGCACTCTCTTCGAGGACTTGGTGGTTTGGACAAAGTGGTTGATGATGATGATGGTGATCGCGTGTATTTCTTGCCAATTGTAGACATGGTTGATGTAGTTTGATGACTAACTTTGTTTTTCTTGATGTCAAGTATATGGTCATGTTCTCGTGCACAAGACAATAAGAAATCATTCGAGAAAGAACGATCCTTGAAATAAGAGGAGGAAGAGGAGGAAGATGACGATGACAAAGATGAAGATAACGTAACGTTGGTTGCAGTAGAGGAAAACGATGATAGAGATAGCGAACAAGAAGAAGAAGACGAAGAAGGAGAAGAAGATGTAAGTTTTCGAGGTGGTTGGATAGTTGAAGAAGGAACATGAATTTTTGTTGATACGGGATCTTGTGATATCACAAGTTTATCTTTAACACATTCATGATGTTGATCATCATTATCTTCTTGACGATTTTTTTGGGGATTGCATTTACTAATGCAAGAACCCATAGTGAGGGAGGAAATTAAGAAGAGTTAGATAGGAAAATGTTTGAATGATATAGTTGAGAAGTCTTTTATAAGAATTAAAAACTATATATTATATGAATGTTGAAAGAATAGGGAAAAAAGTGTAAAGTGGAATAAGCTTTTTTGCTTTATTAACCAAATATTTGAATTATGTAGCCCGGTATAACATATGGATCCGTTATATAACGGTTATGTGTAGCAACACAATCATAGTTTATTTCACTTTCTTTTTCTACCTTTTGTAACGTGCTAAGTGAAAACCTTAGCCAAGTGTTCCTTTTTACCTTTTTTCTCTTTTGCGTATTACTGTTAGTATTATTCTCATAGTTTTTTGTCCTTCAATTTGTATTACTATCTGTTATTTCTTTATCGGTTATTGTATTGACCTGTTGGTGTTTATGTTTGTTTTTTCTTTTCTGAATGCTATGTAATGTTTTCTCTACTATATATTTTCTATTTTTTTTACTTCTGTATTTTATTTTTTAAAATGGTTTGATATGCATTACTTGAGACGAGAATCATTTGAAAATAACATTTCTACTTTCACAAGATAAGGATAAAGTCTGCATATATTCTACACTTCTAAATTTCACCTGTGAAATTACACTGAATATATTATTATTATTGATTCGAACCTAGTGTTTGGGATTTGTTTTGGACTTTAATTAATTCAAATTTAAAACATTTTCTATTGAAAGTAATTTTATTCTTGAAATTTGAATAGGAGACTTTCGATTAAGAATGGATACCTCCAACCATCCAACACAGTCTTTGGTCCTCCTTTCACTTGTTTGGCTTCTACTTTTTGTATTACTTCATCCGTCCCACCATACTTGTCTATTATATTATAAATATATATTTAATGATATTTGTTCATTTTATCAAATTCATGGATAATTTTATACTTAGTTCATAATTTATCTTTATAATTAATTATAATTATTTCTCAATTATATTTTTCAAGACATTGTATTCATTACATTTAAAGGGTGATATAATAAAATAACCCTTTTATTTATAGTTTGTTAAGGAATGTGTCAAATTTATCGTGATCAACTATTGTTGAACAGAGAGGGAGTACTTTGTACATAGGACATAGGAATAGGGGTATAGGAGGATGTTAAAAAAATTCAGAAGTTTGAGATTCTTTTTTTAATTTTTCATTCACAAATCTTATATAGGAGTATTTATAGGTGTCATATTATTTTCCAAAATCTATAGGTCAATTCCTTAGAACCCAACATCTATTTACATATAACCACACTTGAATTGCATTAATTATTAACGTGCTCTAAGGTCTTAATAGTTTGACTTAGAGAAATAATTAAGGGAAAAAAGTCTGATATATCCCTCAACTTTGTCATTTGGAGCTGATATATCCCTCGTTATAAAAGTGGCTCATATATGCCCTTACCGTTATACAAACGGCTCACATATACCCCTGCCGTTACAAAATGGCTCACATATAACCTTCATTTAACGGAAGTTAAAAAATTAGTTTTAAATTTATATTTATTACTTTTAATTTTTTTTAAAAATTATTTAGGGGTATATATGATTCTTCTATCAAAGTTCAAGGTATATTTTAATTTTTTTCATACATAAATTATTTTTTGACTTCTTTTATTATAATTATTTGAATTTATTATTCTTATTTTGTTTTTTTTCTTTCATTCCTTAGTTTAAAGAATAAAAAATTAAACTATTTTTTTTGTGTGTATTGTAATTTAATTTCGTATTCGAAGAAAAAATTTGGTCATCTACAATAAGTTTTACAAGAATATTAGTGAAACATAAATAAATTTGATTATCAAAATAATAATTATAAATTAGTCATTAAAACAAAAAAAGTCAAAAAAATATGTTTGACGAGGATTAAATTTACTCATATGTGATTATATTTTTTTTAAAAAAATAATAAAAATTTAGATTAAAATTATTATTTTTTTCATTTCCGTTAGAGGAAAAGGGTATTGTGAGCCATTTGTTTACAAGTAGGGTATATATGAGCCACTTTCATAACAAGGGGTATATCAGCTCTAAATGACAAAGTTGAGGGGTATATCAGACCCTTTTCCCAATAATTAATAAAGTTGAAGAAATATTATGAAAGATTTAAGAGCCTTACTTAATTTTAGTAAGGTTACCACAATATAATTTAGGGGACAATTTGAAAATAATCAAGAGGATAGTAGAAAGTGATATTTTATTAATGTCTTAAATATTTTTTTACTATGTGTGACATACCTCCAATAATTCATATGGACTAGAGTCATTTCAATTTATAATAAAATTAATTATTTTTCTCATTTTATTTTTAATAATACATAATTATTATTAGAAATTATAAATACCCTAACTAAGGTAAATGCACTTTCTTTAATATTTATTAAGCGAATTGTTGAGATTTGACGCACTCCTTATTAAGAGAAATATTTAAAGACAAATGAAATACTACTTTCAACCATTAACCCTTTTGATTATTTTCAAACTATTTAACTAAAAAAATGTGAAGTAATTAATAACACTATTAAATGATTTATGACAAAATTTATTATTCAAAATAAATGATGTAAATAATCTTTTATTTATGATTTATATGCTAATTATTTTTAAAAATAAAGATTTTTTCACTTAATATGGACTAGGGTCATCTCAATTTAAGACAAAATTAATTATTTTTTTCTTATTTCATCTTTAATAATAATTATATTTTAGGAAAAAAGGTCTGATATATCCCTCAACTTTGTCATTTAGAGCTGATATACCTCTCGTTATAAAAGTGGCTCATATATGCCCTTACCGTTATACAAACAACTCACATATACCCCTACTGTTACAAAATGGCTCACATATACCCTCCATTTAACGGAAGTTAAAAAATTAGTTTTAAATTTATATTTATTACTTTTAATTTCTTTTAAAAAATTATTTAGTGGTATATATGATTCTTCTATCAAAGTTCAAGGTATATTTTAATTTTTTTCATACATAAATTATTTTTTGACTTCTTTTATTATAATTATTTGAGTTTCTTATTCTTATTTTGTTTTTGTCTTTCATTCCTTAGTTTAAAGAGAAAAAAATTAAGTTTTTTTTGTGTGTACTGTAATTTAAATTATTTCGTATATATGAGCCACTTTCATAACAAGGGTATATCAGCTCTAAATGACAAAGTTGAGGAGTATATCAGACTCTTTTCCCTATTTTTTAACTAGAGCTATCTCATTTTTTCGTTTGATTATTTTGAGCTCTGACCCTTAAAATTATTGTACCAATTAAGTTCAAAGGCAGAGCCATGATTTTTAAGGGTGTTCAAAATCTATAGAAATAGATAAATGAAGTAGCCGAAAGAGGTTCGACATCTACTATATATACATATAAAATTATTTTAACCATATATAGATAATGTAATTTTCCGCCAAAGGGGGTTCGGATGAAACACTTCCTACGGGGTAGCTATGCCCCTGATTAGGTTAGTAGATTACTTAATTTTGGCTCATTTTTGACATCCCTAGAACCACCCATAAATTCTTAGCAAGGAAAAACATAGCATCAACCATGTCCAATCTGCATAGATTGATGTACTACAAATATTGTATTGAACTGAAATTCAAAAGACACCTTGAAAGAGAGAAACCAAATTAATGTGTCTTCAATTTTTAATGTAAGTTATTGAAGAAATCAAATTGAATTTCAGTAATATAAACATGGGGTTCAAGTTATTGATGATTGTATCTATAGACAAACTTTAGAAGTTTAGCACATTATCAAAAGCAACATTCTAAAACCTCCTATAGACACAAAAAAATTTTAAGTTGAAAGGATTTCGAAATATCTATGTTTTCCTCTATACACAAAAGTGGGTTCCTGGTAACAAACATTATAAACAATATTCATAAATAAATGGTTCGCAGTGATTTGATAGCGCTGAGTTAAGATTTTTGGAACTTATTTAAGAAAAATATTTTTTAATCCGATCTGAGTAAGTCTGCTTATTTGTAAGGTTTGAAAAATATGGATAGACTCGGTCTCTGAATCAAATAAAAAGTAATTAAAAGATAAAAATAAAATAAAGTATTAAAAAGAAGAAAGAGTCTAAACTCAAAATCTATTTGAAGTTTTAAATATATAAATTTAAATACAAATTATATTTATAAAATATGTACTACATAAAATAAAATTTTCTAAAATTTCTAGGGAATGACATAGTTAACCTATGAAATATTGTCATATTTTATTTTATTTTATTATGATCACTAGAAAATAATTCAGTTAATATTTCTATTTAGCTATTTATATTTTTACTTGAAATCAAACTCAATAAATATAACAAAGATAATTTTATTTTTACTTGAAATCAAACTCATGTTAACCTGTTTTTTTATATGTTAGTATAAGATGAATTGTATTAAGCATCTTTTTAATCTTATCATGATTTTTGAATATATTTGTTAGTATGTTCAATTAATTTTATTAAGTATCATTTTTTGGTGATCATGATAGAATGATTCTTTGTTTTATTTTTACTTATATTTCGTATTTATTAAGGTATCAAATAATAGTATATGTGTATCATACTATCATACATGTGTTATTTAAGTATCATATTTATATGAAATATTGATAAGTATATAAAAATTTAAGTATCTAATTTAAATTGTGAATTTGAGTATCTTTTTATGTGTTGGACATGAAATTTAATGTATAAAATTTAATTACTATCATTTGAAATAAAAAAGGAATTTTGTAATTTAATACATCAGTAGAGAATTAATGAAATTAAATAAATTAAAGTAGTGTATTTTAGTAATTTTTCCTTATAAAAAATATGTGCATTTTTTGAAAAAAGAATAGATTGGCCCGGCCAGAACCCTTATCAGTTTCTATATATTCTTTCTTTATTTTATAATATATAAATTTACATTGTTGCAATATATAATAACAGGATTAACAAATACAAATTAAAAACAAAAAAGATCAACAAATACTTATAAATATTATTATATATATATAAGGAAGAAAAGGAAAACCAGTCCTTTATTAACGTTTAATTATGGTTTCAAAATTATTCAATATTTATAATTTGATATTAAACTTAACAAAAAATATCTCAACTAAAACATAAAAGAATTTCATAATTTATTTATGGAGTATTATATTGCCTCAATTTAAGTTTAAAAAAATAATAATAATTGGAATTCAAACGTTCTGTCAATTATTATAATTTTTTTGAGGCTTTTACATGTGCAATTGAAATCCAGGTATATATTTTTCTATCTTTTTAGTAAAAAAAATATATTAAAAGTACTAGTTAATCATTATATATGGATTATTTACACGGTTGTCACAAGGTGATTTATATGAGTGTTTATACTTGTCGTGCGCTTATAAAATTCAACTATTTCATCATGAATGATTATGTGATTACCATTGAAATTAAAATTTAATGTTGATATCAATCTTGTTGTATTACTTTTGGTGGAGCAGACGGAATATTTGACTTTAAGGAGATATTTTTATTATTTTCCATTAAAAATTTATGGTAGATAATTTTCAAATATTTTTCCAACTTACTTTTCATGACTTTGAAAAAAATGGCACGATGTGATATGTTACAAATCAAATTGATAGAAAATAATAATTTTCTTAAGGGAAAATTACGCGGATAAGTAAAGTTATACTATTTAATTATTTTACATAGCAATAGTTTGTTATAATTACTATTCACAACCAACATTATACATTAATTATGTGGGTTGACTTTTAGTTTGTATAATTAGTTATGTTTGTATATGTATAATTCGCCAGGATATACAAATAAATATGTATAATATATAGTTTTTTTAGCCTATATACATATACAATTCACATCTCTCTCACTCTCTGACCTCTCTCGCTCGCATCTCACCTTCCTCTCTCAATCTCGCTTGCCATTTATATAAATGTACATGTATAATATATAGTTACATACAATTATATACATATACAATTCACCTCTCTCACACTCTCTGCCCTCTCTCGCTTGCCTCTCTCCTCCCTCTCTTGATCTCTCTCGCTTCTCTCCTTTCTCTCCCAGTCTCGCTCGCATCTCTCCTCCCTCTCCCAATCTCTCTTGTCATATATACAATTACATATGTATAATATATAATTATCTAACCAATATATATACACAATACACCTTTCTCCCACTCTTTCCCCCCTCTCTGTCGCCTCTCTCTCTCCTCTCTCTCCCAGTATCGCTCGCCTTTCTCCTCCATATAACATGTAGCTACAAATTGTAATAATCAAACTATAGCTAGGGAGAGTAATTAATTATTTTTAAGTGTCTATATGTGAAAGTTTTCCCTTTTTTAAACAATTCGCCAAATAATGGATTTTTCATACTTAATTGTGTTAGTCAAATAACTAGTATTTCATGAACGAATAAGTTCAAAGCGCAAATATGAATTTTTTAGGCTGTCGTTTTCAATTTATTTTCACTTTTTGTGCACATATTTGTCATTTTTCTCTCTTTTAGAGTTTTATTCTCTCTTTAGAAATTAATTTCAAACTTACAACCATGAATCTTCTTTTTAAATAACTTTGAATCCCGCTTTTTTTTTCCTATTCGATAATACTTGTCAATTATTGACTTTACATACTTTTTAAGAAATTATAAATAAAACAGCAGTTTTACTATATCACCTTTGATTATAATAAATAGGAAGAAGGATCAAATATGCCTCTAAACTATTCGAAAAAGTCTAGATACACCCTCCGCTTAAAGTTTGGTTCATTTATACCCTCATCGTCCAACTTTTCGTCTAAATATGTCATAATGGGTGTTAGTTGGCCAACTCAAAATATCCAACTAATTTTACTTTTCTTTAAATGTCAAATGAATTTTCCACATCATTTTTATATCATCACTTGACATTTAATTTAATAGTGAAATGAATCAAACATGCCCCTAAAATGTTTTGACCCAATTTTAAAACACCCATAAATCACCCCTCTTTTAAATAACCTGAACAGTATAAAAAAATCTTTCTTCTATATCCTATCCGACCCAAAACCCATCCCTTTTAACCCATTATCAAATCCCTAGTTTGTTAACTTCTCCATTTTCATTGAAAATAGCACGATTTCATTTCCTTAGAAAATAGTCCTTCTTCATTGCCATTAAAATAGCCCTTCTTCTCCATTTTTTCATAGATAGCTTGGAGATTTTCAATTGATAATGCATTAAATCCATGCTCACATACATGAAGATGACTTTGCGACTTTGATGGCAATAAGAAGGGCTATTTTCTACGGAAATGAAATTGTGCTATTTTCAATGAAAATGGAGAAGTCAACAAATGAATCAAACTTTAAACGGGGTATATCTAGACATTTTCGAATAGTTTAGGGCATATTTGATTCTTTAATATAATGTCTTGAAAAATGTAACAGAGAAATGACTATAATTAATGATAATAGTAAATTAGAAACGAAGTGTAAAATTATCCATTGATTTCATAAAATGGACAAATGTTACTGGACATCTCAAAATAATACTCCCTCCATCCACTTTTATTTGTTGCGCTTTTCGAAAATCAATTTGACTAATTTTCAAAGTTAAATTAGATTACATTAATTCGATATTTTTTTAAAAAAAATTAAATATCCAAAACTATATGAAAAGTAGCATAAATTACATTTATTTTGCATATCAATATAATGAAAAAATACATCTTAAAGTATTAGTCAAAATTCTTATAGTTTGACTCTTAAAAATAGAATTCATGACAAAAAATAGTGGACAAAAAGAGTATAGTAGACAACTATTTTTGAACGGACGAAATATTTAATTAGGGGTAGGGAAGGGGAAATGAGGAGAGTACAATGTGAAAATCGAACCCTCACAAACAAGGTGAAAGTTCTCGCCTACCAATCAAGCTACTAGGATTTCGAATCCCACATTTATTGTATATTGATGGTCACGTGTTTTTTCTCAAAAATATCTAGAGTTTTAGGATTTTTTATTTATTTATTTTACCCTCTCCTAGGAGCTCTCACTTTTTTTGCTCTCTTAGTGACTCAAATTCGCAACCTTCAAATTGAAAGTTAAGAGTTTACGTACTATTCGAGCAATTCCCTCTCGTCGGTTCTTTATTTTATAGTTGAGAGTAAGAGTTTTTATAATTTTTTCATCATAAATTCAATGGGTTAGACTTAAAAGAACAATTCATTCAAAGAAATTTGTGAAGAATCAGAATAATAACCTCCATTTTTCATTTTCACAACACTAATATAACTTCTTTATGCACTCTATGATATTTTTCACTTCCATCACAAGTAAATTACATAAATTGAGAACGAGTAACATATCATGTGTAAGTTACATAAAAAAATACTATAGATTATAATATTAAAAACTAATATATTTATAAAAATATTATAAGTTGACTCTAAATCCTATTTGTATTATATATAATAATTTTCAAGAAAATTATACTTATTATACGATCGTTACTAATATAGCAAAAACAAATAAAGAAGATTCATCATCGCATACATAATATATTTTTAATACATAATTTTTTTATTATAGTATTAGTATATATTTTATAAATATCTATAATAAACACAGAACGTCGTCGCTGAAGTCAATAATTTTTTATTAAAAGATATTCTATCAAATAATTTTCCTTCCATCGTGTAGCTTTTTATTATTGGACAAAAAATAAAATAAATTCCATGTATGGCTTTTTCCTCTTTATCAACCGAAATAATTGAACTTTCTTATATATGTTCTTTTCCCATTTCGTTTTTCTTTTGTTCACTTTTTATTTGTTTGATTTTTCTTATGGAAAAGATTTGAGAGGAGTTGTTGATATAAATGATTCATATATATTTTGTATTTATTGACAAATTAAAAGAGATAAGTATTCTATTCATACCATCTTTAATATTAAATAGTTATATAAAATTATGTTTTTAATTAAACTGTTCGATATAAATGGGTCAAATAGTAGGAAAAATTTGGAAAAATTATATGAATGATAAATTATTAATTCAAAATAAATATTATAACGATAGTGTCACTTAATTCTAATTCGTAGTAAATACTTTGTCATTCGCCGCTCTCGCCGAATCTCGCTCATCACTCTCCTTATCTCTCTCATTTTATACAAATAAAAATGTATAAATTGTGTTTGTGTTTGCATAAAACAAGAGAGAACTGTATATATAAATACATATTTCTTCGTCATATACACTTATACAAATACTTATCTTCCACTCTCTAGTTATCGTTTGTCTTTCTCTCTTTCTCACTTTATACAACACAAATTACACAAAGTATCATGTATAATTTGTGTTTGTATAAAACGAGAGAGATATTTGATATACAAATACAACTGTTTTGACTTGACTCAATTGTATACAAATTTAAATTTTATATAAATATATACAGTGACAAATCCACAAATTTTATTTTATGGATGCTCAATTATTTTTAATTTGAGAATTGCGGGTGCTTAGTTAATACATTTGAATGAATTATTAGAAATTACAAACAAATATTAATGTTTATTGCAAAAAGCAATGGATGCTTAAGCACCCATAATTCATAACATACATAACATATACATATACCATAGCAATTTTTATGGATATTGACACCTAATTTATATAAATCATCATGATTTATACAAATCAAATAACTACGATTTTACACAAAGCTGATATTTCAGATTGTAGCTATAGAGCCCTAATATAATTTATATGTTTGCGACAAAGATATTCTTTAAAAAAAAAAACAATTAAGACAGAGATATTTTTTTAAGAAAAGAAAAAGGAGTGAATCATTTGAAAGAGCATATAACACGAGAGATTGTAAGTGCAACTGAGAGAAATAGGAAGAAAGATTTGGTAAGACACAAAGGTTTCCTTCTCTTCAACCTTTAAATTCTACATTTCTTTCTACTTCTAACACTATGTTAGTATCGTAATTTGTTAACATAAGTTAAAATTTGGTATCGAAACTTATGTGGATAGCGTCTAGCAAATGGTAAATAATGGGAGGCGAATCTAACATTAAAAGTTGCGAGTGAAGTCGTTATATTTTTAAAGTTATGAATCATCATGTATTGTAGTATTCAAATTCCAGTGCACTAGCAAATGTAGTGGGCACACCAGATCTGTATACTCTCTCTCTATAACTTGACTGACAAAATTCAGTTGCTGCAGCAGAGTTTCATGTTTTCTAAATTGTTTTCCAGAGCTAGAAAATTTTTGAAGGTTGAAAATCATGGCGTCTGTGATTGGAGTTCATAACTTTGCTGCTTTGAAGGCTGTTTATGAAAGACCGTCGTTGCGGTGGATTCTGCAACCCAAAATGCAGCTGCCATTTTCAGGTCTCAGAATGAATCTGCAATCTAAGACTTCTGATGAGGTCTCTAGTTCTTCGCTTTTTGCTTATATCTGAATCTGTCATTATAAATGTCCAATTTTATTACTATAATTATAATTTTGCGCAAAGTTACTTGATAAATATGACCATTCCTATTCCGTTGGATTTGGGCATTTTGACTGAATTATCATTTTGAAGGCAATCAACTTTGTGGTCTTCAATTATTGTTTTCTTAATTTTCTAATTAAAGAAATTGATTTATCGAGAATAGTCTTTCTGCATTCACGAAGTACAGATAAGGTTAGGTATGCTCTACCTTCTCCAGATCTACTTTCATTGGGTACGTTGTTTTCGTTGATTTTTCGTTGTTTGATTGTGTTTACAGGTTGAAGGTTCACCATTTGATCATAAAGGGTTATTACAGAGTCGAGAGTTATATCAGGTCATCTTTTTCTCGTCTTTCAAATTCTTCTTCCCAATTTTTTTTTTGTTGTTGAATTTACTAATCATCAATTCATTTGAAACATCACCAGTATATTTTGGAGACTAGTGTTTACCCACGAGAACCCGCGCCTCTTAAAGAGATCAGGGCTACAACAGAAAATCATCCTGAATTTTTTATGGGTGCATCACCTGATTCAGGTCAACTGATCGCCATGCTGTTGGATATGTTAAATGCCAAAAACACAATTGAACTCGGAGTCTTCACCGGTTATTCTCTGCTTCTCACTGCTCTTACAATTCCTGATGATGGCAAGATCCTAGCAATTGACCCGGATCTCAAGTCTTATGAACTGGGCCTGCCAATCATTCAAAAAGCCGGTGTTGAGCATAAGATCAATTTCAAACACTCCCCGGCTTTACCTGTTCTTGACAAACTCCTGGAAGATGATAATAACAAAAGTAGTTTTGATTTTGCATTTGTGGACGCGGATAAAACTAACTACGGAAACTATCACGAGAGACTAATGCAGCTGGTGAAAGTTGGAGGCTTGATAGTGTATGATAACACACTATGGTATGGAACACTTGTGATGCCAGAGGAGAGCGTTCACGAGTTGATGAGATCAGAAAGAAGTTACTTACTGGAGTTAAACAAATCCCTTGCTGCAGATACCCGAATTCAAATTTCTCAAGTTCCATTAGGTGATGGAATGACCATCTGCAGGCGACTCTTTTGAATAACAAAATTAGGTACAACTCGTACTCAAAAGTTTCACTTGCAGATGACCATCACTTCAATACCATATTAGCTATTGATTAGAAGTCATGTCGCTTGTCAATAGTTTCATCAAATAATGTTTGATTAATCATCAAAATAAATGAAATTTTCTGGGATGGTTTAGCTAGATGATGTTATGAATAATATGTCAACCTTCGTATGATTATGTGGTGTATATGGAAAGAACGTAGATTGAATAAAAATGTTCATCTATTGATTACTAATTATGTATATGCTAGTGAAATTGTTGAACTAATTCATGTGTTCTTACACCGTGTACGAATTTAATTGTATTGAGTTAGGAGGTTGGAGGAAGTTTTTAAATGTGGGATCCAAATTTATCCATTTGTGAACTAAAGAAGTGTATGAGTTGTCATAACAGACACATAACAAAATTGGAGGTTTGATAGTGTATGATAGATAATACACTGTGGTATGGAACATTACCGATGCCAGAGGAGAGTTGATGAGACCAGAAAGAAGTTACTTACATGAGTTCAACAAATTCCTTGCTGCAGATAACCGAATTCAAATTTCTCAAGTTTCGTTAGGTGATGGAATGACCATCTGCAGGAGACTCTTTTGACGAAAAAATAGGTATAGGTCTTAGTTGAAGGTGTTTGAAATGAAAATTTTCAAGCAACTTTAAGTGTCTATCAATGCTAAGGCAATAATCCTAATAAAGTTGTGGTATGTTTGTCTACGAAGCAATTACGCGAGACGTGTTAGGAATTACGTTTGCTAGAAATGTTCGTGTAAATAAAATAGGTCTATTACACTTAGCTAGTGCTTTAGGAATTAGCTTATGGTGCTAGAGATACATTTATCATGTAATGACTCTATTTAGCTAATACTATAAGAGGTCGTTTTGTAAAATTAGGTCTTAGGCCTAACTCACACCCCAAAAGCTAGCTCAAAGGGAGGAGGATTGCTCAAGCAATATAAAGAGTCCACCCATCTCATTAATCACCGATGTGGGACTTTTGTCATTCTTTAACACCCACCTCACGCCCGGGCCCTGCTTTGATACCATGTAAAATTAGATCTTAGGCCTAACTCACACCCCAAAAGCTAGCTCAAAGGGAGGAGGATTGCCCAAGCCTTATAAAGAGTCCACCCATCTCATTAATCACCGATGTGAGACTTTTGTCATTCTTTAACACGTTTGGTAGAGTTCCCCATTTATCTTGTAAAATGACTATGGTTGGCTAATTCTACAAGTCTCACTACAAAATTGTGCAGCATAAAACAAGGTTAAACTTGAACTAAATTATTGGGTTATGAATCTCGTATTGCAACCTTTCAGGGGCATTTCACTGTTAGAGTAACTAGAGGTGGAGTCTACTTGTCGTCAAACTTATTCAGAGGACAAGTAGAGCTATTATTGAAGATCGTAGATGTTTGTTGAATGTCAAAAATATTTTTATCAAACACATCTAGAGAAAAACAAACCAATGAGCTAATTTGTTGGTAAATTTGGGCACAAGTATGATGAAACTTTGATAATATCGAGAAATCCTCTAGACTATGATTCAAATTTTAGAGACACACCTTAATTAAACTAAAATAATATTATCCTTAAACTTATTTTTTTTGTAATTTTGTACACTTTTTTGGCTTACGTGGTATCCAAATATCTCTCACGCGCCTTAACTACGTGGAGTCACGGGGTGTGCTATGTTATAAAAAAGAGTTCAGAGAGTAATAGGGCCTCAATTTCGTTAAAGTGTTTTCTTAGATTTCGATTATAGTCTAGGAGATAATTTTCTCTTCTCCCAAATTGTAAATCTTTCTAAGTCTTTTCCATTGTAAAAGAGTGAGTTAATATTAGATACTAGATAATTTGACATTAAATCAACTCTTGGCTAGCGTTTGGTCATAGATTTCCAAATATTCTTGGCAAATATTATTTGGGTGAAAATTTGGATGAAATTTCATCATATGCTTGACCATAGTATTTGAAAAATATATTTCACTTTTCTAGAAAAAATATGATTTATACCCATAAGTTTTGAAAATATCAAAACTAACCATAAATTTGTATTACAAGTCAATTGGATCTTTGTAATAACAATAACAATAATGTCCATGACACTAGAGCAATGTGGTAATTTGGAGTGAGTGCAACAAACATCATTTCATACATCGTGAAGTAGACAAAACACATGACTTCGTTATCGTGAGCCAATTGTTCATCATTTTCATCAATAATCATATTATCATTTCACATTCACCGAATATATCATCATTACTTTGGAATTAACGTAAAAAATTATGTAGTACAACGCAAGCAACAACTATAGAGGGTGTTTTTGTAAAAGATAAAAGTTGGGGTAAACTTTCAATTTTTAAAAGATTCCAAATGATGAGATTTGACCCAAATACTAGAAAAAAACTAGTATTTGGAAAATAAAAATATTTGCCAAATAATAACAAAATGTATGAACAAACACTATTTACCAAATTTTTTCCCACATATTATTATTTGAGAAATTTATGGCCAAACGGGCCGGCCCTTAATCTTTTTACATTTTGTTTATAATTTCCAAAAATGTATGGTGTAAACCTAAAACATTAAAAACGTGTCAATTGAGCAAAAGCTAAAGAAGACAAAATTATGTATCCACTTGCTTCTTTTTCATGTTCAAATTTAATAGTAGTACAATTGAGCATGCTCTCTATTGGGACCAGTCTGTCTGTAACTTTTTTCAAAACCATGTGCTTCACTAGTAATCATTTCTTCCCAACTCTTGCATTTTAGCTTTACTCATAAAGCAATTATGTATGTTTCTTTCAATAAGCTACAAGATGAAAATAATAGTCTTATTTTCTCATATAACACTCAACAAAATCAGCAAGGAAATATGATGGCTTACTGAGGTAACAACTTATTTATTGTTCCTTCTATAGTTATTTTTACATTTTTTTCAATAATTTTGTTTTTTACCAATGTTCTTATACCAAAATCAAAAGTCTTTCTTTCAAATAAATAAGCAACTCAATAATACTTCAAGAACTTAAATAGTTCAATAGATGAGGAGTTGGACAAGGATGGCGTTCTGGGGCGAGGCAGGACGAGTTGAGCTTAAACTGTAAAAAATTTAATCCGCCCGCTCTGCCCCAATCCCGCATAAAAATACTTTTTCATTTTCGACCCGCCCTAGCTTCTCTCTCGCATAGACCTGCCCGCCCACATAAGTTTTTTACATTTTCTTTTTCTAGTTAAATTTGATAAAATAAAATTCATAAAAATAAATTTGTTTTTATAGGTTAATTGGGAACATGTAAGAAATTATATTATTTTTATTACCATTTTCATTTACTATCTTGAATATTTTAATACCTTAAAAAAAAGTATCTTAAT
The DNA here is from genome assembly GCA_027704805.1 of Solanum corneliomulleri. NCBI lineage: Eukaryota > Viridiplantae > Streptophyta > Magnoliopsida > Solanales > Solanaceae > Solanum > Solanum corneliomulleri. The sequence goes on along the minus strand of JAKWIY010003055.1, from coordinate 53,288,977 downwards.
AAATAATGCTTTATTACTCTTACAACATGTATAAAGTTAAAATTAAGTTTGAAACCACCAGAAATCACGTATTCCCGCAATTCGCTCCGCCCACCCATTTAATACAACCTTACACCCGCTCCGCTTTGCATAGTCTTAGACACACTCTGCCCCGTCTCGTTGTCATCCCTAGAATAGAGATTGATAACATTTGTAGTCATTACCAAGTGCATAAATAAGTTAGGAGGAAAGAGGATTAGGAAATTAATGGGCATTCTCTCCATAATTGGTTCTTATATATTCTTTTTAAACATGAAGGTAATAATCGTTGCCCCTTACACTAGGAAAATAAACAGTGTTCATATTGATTTGGCTGTTGATTTAATTGTTATTAATGTTGTTTCGATTTTGCTGTATATACATAATCCTGAAAGGCAGATTTAATTTTGATTGGGCAAAATTAATAGTTACACCTAACCAAGCAAGATACATAAAACTATAACATAGTACGATTTCTAACTTTATACGTAAGAGGTATTAACGATATGTAATTATGCTCATATATATATATATATATGTTTGACTAATTCTAATTCATTGTGTATGACACATTTGAAAAAAACTCTCCCTATCAAGATATTTTTATATTTAAGACTCGATATCGATTTCTCAATTTATAAGAAAGGATAACCCTCTTACCGCATACACCACATGCTTTCACTATTAGAAAAATGTGAATTACATCCAAATTTTCTTGGAGATTATACATGAAAATCCACACATAAATTAGTTTCGTATGAATTTTCCTACAAAAAAATCTAATGAAAAAACTAGTATGGTTAATTATTAGGGGAAGTTCTCGACTATAACAAACTATTAATTCAAAATAAATGTTATAGCTAGTTTCATTTAATTCTAATTCATAACAAACACTTTGCCATTTTTGCCTCTCTAGCTCTCTTGCCTAAATCTCGCATGTCACTCTCAATTATCTCTCTCGCCTCTCTCAATTTTATGCAAACACAAATGTATGTGTTTGCATATATACAAATAAAAATAAATTTCTCTTCATCCTATACACTTATAATTATAATAATACAAATCTTCTCATGTCAGTTCTTTTTTGTCTCTCTCTCTTTCTCTCTATATACAAACACAAATTACAGATACAATATATAATTTGTTTGCATAAAGCTAGAGAGTTTAATATTTACAAATGTTTCAACTATGATTCAATTGTATATTAACTCGACTTAATTGTATACAAATTCAAATTTTATGCATATATACTAACACAATCATTGATATATATATATATATATATATATATATTATATATATAGTTACATATATACCATAATCTAACCGATATACATATACAATTGACCTGTCTTCACTCTCTGCCCTCTTTCATTCGCCTTTCTCCTAATCTCGCTTGCCGCTCTAGCCTAACATCATAAACATTTACGTATACAAACGCAACCCAGTTTATACAACTCACCGCGATTTATCCAAATCAGATACTTCATAGCAAATATAGTTTGCTATAGAGCACAAATAACAAAATTATAGCTATAGTGCTAGCACTAATATGATTTTTATAAATGAACTTCATAAAGAAATGACTAATATGATTTTTATAAATGAACTTCATAAAGAAATGACTAAAGTAAAAAGTCTAACTATATATAGACCGACTACTCCATCTTCATTGTGTAAGACTCATTTGAGAAAAACTTTCCCTATCAAGATTTATTTTTATACCTAGGACTCGAATCGAGATCCTAATCTATAATAAAGGAGCAACCTCATACAACATACATCACATGATTTCACTATTAGAAAAATGTAAATTACATCAATTTTTTTTTGAAGATTATGCATGAAAATTCACACGTAATTTAGTTTCCTACGAATTCCCCTACAAAAGAAATCTAATGAAAAAACTGATATAGTTAATTATTAGGGAAATTGTGGATTGTAATAAATTTTTAATTCAAAATAAATGATATAGCTACAGTTTCATTTAACTCTAATTCGTAACAAACATTTTGCCATTTTCGCCAATCTCACCTCTCTTGCTTGTATCTCGCTCGTCACTCTCACTTATTTTCCCTTGCCTATCTCACTTTTATACAAATTAAACACAAATGTATTAATTATGTTTGTATATGTATAATTCGAGAGAGACTGTATATACAAATATTAATACATATCTCTTTTTGCTATACACTTATAATTATACTAACACAAATCCTCCCATGTCAAGTGCTCTTTTGTCTTTCTCTCTTTTCTCTCTATACAAACACAAATTATTCAAATATAATGTACAATTTGTGTTTGTATAAAACAAGAGAGATTTGATATAAATACAAATATTTTAACTCGATTCAATTGTATATTAATTCAATTTAATTGTATACAAATTCAAATTTTATGCATATATACAAACATAAACATTGATATATATAGACATAGTAGTTACATATATACAATTATCTAACTGATATACATATAAAATTCAACTCTCTCCACTCTTTGTCCTCTCTCTCTCACCTCTCTCCTAGTCTCGCATGCCACGCTAGCCTAACAGATAGAACATATACATATACAAACACAATTTTTATAGATACAAACGCCCAATTTATACTATTGATCGCGATTTATAGAAATCAAATACTCCATAGCAGACATAGTATATTTGTTATGGAGCGCAAATAGCAAAATTGTAGCTAAAGATCGCTAATATGATTTTTATGGATGAACTTCATAAAAAAAATGACTACAATAAAAAATATAACCGAACTTTATTCCACAACTGAACAAAACTTTATTTATCATATATATAACTTACACTTGACAACAACAATAATACACATATACAAAATGATCTTTGGGACTTAAAACATGGAGGACAAGAACTACTAAGAGAAGCATAAATAGAAAATATTTAGTAGAAATAATGAAAGATTAGATTAATGAAGTCAAGTGGAATCATCATCAGGATGAGGATTAATCTTATTCTTATTCTTATCATCATTCTTAAAAGCAGAAGAAGCAATTTGCACTAATTTTTCAGCCATCATCTTTTGCACCAACTTCTTCTTTGCTGGAATAACACTACTACTACTCCCACCTTTAGTTTTACCACCATTATTGTTGTTTCCCATTCCTCCGCGGTGATTTGCTTCAGACATTCTTCTTTCTTCTTTCTTTTTAATTATCGATCTTTAGTTTCTTGATTTTCCTTGTATGTTTGATGCATGTTTTAGGTTTGCTAAAATTGTGATGGTATATATAGAGGCATTTTTAAATAATAGTAGTAAATTATGTATGATATTTCCCTTCCATTGGGTGTGAATGTTATTCATATTTTCTTCTGCATTTCCTCCTTCTTCTTCTTTCTTCTTCTTTGTTATTTCTCTCAATTAATTTCAATCTCTATTGTGTGCATGGACAAAGAACCACCATAAACTACTTAATTGATTAAGTCTGAATAATATCAGAAAAGGACACTTTTGACCATCTAGTAATTAAAGGACATTTCTGGACTAAAGTATTTGTTAAAGAATGACAAAAGTCCCACATCGGTGGTTAATGAGATGGATGGACTCCTTATAAGGCTTGGACAATCCTTCTCCCTTTGAGCTAGCTTTTGGGTGTGAGTTAGGTCTAAGATCGAATTTTACAGTATTGGACTGCAAATACATTTTTGAGCTAAACTATAAACAAAGGGCTACTTTTGTTCATTTCACATAATTTAAGTGCATTTTTAATACATTTTTCCTTATATTTTATAATATATATCTAAATAACTTGTATTGGGTCGGATCAGATCTCTAATTAAACTGTTTATATATAGCGGGAGGCAATTAATTAAAGGTTGCGTCTATTCAGATAAGGAGTAACTTTTTTTTAAAAAAAAGTCATTTGTTCATGAAAGAATATAACTGTAATGAAATACAAGTGCAACTCTCAGGAAGTATATATGCAAGGTAAAATCCTGGTCAATTATTTTACTCTTCATTTTATTAACATCTAAGAAATATATACATTACAATTTTCCCTGAAATATTAGGATTTGCTACCAATTTTATATTGATGCTTCTTTGATGTGTGTGAGTGTTGATGGGGCAGGTGATTGCTCTGAAGATGCTATTAATTTTCCATAAAACCGAGTGATCAATATATTACATTTGTCAAATCTCATGTATGAAAAAAGGAAATTGACCTAAATTTCACAACTTACCATCCAAGAAAGTAACTCTTGTTTGTATGGTTGAGCCAACGAAACTACATACTAGGGGTACGTAATCGGAGTGATTCGGATTTTTCAAATATAAAATTAAATTATTTTTGTTAAAATTTAAATTTATAAATCAATTCAAACTTATAAAACTCGGATTTGTTAACTTCAAAATTTTTGGAGTTGGTTCATGTTTTTCAAATGCCAAACTATATTGTTTTACCACCATTATTATTGTTTCCCATTCCTCCGCGGCGATTTGCTTCAGACATTCTTCTTTCTTTTTTCTTTTTTCTTTTTTAATTATCGATCTTTAGTTTCTTGATTTTCCTTCTACGTTTGATGTGTTATTATGGTATATATATATATAGATGTATTTTTAATAGTAGTAAAGTATGTTGCTATTTATTTTCTATGTTTCATATTTTCTTCTTCTACATTTCCTTGTTCAAGATTAGATTTTTATGTTGCTTGGTTATCTTTTTCTTTGTTAATTGTGTGTAATTTCATGTCCTCTTCATCTATGTGTGTGCATGGCCAGCCAAATTAAATCTAAGTATGCAATTCTTATGAAATATCAAGGAAAAAAACATGGTTATTTTATTTTTCATTTTGGTAACATCTAAGAAATACCATTTCTATGTATGTATATACATTTACAGTTTTTCCAATGTTTTTCATCTTAGTAATAACAAGAAATATTAGGATGTACCAATTTGTGATTAATTTGTGTGTGTTAATGGGTCAGCTTCTTCTTGTGTTTGTGTTCAATCCAATATTTTCCATAAAACCGAGGTAATCATTATATTTGTCAAAATCTTATGTGTGAAAGAGGATATCACATAGAAACTATCATAATTTGAACGACATTAATTACACGTACAATCTTAAGTTTCTTAAGATAATTATCACTTTTTAATAAAAATCATAAATTTAGTTAGACCCGTCAATATAAGTTACGTCTGTTGGACCGGTCTGATCTAACCTATGATTTGATAGGAATGAGCTATAACTTTTGGAGTTTATTTAAGAAAAGAACTTTTTAGTTCGACCTGAATAAATCTGTCGATTTGTGAGGCTTGAGAAATATGGATAGAGCCGGTCCGTGGGCCAAATAAAAATTAATTAAAAAATAAAAAATAAAATAAAGTATTAAAAATAATAAGACTCTAAACTCAAAATCATTTTAAAGTTTGAAATATCATAATTTAAATACAAATTATATTTATAAAAATATGTATTACGTAAACTAAAAATTCCCTGAAATTTTTAGGAATCACTACATAGGTCGTACCTTATGGAATATTGTCATAATTTTTGTGTTTTATTATGATCATTGGAAAACAATTAGGCTATGTTTTTATTTAGCTATTTATGCTATTACTTGAAATCAAACTCAATAAATATAATGATGATAATTTCATATGTGGATTTGATTAACAAGTAGTAACACTATAATATCATCTTGTCGATATTTATGTTAATATTTTTAAACTGTAATTTAATCATAAAGATTATAAATAATCTATTTTTACGAAAAGAGGGCTGACCCAGCATGTCGATAGCCCACATACTTGTGGATTGAGTCGGTCATTTTCTGACCTACACCAAAAATGGACTAGCCTGCCATGACCCATCAAATTTCAAAACCTATATGAGTTAAACCAGATAGTGTAGGTCAACTCATATTGACCGCACTAAATTTAGTAATGATATTAACCTAAGTATCGATACTATGAATAATGATATTAAATTAAATGTCCGTAACAAATTGTGATATTTAAGAGTCATAGTACGATATTTTTACAATGAATGGTTGTATCTTTACTCTTTAGTTTCTCACGGTGATAGATTTATATTTTATATTTATCATAATCATTAACTGATATAGATTCTGATGAAACCAAAAAAAAAAAAAAAACTATCGGTGCACACAATTTAGATCATTAAAATTTTATACCAGACTAATAATATTTCAAAAGTAAATCGATAGATGATATAAATATTGTTTATATTATCAAAACGTTTTTACCTTTTGTAGATGGTAAGTTGTTTATCTTTGAAATTACAAAGAAATACGGTATTTTTTTTATTAAGAAATATTCATAAATACCTTTGTGATAAATAAATAGCAGGTATATAATATAAAACGAGGTTTAATTAAAGTAAAATCATAAAAATTTCCTAGCAAATAAATTTTAGTTTGGATCAAAGACGATTGGTCTGTTGATGAGTAAATTCATTAATATTAATTGGTTGGAGAAGTTATTTGGAACTTCCTAATTGGATCTTTTAGCCTATTATCACATACAAACATAAATTCAATAAGCATTTTTGATATTAATCAGACACTAATGAAAAATATCAAATATCATTAAAATAATTACGATATAATCGAAGTTTTAATACATATAACACCATCGATATACAATAAAGAGATCAAAGAGAATCATATTAACTTACGTATACAAAATACAAAATCATAGTTTATTAAAGAGTTTATCTTATGCATGCTCAACACAATGTGAAGAATAGTGTAATAATATTCTTTATAATATTATCGATATATATAAGTTTAAATTGTCGAAAACATATTTGAATCAAATAAAATGTTTATTTTAATATTAGCAGAAGGTAAGGCAATTGAAAACAAATTACATCAATTAACCAAAGGGGTTAATCTTTTTCTTATCATTCTTGATAGAGGAGGTGGTAGCTTTCACTATTTTTTCAACAGCCATTGCCTTCACTGATTTTTTATCTTTTTTTGGAAAGACACTTCCATTCTTTGATGTGCCTTCTTTGCCCTTTCCATTATTCTCCATATCTTTGTTGATAATATATATAACTAAGTAAATAATAAAACTGTGTCGTTCTCTGTAACAATTTAAATTTTTAAACAAAATGATCACAAAATACTTCAACGATCTCTTCTCTTAGTACTTGTGAATCTGAGGAAGTGTATTAATGCTTTGTTGCTTTTAATTGTGATGATTTGAGGAGTTCATAACTAGGTTGAGGTATTTGTAGGAGTATTTTGAGGCTTTTGTTTATGGTCATGAAAGTTTTCATGTAACTTTAGTTGAATTTCTTAGTAATTAGCTCATGTATAATATTTAAAAAAGAAGATTATTGATTATTTCTTGCATGGAATGTGTTTGTGTGAGTTTTTGGGGTTTGGATTATTCATTTTTAAATGGTGTAATGATTTTTGTTGTCCAAATAAAAATGAAAAAAGATTGAATAGTATGTAATTTTCATAACTTTGAATGACCATCCAAGAAATTATATACTTGGGTAGTTGAGCTAAGGAAATTATGTATTTATTTTTCAAGCTAAATTATCAAAAACTAATTTTGTTTTCTTGAAATGGAATATGTGTTTGTGTGAGTGTGTGTTAATTTAAATAACTGAAAACTAATAGGTGTTTGTGTTGGAAGGGTAATAGATTTGTGTGGGTTTGTAAATTAATTAGGATGTTTTTTTATTTTAAAAATTATTCATCTGTATTTATCAATTTTTAGTTGACGAAGAAATTGTTTTTATATTAATTTCTACGAAATGTTCAAGTATATTACACCGTAATACTTATGAGAGTAGTTTTTTTTTTTAAAAAAAAATTTGTTGGAATTCTGACCCCCAAATTCGTCTTAGGAACAGGTTTATTCTATATGTTTCTTTGAGAAATTACAGCAGTTACGTTTTGTGAAGTAAATAAAATAATGACACAATATTTTATCGCGGAAAACCCCAACTCACAAGGGTAAAAACCACGACCTACACCTCTGTAGGATTTAACTCCACTTTATTAAATTTCAAGTCTCAACAAAAGATTACAAAGCTATGTAACCTAAGGAATTATAAACTCTAATTCCTAGCCAAGAAATTATAAACTCTAATTTCTAGCTACCCAAAGACACAAAACCCCCCGGTTTAATATCTTCCAATGTTCTTCAAGTTCTACAACTTGTTGAACAACTCCCACTCACAAAACTCAGATTGTAAACAAGACTCTTGAATACAATCTTACAATTTTTCCTCACAAATTGCTACACTCCCATAAATCTCAAAACTCTTTCAAACTTCTTGATCGTGTTTTGATCTTCTCTCTATGTAAGTGCGCAATTTTTTTTTTGATGCAAATAGCTCCCTATTTATAGATCAAAACTTCAACAAATCCTTGTATAATTCAACTTGTATTTGCCTTCTACAAATCCTTGTTGACTTCTACTTGGACTCCTTTTCTACAGAATTTCCTTAAATAATAAGAAAACACAATTTCTTAAATAGATTTCCTTAAATAGAAATTAGTTTTCCTTCTTTCACTTGGCTTTGAACTCCTTTATAAAAGGAAACTTTTTGTACTTGTTGCTTGTCGAAAAAATAATAATTCCACAGCTTTATAACTTCTAATTCACGTGGTTGACGTTCTCCTTATCCAAGTCGGATTCGTTCTGTAAGGAACACGTCTGTACAACCTGTTTCTTTCATTTGTTTCTGTATTTGTCAATTATCAAAATCTTTATCATTCTAACAAATTCCCCCTTTTTGATGATGACAATTATACATTTCGAACTCAGCAAATAAGACACACATCTTCCTTCTTTTGCCATGTTACTACTACAACTCCTTAACTTTGCCATACTTCAAAACAACAATACTTTAACAAATTCCCCCTTTTTGACTATGGCAAATTTTATCTGCTTGCATTGAATAGGTACACATAACTCATATGCAGCTGCTTCCCCCTTTGACATTAGGCAAATTCGATACTCATGGTCACTGGGCTATCACTTACACAACACTTAAAAATCAAGAACCCAATGAGCTAAAACAATTGCTTTAGCATAAACATAGGAGATAAACATTAACCTGAAACTCAAACCCAACATTAGCATTAATCAAAAAGCATATACACCACAAATATAATCAAAATTAAACATAGAATCAAGCACTTGTGATAAAAAAAAAATTTGGAAGTTACAGGCTAGAGTGGTTAGGTAATATCAAAAGATGAGGGATAAATAGAAGTCATTTTTCAGCAGCAAAAATATCTTTTGAATTAACAAAATTGGCAGTCTTCTCAATTTCAAAGTTAACCTTGGTCTATGCACGCTCAATCCTTTTCTTTCTTTTTTTTCACTTTTAAGGAACTTGTTCAATCAATCATGTTCTTTCTGCAGAAACAATAGTTCAATCATCTTTAATTTCAATAGAGTCAGTAAGAGGAACAAATTTTCTTGAATATAACTTGTAAAGGAACATGTTCTCTCAATATGTTCCTTGGACGTGTACTATCAACTGCAGCACCAACTATAATTTTTTTTTCAATTCGAAATCCCAGTTTATATGGTTCCCAATAGAAGAACTAGGTTCGACAAGTGTATCTCTCTTCGATTCCCTTTTACTAGATGCACCCAAGTTGATCCTAACAAGTGAACTTTGTTTAAGTATAGGGTCTCCAAAATATTCCCCCTCACAATGTAAATCCTCCAATACTTTGCTCAATACAAAATATTCCCCCTAAGAACCAGCACACTCTACTTTCTTAATCTGTATTTATAAGGCCTCAAGTAGAGGTGTCCTCCATCAAATTCATCTCAACCACAGACCATCACATTTGAATAAGGCTTTTTAAGAAGATATTTGTTTTGGTAGTATTTAGGGCATGAATATCTTTTGGGACAAGTGGAAGAAATAGGTTCAAGTGCATTGACTTTATATTTAATCATGAATAATTGTAGTGCACATACCTTAGATCTCTGGATAATGCTGAATTTTGCTTCAATTTTACCAAGTCTCTCTCCTGTGCTAGATGCAAATACAATGTTAAAGTGCATGAGTAGCATGACTTTAAAAGTGTTATAGAGACATACAACTTAATGTACAAAACTGAGCATAGAATTCAATATTAGAGGGCAATATGCGCAATGTTCATTAGCCATTTTTGGATACTTAAAGAACCTTAATCATCCCCAAGTTTCAAATTGTTCCTTTTGAAAGTGTTTTCCTTGGTTGATCATATTTTTGATTGATTGATCATCTTAGTGCGCATAATTGTTAGATACTGCATAGGTTGAACCTGTTTCCTTCAACATGCTTCTTCAGTCTTTCTCCATTTTTTTCAATCATTTTTTTTCAATTTTTTTTTTCGTTAATGTTATTCATCCATTCTTCTTTCCCTTTTTTTTTTCAAGTGAGAGGATTTTTTTTAAGTTACAATCATGCATCTGAAACAACATGTTCAATTGGTGAATGTTGTCTGCTTCCTCTCACTTTTCCTGCAAATTCAAATGTTAGATTTAGGAACCCAGACTAGCTTGGGTCCTTTGTATTGACAAAAAGGATGAATAAGATCTCTATAAGCCCACTTGGGCAGATTATTTTTCCTTTGAGTATACCTGTTCCTTTGAACAATTTTATAAGTTCCTCTTGCATTATTTTCTGCACTAGCTTTGTATTTAGGACAATATTGTTTAGAGTGACCTGAGATACCACAAATAATACAAAACATAGGATTCCCATTTATGGATTGTTCATACCCTATTCCAGTTGTAATGTTCCTATTATTGTTACCTAGATGGGTTACTATCATGGAGGATTTTGTCCACTTATTTGTTCTTTCCAGATCACTTCTCATCCTAGTTAATTCAAGATTTATTCTTCTAGAGTTTTCCTTTTCTAGTTTTAAAATGTTTTTGAGTTTGTCGACCTCAAGTGTTTGGTCAGGCAGTTCACTCCCTTTTTCTTTACCAAGAACTTTTAATTGTAGATTCTCAGTTCTTAGTTCCAGATTGTGAGATTCAAGTTGCTTGATTTTCCCTTGAAGGTCATGTTTGTTCTTATTAAGATCAATGTGCTCAAACTTTAAGCTAGATAAGGAAGCAAGTAATTGGCTCTTGGTGTTAACAAGTTCTTGAATTGTCTCTATGGAAGCAAGTAATAAGAATGAAAGTTTTTTCTTAGAGAACTTTACTAGTTTATCTTTTAGGTTAAGAAGATTTACCTCTGTTTCTTCAGAGTCTGATTCAGGTTCAGCATCTGATTCTTCTATCGCCATCAAAGCAATGTCCTCATCATCTTCTTCATACATGTCTGAAGAACCTGTTCCCCAAGCTGCATACATTGCTTGTTCTTGTTCTTTGTTTTTATTTTTATTAAAGAGTTCCTTCCTTTCTTTTTCAGTTTTTTCCTTTTTCCATTCTAATTCCCACATTGGGCAATCCTTGATCTGATGATCTGTCTCACCACACTTGAAGCAGCCTCCGCTCTGTAGTCTCTCAAGATTTCTTTCTTTTTGGGGTGGTGATTTATTGCTAGCGTTTAATCCCCTTTTTAAGAGTTTCTTGAAGTTCTTACTTATCAGAGCAAGATCATCATCATCTATGTCAGATTCATCACTTTCAGTTGCTTTAAATCCAAGATTTTTCTCCTTTTTTCCTACACCTCTTTTGTCAACATTCATCTCATAAGTTTTGAGATTTCCTACTAATTCATCCAAAGTCATATTGGTTAGATCTTTGGCTTCTCTGATTGCAGTAACTTTTATTTCCCATGATCTAGGCAGAGTCCTTAGTACTTTGTCTACCTGTTCCTCAGTGGTGTATACTTTGCCCAAGGATATTAACTCATTTACAACAGTGGTAAATCTGGTGATCATATCTTGAAGTGATTCTCCGGGTTTCATTTTGAAGGCTTCATATTCAGTACAAAGTCTGGCAATTCTGAATTTACGAACTTGAGTTGTACCTTCGTGAGCGTTTTTTAAAGTGTCCCATATTTGTTTTGCAGAGGTACAACTAGAGATGCGGTTAAACTCATCAGGTCCTAATCCACATACCAGAATGCACTTAGCTTTTGCATTCTTTCCTAACATCTTGTAATCGGCTTCTCCATACTTTTCTATAGGTGTAGGTACCTTATTCCCTTCACTATCAGTAATAGTAGGAATTAATGGTCCATTAGTAATTCTAACCCATAGTTCGTAATCTACAGCTTGAATGAAATCTTCCATTCTTGTCTTCCACCAAGAGTAGTATTCTCCATTAAATAATGGTGGTATGTTGATGTGTTGCCCTTGACCATGCCCAAGAGGAGGTGCAGAATTCATTATGATCTTATCTTGAGTTGTTAGACTCTTCAAAGATAACCCGCTCTGATACCAATTGTTGGAATTCTGACCCCCAAATTCGTCTTAGGAACAGGTTTATTCTATATGTTTCTTTGAGAAATTACAGCAGTTACGTTTTGTGAAGTAAATAAAATAATGACACAATATTTTATCGCGGAAAACCCCAACTCACAAGGGTAAAAACCACGACCTACACCTCTGTAGGATTTAACTCCACTTTATTAAATTTCAAGTCTCAACAAAAGATTACAAAGCTATGTAACCTAAGGAATTATAAACTCTAATTCCTAGCCAAGAAATTATAAACTCTAATTTCTAGCTACCCAAAGACACAAAACCCCCCGGTTTAATCTTCCAATGTTCTTCAAGTTCTACACTTGTTGAACAACTCCCACTCACAAACTCAGATTGTAAACAAGACTCTTGAATACAATCTTACAATTTTTCCTCACAAATTGCTACACTCCCAATAAATCTCAAAACTCTTTCAAACTTCTTGATCGTGTTTTGATCTTCTCTCTATGTAAGTGCGCAATTTTTTTTTTGATGCAAATAGCTCCCTATTTATAGATCAAAACTTCAACAAATCCTTGTATAATTCAACTTGTATTTGCCTTCTACAAATCCTTGTTGACTTCTACTTGGACTCCTTTTCTACAGAATTTCCTTAAATAAATAAGAAAACACAATTTCCTTAAATAGATTTCCTTAAATAGAAATTAGTTTTCCTTCTTTCACTTGGCTTTGAACTCCTTTATAAAAGGAAACTTTTTGTACTTGTTGCTTGTCGAAAAAATAATAATTCCACAGCTTTATAACTTCTAATTCACGTGGTTGACGTTCTCCTTATCCAAGTCGGATTCGTTCTGTAAGGAACACGTCTGTACAACCTGTTTCTTTCATTTGTTTCTGTATTTGTCAATTATCAAAATCTTTATCATTCTAACAAATTCCCCCTTTTTGATGATGACAATTATACATTTCGAACTCAGCAAATAAGACACACATCTTCCTTCTTTTGCCATGTTACTACTACAACTCCTTAACTTTGCCATACTTCAAAACAACAATACTTTAACAAAATTAGTAACCAATCAAAGAGAAAATTGATTTTACTTTTCCATGTAATTTTACCGTATATGTTTGTTACTAGTTTTGCCTAGTAAAATATATAAATTCAAGTTGTACTTATCATAATCTTACATGAAAAAAAAATGTTATTTCTACTATAAAAAAATAGATAAATAGAAATGAAAATAATAAAAATAAAAATAAAGTTTCTAGCATACAGAATATTGTGTTTTTTTTCAAGGGATTTGATAATCTTACACTTGCTGAAGGATTTGAATTAATAAAATAGAACACTATTTTGCAATATCAACAATTGATATTACAAAACTTTAGCAACAAACCGAGTAAATCAAAAATAATATCAGGACAAAGGAAATTAACTAGTGATAACGAAAAATAAATTTGATCAAAAAATTCATCAATCAATCACATTTTTAGCCAAAGTTAATTGGTTGAGCGATGACAACAGTACAACAATTAGAGATCGTCTCCTTCTCTAAATTACTAAAAAAAATATTTCTTAATATTGCGTAGTTGCGTATGAAATATAAGTATCGATAAAATAATCAAAAATTTTTAGCGTGTGTAAGTGTTAGTTCGTTTGGCATAATAGAATGTCATTTCATTATTTACCTTAAATTTTGAAAATGAAAATGTGAGCAGTCCACTTTAGTTTAACACAAAAACAATTTAACAACGGTGTAACATTATTGGGGAGGAAAATTAGATAAACAAAAATGGAGACCCTATAACAACATACAACGTCCTTTGCTTGTAAGATAATTAACAATCACAAAAATAACATAATACTAAACAATAATATAATTTATTGATGAATTTAGCTTACTTAAATTGTGTAAATATTAATATTATCATTATATATAATTTAAACTATCAACTGAATACATATGAATTACATAAATACTTTATTCAATAATATTACCAATATAAATATAAAAAAAAAAAAAAAACAAGTTCATTGGGACTAAGAGGAAGTGTCATCAGAGGGGTTAATCTTTTTCTTATCATTCTTGAAAGTGGACACCATAGTTTTACCTATCTTTTCAATAGCCATTGCCTTCACTGACTTCTTGTCTTTCTTTGGAAACACACTTCCATTCGTTGATGTGCCTTCTTTGCCCTTTCCATTGTTCTCCATATCTTTGTTGATAAATATATATAACTAAGTAAATAAAACTGTATCGTTTTCTGTAATGACTTTAGTTTTTAGATGAAATGATCACACAGTACTTCAACAATCTCTTCTCTTAGTAGTTATGAATATGAGGGAGTGTATTAATGCTTTTAGCTTGTGATGTTTTGAGGAGTACCTATGTTAAGGTATTTATAGGAGTTTTGTGACTTTTGTTTATGGTCATGTAATTTTGGTTGAATTTCTAAGTAATAGGCATAGCTCATGCAAGATTAAAAGAAGATTGTTGATTAATTATTAATTTGTTGCATGGAATATGTGAGTGTGGGTTTTGGGGGTTTGAATCAAAAAATAAATAAATTATTGAATGATTTTGTTGTGCAAATGAAAGAAAAGGATATTTCTTGCATATCATGTGTTTATGTGGGTGTAATTTCATATTGTTCATTTTTTAATATGAAGTTATTGAGAAATTGTGTTTGTTGATGAGCTAGGAAATTATGAATTTAATTTTCATGCTAATTTAAATTAATGGAAACTAATAATTTATATAGTTTACTATTGCATGGCTGTGTATGTGAGTGTGTTGTTGAGGTTATTGGTTTGTGTGGGTTTGTAGATTAATTAGGATAACTTCTATTTAATTTGTTATACATTTCTAGGAAATATTCAAATACTCCGTAATACTTATGAAAATAGTTTATTTAAAAAAAATACTTTACCAAATATCAATAAGAGAAAATTGATTTTACTTTTCCATGTAATTTCACTATATATTTTCATTACCAGCTTTGTCTCGCAAAATATATAAATTGTAAATTTTTTTGATAAAGTTTCCGTCAAGTATAATTAGGTCAAGTAATGTTCAATGACCTTATAGATTCATGCCATGTGTACTATATAATAATTTATGGTTGAGATTCATTTAAATTATATATTCATCTTAATAATAAATTTAAATTATACACTCATCTTAATAATACAAACAACAGAGCTATCAACTATTTTTATTTATTAAAAAGTCTATCAAATAAAACAATTAAGTGTACCCAAGCTAATATTTTCAAGAAAAAATATTAAGATTGGTGGGTATGCGAATCGAGAGTTGATGATAAGACTCAATTTGATAATGCAAATAATTTCAATCAAGTATATTAAACTTTCTTTTTCAATCTTAATTTTCTTTTTGAAAATATTAGCTTGGGTATACACTTAATTGTTTTATTCGGTAGTTTTAAAAAATAAAAAGTTGATAACTTTGTTGTTTTTATTATTAAGATGTGTATATAATTTAAATGAATCTCAACCATAAATAATCATATAATACACATGGCATGAATCTATAAGGTT
The DNA here is from genome assembly GCA_027704805.1 of Solanum corneliomulleri. Classification (NCBI taxonomy): domain Eukaryota; kingdom Viridiplantae; phylum Streptophyta; class Magnoliopsida; order Solanales; family Solanaceae; genus Solanum; species Solanum corneliomulleri. The sequence goes on along the minus strand of JAKWIY010003055.1, from coordinate 53,273,047 downwards.
ATTGAACATTACTTGACCTATTTATATTTTACCAAATCCTTATTCAATTTTTATTTGTAAAAGAAGCGTGTCCTATCATAATGATCTTACACGAAAAAGTATCTTGGACTTCAAATAATCAGGTAGATTCGTTTTAAATATATATATATATATATATATATATATATTAATGGCACAAAGGAATTGATATGTACTTGTAAGACTTAATGATTCACAAATTCAGGGATAAATGATAAATACGCAGAATATCTTCTAAAATAAAACATAAAAAAAATCATGTAATTATTTATGGTTGAATTTCTAAGTTAGTTCATATAAGATTGAGAGAAGGGGTGTGTGTTATGTTTGGTATGAAGTTAAATATTTTTTAATTTTTTTTATGTTTGGTTGATCTATGTAATTAAGACCTGGAATGGGGTCCAAGTTCAATGTTATATCATTTGAATTTGTTGCCTCAATTTCCTCGCGGTGCCAAGGATACCCTTCGACGTTATAAGATAGTAATTTCAATATTTAGCTTAAAATTTTCACTTCGGCCTCCAAAAAGTAAGAGACATCAAGCGGTGACTTTAATGACTAGGGGTTAAGACGACCCTAATGTTATATAAGATTTTGAGAACATTGTTGTCTATTTCGTGCATGCATGGTATGTGTTTGTGTGTGTGGAATTCATAATTTTTTTTTTTCGAGAAAAGGTCCCCTCCTTCAATATCATGATTGGGTCGACTCCCTCCCACCAGAAGAAAGATTGATCGCTTTCGGTAACCCAGGGCTCCATTGCGTGTGCTCTTAATTTATTTATATATCATATCTTGTGTTATTAACAAGAGTGAGCTCATATTTTAAATTCTTTCTACCTCAATTTATATGAACATGTTTGGAATTAGACGGTCAACATCTTTAATTTTTTTATTTATGAAAATCTTCAATTATTTAAAATAAAATTAAAAAGAACATGAAAAGTTCTACGTATCAACATAGCTTTTAATATTTTCAAAAAAAGTAAATAAAAAAAGTTTGAGAAAATCATATTGTTGCATGGGTTGTGCCATGTGTGTGTGTTGGAGGAGTGTATAATTTGTGGGTTAGCGTGTGGATTAACTAATTAAGATGACTCCTATTTAATTTGTCTCATAATAAAATATGTATATAGTAATTTACATAACGGAAAAATGTCCCTACCATAATATTTACATGAAAAAAAACAGCTCTAGCTCAAAGAAATATATAAATATATAATATATAAAAAAGCTAAGGATTTTATTAATTAATAAATTATGTAATAAGCCAATTCTTCTTTACAATACTGAAGATGTATATAAGTTAAACCCTCAAAATACATCAGAATCGAATAAAATACATATTATTGAATAATATTAGCACAATCATAGAAGCAAGTTGATTATAGTAATTAAGGAGACTAAGAGGAGGTTCCATCAGAGGGGTTAATTTTTTTCTTATCATTCTTGAGAGTGGACACCACAGTTTTGCCTATCTTTTCAATAGCCATTGCCTTCACTGATTTCTTATCTTTCTTTGGAAACACACTTCCATTCTTTGATGTGCTAACTTTGCCCTTTCCATTGTTCTCCATATCTATTCTCTTACTAATAATATTATAAATATGAGAAAGTGTAGTGTATTATTGCTTTGTTGCTTCAAGTTGTGATTCTTAGAGGACTTCATATGTTGAGGTATTTATAGGCTTTGTTTATGGCATTCTTGATGTTTTTATGTAACTTCTTTATCAATTTCTAAGTAAGACTTTGACATGCAAATTGTTGTTAATCTTGCATGGAATGTGTGATTGTGTGTGTTTATGTGTGTGTGTGTTTGTAATTCATATTTATTTGTAGCTCTAAGTTTTGTGTTATTCCAATTTAAAAAGTGTGACTTCATATAATCATATAGATATGCTTAATCGCCATGAAACTATTTATTTTTAAGGGATAATGCACAAGTACCCCCTCAACCTATGTCCGAAATCTCAGAGACACACTTATACTATACTAAGGTCCTATTACCCCCCTGAACTTATTTTATAAGTAATTTTCTACCCCTTTTTAGCCTACGTGGCACTGGTTTGGAAAAAAAAGTCAATCATCGTTGGGCCCACAAGATAGTGCCACGTAGGCCGAAAAGGGGTAAAAAATTATTAATAAAATAAGTTCAGGGGGGGTAATAGGACCTTAGTATAGTATAAGTGTGTCTCTGAGATTTCGGGTATAGGTTGAGGGGGTACTTGGGCATTATCCCTATTTTTAATTATACTTTTATTAATTGCTAAAATTCAAATAATTTTATTTATTAATATTCTTTTTGCTTCAATTTATGTGAAAGAATGCAGAGTCGATATAAGGATGGTCAATATATTTTATTTTGATTATGAATCTGAGTAAATTTTTTTTGAATATTTTATTATAAAATTTATAATTCTAATAATTATATCAAAAGTATTATAAATTAAACATGGGTGAGATAAGGCAAAATGGGTTTTGTGGGTTTGTGTGTGGGGATTAATTAGGATGACTCCTATTTAATTTGACTAATTATGATATATGTAGATCGTTCTTAAAAGCAGAAGAAGCAATTTGGACTAATTTTTCAGCAATCATCTTTTGTTTTATACATAATACATATATTAGATTCTAAACTTGACTTCAAATTTTAATTTTGATTTTCAATTTTCATAATGCACAAACAGATATTTTAACTATCCAACTTTTAAATAAATAAACACATGAGTCCTACATGGCACAATACATGCAGGACACCACGTAGGACAAAAATGACATGTAGGATATGTGTATCTACTTATTCAATTTATACAAATTTAAGTGTCTATTTGTGCACACCCAAAAAGTTAAATGGCGTAAATCTGATTCGAAGTCAAGTTGAAGAGCATATTTATGTATTATGCCTTTGTTTTACCACCACCATTATTATTATTATTATTATTATTATTATTATTATTATTATTATTATTATTATTCCCCAATTCTCCGCGGTGATTTGCTTCAGACATTCTTCTTTCTTTTTTCTTTTTTTAATTGTCGATCTTTGTTTCTTGATTTTCCTTCTACGTTTGATGTGTTATGATGGTATATATATATATATATATATATATATATATATATATATATAGATGTATTTTAATAGTAGTAAAGTATGTTGCTATTTATTTTCTATGTTTCATATTTTCTTCTTCTACATTTCCTTGTTCAAGGTTATCTTTTTCTTTGTTAACTGTGTGTAATTTCATGTCCTCGTCATCTCTGCGTGTGCATGGACAGCCAAATTAAATCTAAGTAGTATTGGTATGCAATTCTTAGGAAATATCAAGGAAAAAAACATGGTTATTTTATTTTTCATTTTGGTAACATCTAAGAAATACCATTTCTATGTATGTATATACATTTACAGTTTTCCCAATGTTTTTCATCTTAGTAATAACAAGAAATATTAGGATGTACCAATTTGTGTGTGTTAATGGGTCAGCTTCTTCTTGTGTTTGTGTTCAATCAAATATTTTCCATAAAACCGAGGTAATCATTATATTTGTCAAATCTTATGTGTTAAAGAGAACATCACATAGAAACTATCTTAATTTGAACGACATTAATTACAATCTTAAGTTTCTTAAGATAATTATCACTTTTTAACATATGTCATAAATTTAGTTAGAGCTGTCAATATAAATTATGTCTGTTAGACCGGTCTGATCTAATTCAGGATTTTATAGGAATGAGCTATAACTTTTGGAGTTCATTCAAGAAAAGAACTTTTTGTTCGACCTGAATAAATTTGTCAATTTGTGAGGCTTGAGAAACATGAATAGGTCGATCCGTGGGACAAATAAAAATTAATTGATGATAATTTCATATGTGAATTTGATTAACAAGTAGTGACACTATAATATCATCTTGTCGATATTTATGTTAATATTTTAAATTGTAATTTAATTATAAAGATTATAAAAAAATCTATTTTTACGAAAAGAGGGCTGACCTAGCATGTCGGTAGCCCACGTACTTGTGGATTGAGCCGGTCATTTTCTGGCCTACACCCAAAATGGACTAACCTGCCACGACCCATCAAATTTCAACGCCTATATGAGTTAAACCCAGATAGTGTAGGTCAACTCATATTGACCGCACTAAATTTAGTAATGATATTAACCTAAGTATCGATACTATGAATAATGATATTAAATTAAATGTCCATAAAAAATTGTGATATTTAAGAGTCATAGTACGATATTTTTACAATGAATGGTTGTATCTTTACTCTTTAGTTTCTCACGGTGATAGATTTATATTTTATATTTTATATTTATCATAATCATTAACTGATATAGATTCTGATGAAACCAAAAAAAAAAAAAACTATCGATGCACACAATTTAGATCTTTAAAATTTTATACCAGACTAATAATATTTCAAAAGTCGATCGATAGATGATATAAATATTGTTTATATTATCAAAACGTTTTTACCTTTTGTAGATGGTAAGTTGTTTATCTTTGAAATTACAAAGAAATACGGTATTTTTTTTATTAAGAAATATTCATAAATACCTTTGTGGTAAATAAATAGCAGGTATATAATATAAAACGAGGTTTAATTAAAGTAAAATCATCAACATTTCCTAGCAAATGAATTTTAATTTGGACCAAAGACGATTGGTCTGTTGATGAGTAAATTCATTAATATTAATTGGTTGGAGAAATTATTTGGAACTTCCTAATTGGATCTTTTAGCCTATTAACATATATAAACATAAATTCAATAAGCAATTTTGATATTAATCAGACACTAATGAAAATTATCAAACACCATTGAAATAATTAATGTTGCTATTTTAGATATATTCGAAGTTTTAATACATATAACATCATCAATATACAATAAAGAGATCAAAGAGAACAATTAACTAACAAAAACAAAGAATCATATTAACTTACGTATACAAAATACAAATCATAGTTTATTAAAGAGTTTATCTTATGCATGCTCAACACAATGTAAAGAATAGTGTAATAATATTCTTTATAATATTATCGATGGACATAAGTTGAACTCGTCTAAAACATATTTGAATCAAATAAAATATTTATTTTAATATTAGCACAAGGTAAGGCAATTGAAAACAAATTACATCAATTAATCAAAGGGGTTAATCTTTTTCTTATCATTCTTGATGGAGGAGGTGGTAGCTTTCACTATTTTTTCAACAGCCATTGCCTTCACTGATTTTTTATCATTTTTTGGAAAGACACTTCCATTCTTTGATGTGCCTTCTTTGCCCTTTCCATTATCCTCCATATCTTTGCTAAGTAAATAAAACTGTATCGTTTTCTATAATGACTTTAATTTTTAAACAAAATGATCACAAAATACTTCAACGATCTCTTCTCTTAGTACTTGTGAATCTGAGGAAGCGTATTAATGCTTTGTTGCTTTTAATTGTGATGATTTGAGGAGTTCATAGCTAGGTTGAGGTATTTATAGGAGTATTTTGAGGCTTTTGTTTATGGTCATGAAAGTTTTCATGTAACTTTAGTTGGATTTCTGAGTAATTAGCTCATGTATAATATTAAAAAAAGAAGATTATTGATTATTTCTTGCATGGAATGTGTTTGTGTGAGTTTTTGGGGTTTGGATTATTTCATTTTTAAATGGTTTAATGATTTTTGTTGTCCAAATAAAATGAAAAAAGATTGAATAGTATGTAATTTTATAACTTTGATGACCATTCAAGAAATTATTACTTGGGTAGTTGAACTAAGGTAAATATGTATTTATTTTGCAAGCTAAAATCAAAAAAAATAATTTGTTTTCTTGAAATGGAATATGTGTTTGTGTGAGTGTGTTAATTTAAAGTACTGAAAACTAATAGGTGTTTGTGTTGGAGGGGTAATAGATTTGCGTGGGTTTGTAGATTAATTAGGATGATTTTTTATTTTAAAAATTATTCATGTGTATTTATCAATTTTTAGTTGACGAAGAAATTGTTTTTATATTAATTTCTAGGAAATGTTCAAGTATATTACTCCGTAATACTTATGAGAGTACTTTTTTTTAAAAAAAAATAGTAACCAATCAAAGAGAAAATTGATTTTACTTTTCCGTGTAATTTCACTATATATGTTTGTTATTAGTTTTGCCTAGTAAAATATATAAATTCAAGTTGTACTTATCATAATCTTACATGAAAAAAATGTTATTAAAAAAAGAAGATTATTGATTATTTCTTGCATGGAATGTGTTTGTGTGAGTTTTGGGGTGGGGTTGAATTATTCATTTTTAAATGGTGTAATGATTTTGTTGTCCAAATAAAAATGAAATAAGATGAATAGTATGTATGTATTTTCATAACTTTGAATGACCATTCAAGAAAATTATATACTTGGGTAGTTGAGCTAAGGAAATTATGTATTTATTTTTCAATCTAAATTATCAAAAACTAATTGTTTTCTTGAAATGGAATATGTGTTTGTTTGAGTGAGTGTGTGTTAATTTAAATACTGAAAACTAATAGGTGTTTTGTGTTGGAAGGGTAATAGATTTCTGTGGGTTTGTAAATTAATTAGGATGTTTTTTTTTTTTAAAAATTATTCATGTGTATTTATCAATTTTAGTTGACGAAGAAATTGTTTTATATTTAATTTCTAGGAAATGTTCAAGTATATTACTCCGTAATACTTATGAGTAGTTTTTTTTAAAAAAAATTAGTAACCAATCAAAGAGAAAATTGATTTTACTTTTCCGTGTAATTTCACTATATATGTTTGTTATTAGTTTTGCCTAGTAAAATATATAAATTCAAGTTGTACTTATCATAATCTTACATGAAAAAAAAAATGTTATTTCTACGATAAAAAGAAATAGATAAATAGAAATGAAAATAATAAAAATAAAAATAAAGTTTCTAGCATACAGAATATTGTGTTTTTTAAGGGATTTGATAATCTTACACTTGTTGAAGGATTTGAATTAATTTCTTTCATGATAAAATAGAACAGTATTTTGCAATATGAACAATAGATATTACAAAACTTTAGCAACAAACCGAGTAAATCAAAAGTAATATCAGGACAAAGGAAATTAATTAGTGATAACGAAAAATAAACTTGGTCAAAAAATCCATCAATCAATCACATTTTTAGCCAAAGTTAATTGGTTGAGCGATCAATTAGAGATCGTCTCCTTTTCTAAATTACTAAAAAAAATATTTCTTAATATTGTGTTGTTGCGTACGAAATATAAGTATCGATAAGATAATCAAAAAAATTTAGCGTGTGTAAGTGTTAGTTCTTTTGGCACTATAGAATGTGATTTCATTATTTACCTTAAATTTTGAAAATAAAAATGTGAGCAGTCCACTTTAGTTTAACACAAAAACAATTTAACAACGGTGTAACATTATTGGGGAGGAAAATTAAATAAACAAAAATGGAGACCCTATAACAACATACAACGTCCTTTGCTTGTAAGATAATTAACAATCACAAAAATAACAGAATACTAAACAATAATATAATTTATTGATGTATTTAACTTACATGCATCACCAGTACAATAAATAATCAATTAAATTGTGTAAATATTCTTTACAATATTGTCAATATATATAATTTAAACTATAGGCTGAATACATATAATTACATAAATACTTTATTCAATAATATTACCACAATCCACAAAAAAAAAAAAAAAAAAAAAAACACAAGTTCATTGAGACTAAGAGGAAGTGCCATCAGAGGGGTTAATCTTTTTCTTATCATTCTTAAAAGTGGACACCACAGTTTTACCTATCTTTTCAATAGCCATTGCCTTCACTGATTTCTTGTCTTTCTTTGGAAACACACTTCCATTCTTTGATGTGCCTTCTTTTTTGCCCTTTCCATTATTCTCCATATCTTTGTTGATAAATATATATAACTAAGTAAATAAAACTGTGTCGTTTTCTGTAACGACTTTAATTTTTAGATGAAATGATCACAGAGTACTTCAACAATCTCTTCTCTTAGTAGTTATGAATATGAGGGAGTGTATTAATGCTTTTAGCTTGTGATGTTTTGAGGAGTACCTATGTTAAGGTATTTATAGGAGTTTTGTGACTTTTGTTTATGGTCATGTAATTTTGGTTGAATTTCTAAGTAATTAGCTCATGCAAGATTAAAAGAAGATTGTTGATTAATTATTAATTTGTTGCATGGAATATGTGAGTGTGAGTTTTGGGGGTTTGAATCAAAAAATAAATAAATTATTAAATGATTTTGTTGTACAAATGAAAGAAAATGATATTTTAGGTTATTTTCATCACTTGTATGACTATCCAAGAAATTAACTCTTATTTGTGTGGGTTGAGCCAAGGAAAACTTATACGTGTTACTAATTTTATTTTATTTTTTTCTTGCATATCATGTGTTTATGTGGGTGTAATTTCAGATTATTCATTTTTTAATATGAAGTTATTGAGAAATTGTGTGTGTTGATGAGCTAGGAAATTATGAATTTAATTTTCACTGCTAATTTAAATTAATGGAAACTAATATTTTATATATTTTACTATTGCATGGCTGTGTATGTGATTGTGTTGTTGAGGTTATTGGTTTGTGTGGGTTTGTAGATTAATTAGGATGACTTCTATTTAATTTGTTATATATTTCTAGGAAATATTCAAATTCTCCGTATTACTTATGAAAATAGTTTATTTTAAATTTTTTTTTTTACCAAATATCAATAAGAGAAAATTGATTTTACTTTTTCATGTAATTTCACTATATATTTTTATTACCAACTTTGTCTCGCAAAATATATAAATCGTAATTTTTTTTTGGATAAAGTACCGGTCAATATATAAATCGTAATTTTTTAAAAGTTCCGGTCAAGTATAATTAGGTTAAGTAATGCTCAATTACCTTATAGATTCATCTCATGTGTACTATATAATAATTTATGGTTGAGATTCCTTTAAATTATATATTCATCTTAATAATAAATTTAAATTATATACTCATCTTAATAATACAAACAACAGAGCTGTCAACTATTTTTATTTTTAAAAAAAACTATCAAATAAAGTAATTAAGTGTACCCAAGCTAATATTTTCAAGAAAAAAATTTAAGATTGGCGTATATGCGAATCGAGAGTTGATGATAAGACTCAAATTGATAATGCAAAAAATTTCAATCAAGTATATTAAATTTTCTTTTTCAATCTTAATTTTTTTAAAAAAATATTAGCTTGGATATACACTTAATTCTTTTATTCGATAGTTTAAAAAAATAAAAAGTTGATAAATTTGTTATTTTTATTATTAAGATGAGTATATAATTTAAATAAATCTCACATAAATAATCATATAATATACATGGCGTGAATCTATAAGGTTATTGAACATTACTATACTTGACCGAATCCTTATTCAATTTTTATTTGTAAAAGAAGCACGTCCCTATCGTAATGATCTTACATGAAAAAGTATCTTGGACTTCAAATAATCATGTAGATTCGTTTTAAATATATATATATTAATGGCACAAAGGAATTGATATGTACTTACAAGATTTAATGATTCACAAATTCAGGGATAAATGCTAAATACGCAGAATATTTTCTAAAATAAAACATAAAAAAATCATGTAAATATTTATGGTTGAATTTCTAAGTTAGTTCATATAAGATTTAGCGAAGGTGTGTGTACTATGTTTGGTCTGAAGTAAAATATTTTTTAATTTTTTTATGTTTGATTGATCTATGTAATTAAGGCCTGAGATGGGGTCCAAGTTTAATGTCATATCATTTGAATTTTGTTGCCTCAACATTTCCTCGCAGTTCCAAGGATATCCTTCGACGTTATAAGATAGTGATTTCAATATTTAGCTTAAAATTCACTTTAACCCCCAAAAAATATGAGACCTTAAGCGATGACTTTAATGATTTCGGGGTTAAAACGACCCTGATGTTATGTAAGATTTTGAGAACATTGTTGTCTATTTCGTGCATGCATGGTATCTGTTTGTGTGTGTGGAATTCATATTTAATTTATTTATATTCATATCTTGTGTTATTGACAAGTGTGAGTTCATATTTAAATTCTTTTTACCTCAATTTATATGAACATGTTTGTAATAAGACGGTCAACAACTTCAATTTTTTTTATTTATGAAATTCGGATATAGAATCTTCCAACATTTAAAATAAAATTGAAAAGAATATGAAAAGTTCTACGTGTCAACATAGCTTCTAATATTTTCAAAAATAAAAATAAAAAAAAAGTTTGAGAAAATCATATTGTTGCATGGGTTGTATCATGTGTGTGTGTTGGAGGAGGAGTGGGTAATTTGTGGGTTTGCGTGTGGATTAACTCATTAAGATGACTCCTATATGTATATAGTAATTTACATAATGGAAAAATGTCCTTTTCATAATATTTACGTGAAAAAATAGCTCGAGCTCAAATCAAAGAAATATATAACACATATTCTAAATAATACGTAAAAGATTTTATTATAATGTAATGTAATAACATATAATTCCTTTGTTCCATATTAAATAAATATTTTATTAAAAATATATGTCTCATATTATTCGATCAATAACTAAATTAGAATAAAATTCATTAATTTTTTGTCATTTTACCCCTGCAACTAGTATGGTTTCTGAAAGCTTAAATAAACTTTAAAGACCCAAAAATTTCTTTTGGATTGGAATAATGTCATTGGTTCTTTCTTCTCTTTTCTTCTCGGGAGCTTTCTTTTGAATCCACGTTCAAGAATAAAGTAAAATTAATCAATATAATAATGATTTCTTAATTACTAAGTAAAATAAAAAATGCTCATCTAATATGAGATAAATGAAATATCTCTTATCATTATTCTACTATCTTATTCTTCAATTTTGTTGTAATTAATTATTTCATTTGCTCTGTTTATCAAATTATTTTTTATTGCTACTATTATTAAATAAGAAAATATACTATCTGTCCATCATTTTTTTTACATGTTTTACTGGAGGCAATGCCCTATCAGACATAAACAACCTCTTTACTTTTTTCTTTTGAAAAAAAATGGGGAAATGGAAAATGGAGAGGGATTACAAGGTAGGAAATTGAATCAACTAATTGAGCTATTAAGATTTCTCAAGCTTAAATACTTTATTTTAGCTTATATATGTTTAAAAATTAACAACAAAATTACACTATTGAATAGGGAAATTGGGAAATTAATTATAAACAGAAACGAAAACTCGTGTTACAACTTACAACATGCTTAAAGGTTTTATTTATCAAAGAAAATGTCACTCTCATAAGAAAAGAAAAAAAATAAAAATACTACACCGTAGTTTATTAAATGAGTTTAATTTATATACATCTAAAAATATAGTAAAAAATATAAACATTATTCTATTATTCTTTACGATAATGGAGATGTATATAAGTTAAACCCTCGAAATACATAATAAATACATATTATTGAATAATTTTAGCACAATCATAGAAGCAAGTTGATTATAGTAATTAAGAAGACTAAGAGGAGGTGCCATTGGAGGGGTTAATCTTCTTCTTATCATTCTTGAAAGTGGACACCACAGTTTTGCCTATCTTTTCAAAAGCCATTGCCTTCACTGACTTCTTGTCTTTCTTTGGAAACACACTTCCATTCTTTGATGTGCTAACTTTGCCCTTTCCATTGTTCTCCATATCTCTTCTCTTACTAATAATATTATGAATATGAGTAAGTGTAGTGTATTATTGCTTTGTTGCTTTAAGTTGTGATGCTTAGAGGAGTTCATATGTTAGAGGTATTTATAGGTTTTGTTTATGGCATTTTTGATGTTTTCATGTAACTTCTATTTCATCAATTTCTAAGTAAGATTTTGACATGCAACATTGTTGTTATTTCTTGCATGGAATGTGTGATTGTGTGTGTTTATGTGTGTGTGTTTGTAATTCTTATTTATTTATATCTCTAAGTCTTGTGTTATTAAAAAGTGTGAGTTCATATAGATAATAGATACGCTTAATCGCCATTTAACTATTGATTTTTAATTATAATTTTATTAGTTGCTAAAATTCGAATAATTTTATTCAGTAGTACTCAATTTATGTGAATGGGTGTAGAGTTAGTATGAGGATCAACATATTTTATTTTGATTATGAATCCGAGTAAAAACTATTCAAAAAATTTATCATAAAATTTATAATTTGAAAAATTATATGAAAAGTATTATAAACAGGGTGTGGTGAGGGCAAGATGGGTTTTGTGTATGTGGGGATTAACTAGGATTACTCCTATTTAATTTGCCTAATTATAATATATGTGGATGGTAGTTTCATAAAAGAAAAATGTCCCTATCGTAATTTACATGAAAAAAAAAATGAAATATCTCGAGTTCAACTATTAGGCTTAATGTGTATGTTTATTGACGGTATTAGAGAAATAATACGTAAAAAAAATTATTAATGTAATTAGCGTGTGGGACAATTCTTCTGATATTTATGTGGGTGTGTGATTTCAGATTGTTCATTTTTTAATATGAAGTTATTAAGAAATTGTGTGTGTTGACGAGACAGGAAACTATGAATTTAATTTTCATGCTAATTTAAATTACTGAAAACCAATATTTTTATATAGTTTATTATTGCATGGCTGTGTGTGAGTGTGTTGTTGAGGTTATTATTGGTTTGTAGATTAATTAGATGACTTCTATTTAATTTGTTATACATTTCTAGGAAATATTCAAATACTCCGTAATACTTATGAAAATAGTTTATTTTACAAAAATACTTAACCAAATATCAATAATTAAGAGAAAAATGATTTTACTTTTCCACGTAATTTCACTATATATTTTCATTATCAGCTTTGCCACGCAAATATATAAATCGTATTTTTTTTTTGTAAAAAAATCATGTCCCTATCATAATGATCTTACATGAAAAATTATCTTAGACTTCAAATAATCAGGTACATGTGTTTATACATATATATATATATATATATATATATATATATATATATATATATATATATATATATATATATAATGATTGGTGAAAAAAAATTAAAAGATTTAATGAGTCACAAATAATTCGGGGAAAATGCTTAATACATAAAATACCTTCTATTTAAAAAAAAAAAAAACAAATCATGTAAGATTGAAAGAATGAGTGTGCATTATGTTTGGTATGAAGTTAAATTTTTTTCATGTTTTTTTTTGCCCAATTATGTCTCAAGTCGATGTTAACATCAGCGTCGGATCTCGAATCAATTGTCAAGTCCCGGGTAGAGTTAGGCTAGGGTCGAGTTGAGGATCAAGTTTCAAGGTGGGATGGAGTCAGTATCGAGGGTTGGGTCTTAATTCAGGGTCGATACTAGGATCGTATCTTAGGTTGGTATTTGGGTCAAGTCAGGGATGAGACAGGGGTTCGAGATTTTTCAGATTTTTGGATTTTTTTGATAAAGTATTCATACAAACATATAATATACTTGTACTTCAAATATTTCTTTAGTCCTATCAAAATGCAACTCTCTAAGTTATTTCTCAAGAAAATAACAAAAAATATGATATGATTAATGACACTAAAATATCCAACAAAAAGATAACAATGAAATCGCGTAAAAAAATATTGCAAATTAATAAGTCATAATGAAATTGATCATAATTTAAACTACTAAATCATGCTAAAATAAGTTTATAAATATTAGTTACATGACTAAATATTAAAAGAAAGTAAAATTAGATCATGTATTTTAATTGTCTCAATTTATGTAAAACTAAACAACAAATTTTCTATATTATTGTCATTCCTAGTGTTGAATTGATTTTCTTTTTCCATTAGTATTAATTTGATTTTTATTTAAACTTTATTATAATTACCACCATGTAAACTATAATCTTTATTAGATCATTAAGAATTCTAACGTCCATACATGAAATAAATATATTAAAAGATAAAAACTAGGAAAAAGTATAAGAGATATTTAAAAATTATATCAAAATAAGTATTTTACGTATTTAAAATTATATATATAATGTCGGGTTGGGTTACTAATGAATTTAACTTATATACCTCAATAGTATTGTAAAGATGGAATCAGGTAAATAGTGTAGCATTCTTTATAATACTGACGATGTATATAAGTTAACGGTCTCAAATCAAATAAATACTTTATTCAATATTAATATATATTAGCACAATCCAAAAGGCAAGTTCATCGTAATAATGGGACTAATTGTCATGCTTTGTTTATGGTATTATTCAGAATGTTTTCATGTAACTTGTTCATGAATTTCTAAGTTGGATCAAGTAAGATTTTGAGAACATTGTTGTCTATTTCGTGCAATATGGAATGTGTTTGTGTGTGTGAAATTCATATTTAATTTTGTTTATATATCATATCTTGTGCTATTAAAAAGTGTGAGTCGTATTGATGCACTAAACAATTAAGATTTATTAATAATTTAATAAAATCTAAATCAGTTTCAAAAATGAAAGAAATTTTTATTTAAAATTCTTTCTGCCTCAATTTATATGACGAGGTTCTAAATACAACTCTCCACAACTTTAATTTTCTTATAAAGAAATTTGGATATAGATTCTTCAAATATTTTAAAATCAAATTGAAAATGACATGAAAAGTTCTACTTGTCAACAATGCTAAAAAGTTTGAGAAAATCATGTGTTGGAGGAGGAGTGGGTAATTTGTGGGTTAGCGTGTGGATTAACTCATTAAGATGACTCCTATTTAATTTGTCTCATAATAAGATATGTATATAGTAATTTACATAACGGAAATATGTCCCTACCATAATATTTACATGAAAAAACAGCTCGAGCTCAAAGAAATATATAAATTTATAATACATAAAAAAGCTAAGGATTTTATTAATTAATAAATTATGTAATAAGCGTGTGGGCCAATTCTTCTTTACAATACTGGAGATTTATATAAAGTTAAACCCTCGAAATACATCAGAATCGAATAAAATACATATTATTGAATAATATTAGCACAATCATAGAAGCAAGTTGATTATAGTAATTAAGGGGACTAAGAGGAGGTTTCATCAGAGGGGTTAATCTTTTTCTTATCATTCTTGAAAGTGGACACCACAGTTTTACCTATCTTCTCAATAGCCATTGCCTTCACTGATTTCTTGTCTTTTTTTGGAAACACACTTCCATTCTTTGATGTGCCTTCTTTTTTGCCCTTTCCATTGTTCTCCATATCTCTTCTCTTACTAATAATATTATAAATATGATAAAGTGTAGTGTATTATTGCTTTAATTTGCGATGCTTAGAGGAGTTCATATGTTGAGGTATTTATAGGCTTTGTTTATGGCATTCTTGATGTTTTCATGTAACTTCTTTTTCATCAATTTCTAAGTAAGATTTTGACATGCAACATTGTTGTTATTTCTTGCATGGAATGTGTGATTGTGTGTGTTTATGTGTGTGTGTTTGTAATTCATATTTATTTATAGCTCTAAGTCTTGTGTTATTTTAATTTAAAAAGTGTGACTCCATATAATCATATAGATATGCTTAATCGCCATTTAACTATTGATTTTTAATTATAATTTTTATTAGTTGCTAAAATTTAAATAATTTTATTTATTAATATTCTTTCTGCTTCAATTTATGTGAAAGAATGCAGAGTCTATATAAGGGTGGTCAACATATTTTAATTTGATTATGAATCTGAGTAAAAAAAATTCAAATATTTTATTATAAAATTTATAATTTAAATAACTATATCAAAAGTATTATAAATCAAACGTCAGGTGAGATGGGGAAAAATGGGTTTTGTGGGTTTGTGTGTGTGTGGATTAATTAGGATGACTCCTGTTTAATTTATCTGATTATAATATATGTAGATCGTAGCTTTCATAAAAGAAAAATGTTCCTGTCCTAATTTTTACATGAAAAGAATATTGCGAGCTCAAATATTAGGCTTACGACTTATTTGTTTGCACTTAATGGGAGTCTAAATCTAAATTATTTTGATTCAGTTTATTAAGTGTGTTTGATATTAGGTATGAATCTTAATCATTAAGATTCATTCAATTAAGTTCACTTGTTTCTTTTTTTAAAAAACACTCTTAATGGGTCTTAATGAGTCTAAATGAATCAGATCTATAACAGAGTCTTAATATCATTCAAACTCTATTAAAATAATAAGCGTTCTTTTCATAAATAAATTATCTTCTTCATGCTTCTCTTCTAGACAAGTCTCAAGTTTCTTCCTCTTCTTTTCCAACCAATTATCATTTTTTGTTCTTTTGAATAAATAAGTTTTAATTTCATAATCTTTTACAAGTATTAATCTAATAATATTACTAATATATGAAATATTCTTGGGTGAATTGATAATTATGAAGAACTTTTCTTGTCACAATTTGTTTGTAGTCAAAACTTCTTTGGAAGAAATTATCATTGTTTCTTGAGAAAAAATTGTTTGAGAACAAATTAATCATCTTTTTGTATGGTGGGTTATATAATCTTATTCTTGAAACAATTGTTCGGAAGAAGTATTTTTTGTTTAAATTATAAATTATATCGATATAATGTTTAATTTCTAATTAAAAAATATTATGCACATTCAGATATTGAAAACAAACAATCTTAATGATTTAGTGTTCAGACCAAGAAACTACATTTTAATATTCAAATTTTGATATCCTAATCTTAAAATACTAATCTTAATATTCAGATGTGCATTTAGATTTAGACCTCTTAATTTTAATGAAAACAAATGAGGTCTTAATGTGTTTTAAAACTACATATCTACCCATACTTAACTACATATCTACCCATACTTAACTACCACATATACATATTTTATCTCTACTTTAAAAATATTACATAGAATACCATTTTTTTAAAAATTTATCGTATTAATAAAAAAATTAAATCAGATACATAATTCCTTTAAATATGATAATGAATAATTATCTTAAAATTACATCTCCTCAATTAGTTGGACACTTCCAATTCAAATTAATTTTGCTTTATTCTTTTCAGTTGTTTCCCTTCCCAATCCCAAAACAGATACCTCACTTATCCCACCATTACCTCTTTTTCTTCTTCTTCATTAAACGTTTCCTTCCCCTATCACAAAAAATGTTGTATCTCATTCTCACTCCCACACATATCCCTTTTTCCTTAATCATTTTTATTTCCTTTTGCATGTGCTAAATTCATATCAAACTCTACATAATAGCATTAGTTAAAGTGACAAAGTAAGATTATCTTTAGTTTTTTCTATTGTATATTGATTTTCAATTTTATCATGTATTTGATTCGATGGTTTAGATTTTTTCTAGCCAATTTATTGTAGGGTTTTGAATATTATATTTGATACTTGATACATCGAATTAATAATAAATACATGAAATTAAAATTAGATCTATAAATAGATACATGAAATTAATATTATCATATAAATAGATACATGTAATTAATACTAACACGTATAACAAATACACAAAATTAATATTAGACACTTCTATGTTGCATATGAATCTACTTGTCTGATATGTATCTAAGCGTTTTCTTTGTTAGATACATCATATATTTATAATAGATATATCAAATTAATGAATTTATTATTTTAAGAGTAATAAATGAAATTAATTAAATTGCATGACCAAGATATACATGTTTTTGTCTTTTATAAATGATATTATCGAATTCATTATTTCAAATAAATAAAATAAAATTAATTAAAATAGATACACTCCTTGATTTCCGCCTTATATTAAGGAATTTGGTTATGACCAATTAATTCAAACAAATAAAATACGTATCTCAATTTAAAAATTCGGCAGATACATGTATCTCACGGATTCAAACTCATGTATCCTAAGTATGAAATATGATAGAGGAAGTAATATTTAAAACTACGGAAAAGGGTCAAAAATACCCTTGAACTATTTGAAATAACTCATATATACCCTTGAATTATATTTCGGCTCAAATATACCCTTTCCGTCAACTATAGGGTCAAAAATAACCTTTCCATTAACAGAATCTGTTAAACGACACTTGGATGCCACATGGCATGTCACATAAGCCAATAGGGTTCAATCATGCCATGTAAACTAATAAACTTCCCCTAATTTCCCCCAATTTTCTCCATTTCTCTATAAATTTTGAACGATTTCACATGATAGTTTTGAACTATTTTCTTCTCTTCTCTAAATTTGAGACCTCACTAATGACATCTTCTAGTTGATGGAGAAGCTTGAGCCTTGTACTTTATTTCAAACTTTCTGAAACTTTTGAGGAGGACATCTCTTCCCCAGTTTCAGGACACCATCAAGGTATGAAGCAAAATCAACAAATTTTCTTCTCCCTTTTGTTTTTCTTTTTTCCCTTCCTCTTACTTGAAATTTAAGGAAGGTATTAACAAGGGGAGATGCAGAAAGTAGAGTATGCTAGTTCTGTGTTCCACTTTGGATAGTGGTTAGCCGAAAGGTTAGGCTAGGGAGGTCGTTAATTTTACCACTGTAACGACCTGTTTAGTCGTTTTGAGCAGCAGATTTTATTTTCTGGAAAAACTGTCTTGGTCGACGGATCCCACGACGAACCGTCATGGGCACGACGGACCATCGAGGGGGTCTCGTTCCAAAACACTTAGAATTCTGAAATTTGAGTACTGAAATCGACTCTCTGAACTTCGTAACAGAATGGCAGGACGGACCGTCGTGGGCACGACGGACCGTCACACATCTTCCACAGAAATTAAGTCTCTGAACTTCGTGATGACATGGCAGGACGGACCGTCGTGGGCACGACGGACCGTCACAGATTCTTCAAGGAAATTGAGTCTCTGAACTTTGTGACGGAAGCTGCAGGACGGACCGTCGCAGGCACGATGGGCCGTCACAAGCTGCGTAAACCCAGACTGGGTTGGATTTCTGTTACATATTTTAAGGGGCGTTTTGGACTATTCATGCTTCTAATTATAAAGTTAGTGGGTTAAAACTAATAATTCAATTACTTGGGGGTTACAGGGGACAACCTTGAAATAAATAGTGGGCTACTTTTACCATCTTTATACTTAATTATATGCTAATTAGGGTAAAAGAAAAAGGGTTTGAATAAGAAAAATAGAAAGAACAAAGAGAGAGAGGACCGATCGAGAGAGAGAGAGAGAGAGAGAAGAACGCAGCTTTGGGAAAGTAGATTGCTTGATCACAATTCTTCGGTGGAGGTAGGTTATGGTTTTTATGCTATTCGTAGTAGAGTCTTAATAGCGAATGATATGTGTTGGGTAGTATTATAAAACCTTCTATATGCTTGATTGTGTGCTTACATGATGTGATTACATAATTGTGATGAATAAGCATGATGAGGCTATTGAATCTCTAATCCTAAATTCACTTTGTTAACGACGATGCCTTGGTATAAAAGAAGGTTTGATGAACTAACATAATGAGATTAATGATGCCTTGGTATAAAAGAAGGCTTGATGAACTAACATAATGAGATTGATGATGCCTTGGTATAAAAGAAGGATTGATGAATTGATAGAATGAGATTAGTGGAGCGGGTGTCACGAACCGATACGTAGAATTAGGGGATCGGGTGTCACGAACCGACACGTAGAATTAGGGGATTGGGTGTCACGAACCGACACGTAGAATTAGGGGATCGGGTGTCACGAACCGACACGTAGAATTAGGGGATCGGGTGTCACGAACCGACACGTAGAATTAGGAGATCGGGTGTCACGAACCGACACGTAGAACTAGGGGATCAGAGTGTCACGTTCCGACACATAGTAGTAGGGGAGCGGGGTGTCACGTACCGACACAAGAGGAATAAAGATAATGAATCTTGAAAGATGTTAATATACTCAATCTAATGAACCTAATTCCCAAATGAGTATGGTATTGAGGCTTGAGTCCTCATGGGTGAACTTGGAGGTACTTATTAATGATTATAGTACTTGTTGTTGCTACATGTTGAGTAATATGGTTGATGTTATGATATTATCTGATATATACTGTTTTCTATTTTGAGTTGGCCGATGATACCTACTCAGTACTTGTGCCTTGTACTGACCCATACTTGTATTTGTTTTCTTGATTATTTGTGGAGTGCAGCAAACGTACCGTCGTCTTCAACTCAACCGCAACTCTAGCCAGTCTTCATTACACCGGATTTCAGGTTGAGCTAATGCTTCTAGCTTGGACTGGATCTTCTTCTTCATGTCTTGATGCCTTGAAGTTCCGGCATGGACTAGCTTTTTATTCATTTTAGCTTCTTAGAATACTCTTAGTTTAGTAATTTGATCATAGATGTTCTTGTGGTGATGACTTCCAGATTTTAGGGAATAATAGATGTTGAGTTTTTAGAAGTTATTGAATTGATTTTCATTAATGAGTTTAAGTCTTCCGCATTGTATTTGTTCATTATGTTTGAAATGTTGGGGTTTAGATTGGTTGGTTCGCTCACATAGTAGGATAAGTGTGGGTGCCACTCGCGGCTCGGTTTTAGGTCGTGACAAACTTGGTATCAGAGCATTAGGTTCGTTGTTCTCATCACACAAGAACGAGTCTAGTAGAGTCTTAAGGAACGGTAGGGGGACGCCTTTACTTTTCTTTGAGAGGCTATAAGACTTTAGGAAAATTCCATTCTTTCTTTCGTGTTATTACTTGGATCCAACTGGTATCTAGGTGGTACAAATTGGTATCTGACCATCTTCACTCTATTTCGCAGATGGTTAGAACTAGAGCAACGACTGCGCCAACACCAACACCAACACCGGCAAGACAAGATGCGTCTGAGCAAGTCACTAGGGCTGTAGCTCGGAGAAAAGTAGTGGCAAGAGGCCGTGGTAGAGGTCGTGGGAGGACGTCCTCTAGAGGAAGAGGACAAGCACCTAGCCCATCTGGTACTAGGGCGGTGACTCCTCCACCAACTGAGGAAGTGGTAAGAGAGGGTGAGGAATGGGAGAATGAACAAGTACAGAATGAGAGATTGCCACCCCAACCTACCCCAGAGATGATCAATCAGGTTCTTGCTTATCTTAGCGGGTTATCTGATCAGGGCCAGACACCTCCAATGTTTGCTGCACCAGCACCTCAGGGTCCGGAGGTACAACATGCAGCTACTGTGGCTCCCCGCATGGATGCCTCATTGGAAATAGGCACGTTTCCTCGTCTGACTACAGGGCCTATAATGATAAATGATCAGCATGAACTTTTCAGTAAGTTCTTGAAATTGAAATCTCCAGTCTTCAAGGGTGCTGAATCTGAGGATGCCTACGATTTTCTGGTTGACTGTCATGAGCTACTACACAAGATGGGTATAGTAGAACGGTTTGGTGTTGAGTTTGTGACTTATCAGTTTCAAGGGAACGCCAAAATGTGGTGGCGGTCACATGTTGAGTGTCAACCAACAGAGGCACCACCTATGACTTGGGCCTCATTCTCTAGCTTGTTTATGGAGAAGTATATCCCCCGGACTTTGAGGGATAGGAAAAGAGATGAGTTCTTGAGCCTAGAGCAGGGTAGGATGTCGGTTACTGCATATGAGGCTAAGTTTCGTGCATTATCCAGGTATGCCACCCAACTTTGTTTCAGTCCACAAGAGCGGATTCGCCGTTTTGTGAAAGGGTTGAGGTCAGAATTGCGGATTTCAGCCTTACAGGTAGCGGCTACGGCAAAATCCTTTCAAGAAGTGGTAGACTTCGTGATAGAGGTGGAAGGAGTGAAGCCAGATAACTTCACCATGGCATTGACATCAAAAAGGTTTCGAAAGGGAGGTGAGTTTAATGGTTCTTACTCTAGAGGACAGGGTTCAGGAGGTTACTCAGTCCGACCAATTCAGTCTTCACTACAGACTGTAGTTGGGGGTCCGCCGCAGACCGGTCAACACTTCTCTAAGTTTGGAGGTTATCCCCAGACTTCGTCGTTCTCACAGAGACCTACGCTAGACCCCAGAGAATGTTATGGATGTGGGGAGACTGGACATATTAGGAGGAATTGTCCAAAACAGAGTTATAGACTCCCAATAGCTAGAGGTAGAGGTGGTCATGGTAGAGGCTGTTATTCTGGAGGACGTGGTGGTCGAGGTAATGGTGGTCACCAAAACGGCCGGGGTGACGGGCAAACTGGAGCCACTACAGCACAACATGGTAGGGGCAACGGGCAGACAGGCGATAGGGCCCATTGTTACGCTTTCCCCGGACGGTCTGAAGCGGAGACATCTGATGTTGTTATCACAGGTAATCTTTTGGTTTGTGATTTCATGGCTTCTGTATTGTTTGATCCTGGATCCACATTTTCTTATGTATCTTCTTCATTTGCTACTGGTCTTAATTTACCTTGTGAATTACTTGACATGCCTATTCGTGTTTCTACTCCGGTGGGTGAGTCTGTGATAGTTGAAAAGGTATGTAGGTCTGGTCTGGTGACTTTTGTGGGGAGCAATACTTATGTAGACTTGGTTATCCTAGAAATGGTTGACTTTGATATAATTCTGGGTATGACTTGGCTTTCTCCAAATTTTGCAATCTTGGATTATAATGCTAAAACTGTGACGTTAGCCAAGCCTGGGACAGATCCGTTAGTGTGGGAGGGCGACTACACTTCCACTCCGGTTCGTATCATCTCCTTTCTTCGTGCTAAGAGAATGGTTAGTAAAGGGTGTTTAACGTTCTTGGCACACCTCAGGGATGATACTACCCAAGTACCTTCAATTGAGTCGGTTTCGATAGTCCGTGAGTTTCAGGATGTGTTTCCTACAGACCTTCCTGGTATGCCACCGGATAGAGATATTGACTTTTGCATTGATCTTGAACCGGGTACTCGCCCCATTTCCATACCCCCTTATAGAATGGCTCCCGCGGAGTTAAGAGAGTTAAAGGCACAACTTCAAGAGTTGTTTAGCAAAGGCTTTATTAGACCAAGTGCATCTCCTTGGGGTGCTCCTGTTTTGTTTTTGAAGAAGAAAGATGGGAGTTTTCGGATGTGCATAGACTACAGACAACTGAATAAGGTAACTGTTAAGAACAAGTATCCTCTTCCTCGCATTGACGATTTGTTCGATCAGTTACAAGGTGCTTGTACCTTCTCAAAAATCGACTTGAGATCCGGTTATCATCAATTGAAAATACGGGCAACGGATGTGCCCAAGACTGCTTTTCGTACCAGGTATGGGCATTATGAGTTCTTAGTAATGTCTTTTGGGCTTACGAATGCCCCTGCTGCGTTCATGAGCTTGATGAATGGGATTTTTAAGCCATATCTGGATCTCTTTGTGATCGTATTTATTGATGGTATACTGATATACTCAAAGAGCAAGAAAGAACATGAGGAGCATTTGAGAATTGTGTTGGAAGTATTAAGGGAGAAAAGGCTTTATGCTAAATTCTCCAAGTGTGAGTTTTGGCTAGAATCAGTGTCCTTTTTGGGGCACGTGGTTTCTAAGGATGGAGTGATGGTGGATCCATCTAAGATTGAAGCAGTGAAGAATTGGGAGAGACCTACTAATGTGTCAGAAGTAAGGAGCTTTGTTGGTTTAGCTAGCTACTACCGCCGATTTGTCAAGGGGTTCTCTTCTATTGCTTCCCAATTGACAAGCTTGACTAAGCAGAATGTTCCATTTGTATGGTCGGATGAATGTGAGGAAAGCTTTCAGAAGCTCAAGACCTTGTTGACTACTGCACCCATTCTAACCTTGCCAGTGGAAGGTAAGAATTTCATTGTCTATTGTGATGCATCCTATTCGGGTTTGGGTGCAGTGCTAATGCAAGAGAAGAATGTAATTGCTTATGCTTCAAGGCAATTAAAGGTGCACGAACGCAATTACCCGACCCATGATTTGGAGTTGGCCGCGGTAGTATTTGCATTAAAGCAATGGAGACACTATTTATATGGGGTTAAGTGTGAAGTCTATACGGATCATCGTAGCCTACAGTATGTCTTTACTCAGAAAGATTTGAATTTGAGACAGAGGAGATGGATGGAACTACTGAAGGACTACGATATCACTATCTTGTATCATCCGGAAAAAGCTAATGTTGTGGCAGATGCTTTACGTAGAAAGGCAGGAAGCATGGGAAGTCTAGCTCACTTACAAGTTTCTAGACGCCCGTTGGCTAGAGAAATTCAAAACTTGGCTAATGACTTTATGAGGCTAGAAGTAAATGAGAAGGGAGGATTTTTGGCTTGTGTGGAGGCGAGATCTTCTTTTCTTGACAAGATTAAGGGAAAGCAGTTTGATGATGAGAAACTAAGCCGAATTCGGGATATGGTGTTGCGAGGAGAGGCTAAAGAGGCCATAATGGATGAGGAAGGTGTTTTGAGGATTAAGGGAAGGGTATGTGTGCCCCGTGTGGATGATTTGATCCACACTATTCTTACAGAGGCTCATAGTTCAAGGTATTCTATACATCCTGGTGCAACCAAGATGTATCGTGACCTAAAGCAACACTTTTGGTGGAGTAGAATGAAGCGTGATATTGTTGATTTTATTGCCAAATGTCCAAACTGTCAGCAAGTGAAGTATGAACACCAGAGGCCCGGAGGAACACTTCAGAGAATGCCCATTCCTGAATGGAAGTGGGAGAGAATTGCAATGGATTTCGTGGTTGGTCTTCCAAAGACATTGGGTAAGTTCGATTCTATTTGGGTAATTGTGGACAGATTAACTAAGTCTGCTCATTTCATTCCGGTCAAGGTGACTTACAATGCAGAGAAGTTAGCCAATTTACATCTCGGAAGTTGTTCGATTGCATGGGGTTCCACTCTCCATCATATCAGATAGAGGTACTCAGTTTACTTCTAAGTTTTGGAAAACATTGCATGCGGAATTGGGTACTAGGTTGGACCTTAGTACTGCGTTCCATCCTCAGACCGATGGTCAGTCTGAGCGAACGATTCAAGTGTTGGAGGATATGCTTCGTGCATGTGTGATAGAATTTGGTGGCCATTGGGATAGCTTCTTACCCTTAGCAGAGTTCTCCTACAACAATAGCTATCACTCAAGTATTGATATGGCCCCATTTGAGGCACTGTATGGGAGGAGATGTAGGTCTCCCATTGGTTGGTTTGATGCATTTGAGGTTAGACCTTGGGGTACTGACCTTTTGAGGGATTCATTGGAGAAAGTGAAATCTATTCAAGAAAAGCTTTTAGCGGCGCAAAGTAGGTAAAAGGAGTATGCAGATCGAAAGGTTAGAGACTTGGAGTTTATGGAGGGTGAGCAAGTCTTACTGAAGGTTTCGCCCATGAAAGGGGTGATGCGGTTTGGTAAAAGAGGTAAGCTAAGCCCAAGGTATATTGGACCACTCGAAGTACTTAAACGAGTAGGGGAGGTGGCTTACGAATTAGCCTTGCCTCCAGGGCTGTCCGGAGTGCATCCGGTATTTCATGTGTCTATGTTGAAAAGATACCATGGGGACGGAAACTACATTATCCGTTGGGATTCAGTTCTGCTTGATGAGAATTTGTCTTATGAGGAGGAGCCTGTTGCTATTTTAGATAGAGAAGTCCGCAAGCTGAGGTCAAGGGAGATTGCATCTATCAAAGTTCAATGGAAGAATCGACCAGTTGAAGAAGCCACTTGGGAGAAGGAGGCAGATATGCAAGAAAGATACCCACACCTGTTTACGGATCCAGGTACACCTTTTCGCCCTTGTTTTTCTTCTTGTGATCGTTCGAGGACGAACGATGGGTAAATTGGTATCTATTGTAACGACCTGTTTAGTCGTTTTGAGCAGCAGATTTTATTTTCTGGAAAAACTGTCTTGGTCGACGGATCCCACGACGGACCGTCGTGGGCACGACGGACCGTCGAGGGGGTCTCGTTCCAAAACACTTAGAATTCTGAAATTTGAGTACTGAAATCAACTCTCTGAACTTCGTAACGGAATGGCAGGACGGACCGTCGTGGGCACGACAGACCGTCACACATCTTCCACAGAAATTAAGTCTCTGAACTTCGTGATGACATGGCAGGACGGACCGTCGTGGGCACGACGGACTGTCACAGATTCTTCAAGGAAATTGAGTCTCTGAACTTTGTGACGGAAGCTGCAGGACGGACCGTCGCAGGCACGACGGGCCGTCATAGGCTGCGTAAACCCAGACTGGGTCGGATTTCTGTTACATATTTTAAGGGGCGTTTTGGACTATTCATGCTTCTAATTATAAAGTTAGTGGGTTAAAGCTAATAATTCAATTACTTGGGGGTTAAAGGGGACAACCTTGAAATAAATAGTGGGCTACTTTTACCATCTTTATACTTAATTATATGCTAATTAGGGTAAAAGAAAAAGGGTTTGAATAAGAAAAATAGAAAGAACAAAGAGAGAGAGGAACGATCGAGAGAGAGAGAGAGAGAGAGAAGAACGCAGCTTTGGGAAAGTAGATTGCTTGATCACAATTCTTCGGTGGAGGTAGGTTATGGTTTTTATTCTATTCGTAGTAGACTCTTAATAGCGAATGATATGTGTTGGTTAGTATTATAAAACCTTCTATATGCTTGATTGTGTGCTTACATGATGTGATTACATAATTGTGATGAATAAGCATGATGAGGCTATTGAATCTCTAATCCTAAATTCACTTTGTTAACGACGATGCCTTGGTATAAAAGAAGGCTTGATGAACTAACATAATGAGATTGATGATGCCTTGGTATAAAAGAAGGATTGATGAATTGATAGAATGAGATTAGTGGAGCGGGTGTCACGAACCGACACGTAGAATTAGGGGATCGGGTGTCACGAACCGACACGTAGAATTAGGGGATCGGGTGTCACGAACCGACACATAGAATTAGGGGATCGGGTGTCACGAACTGACACGTAGAATTAGGGGATCGGAGTGTCACGTTCCGACACATAGTAGTAGGGGAGCGGGGTGTCACGTACCGACACAAGAGGAATAAAGATAATGAATATTGAAAGATGTTAATATACTCAATCTAATGAACCTAATTCCCAAATGAGTATGGTATTGAGGCTTGAGTCCTCATGGGTGAACTTGGCGGTACTTATTAATGATTATAGTACTTGTTTTGCTACATGTTGAGTAATATGGTTGATGTTATGATATTATCTGATATATACTGTTTTCTATTTTGAGTTGGCCGATGATACCTACTCAGTACTTGTGCCTTGTACTGACCCCTACTTGTATTTGTTTTCTTGATTATTTGTGGAGTGCAGCAAACGTACCGTCGTCTTCAACTCAACCGCAACTCTAGCCAGTCTTCATTACACCGGATTTCAGGGTGAGTTAATGCTTCTAGCTTGGACTGGATCTTCTTCTTCATGTCTTGATGCCTTGAAGTTCCGGCATGGACTAGCTTTTTATTCATTTTAGCTTCTTAGAATACTCTTAGTTTAGTAATTTGATCATAGATGTTCTTGTGGTGATGACTTCCAGATTTTGGGGAATAATAGATGTTGAGTTTTTAGAAGTTATTGAATTGATTTTCATTAATGAGTTTAAGTCTTCCGCATTGTATTTGTTCATTATGTTTGAAATGTTGGGGTTTAGATTGGTTGGTTCGCTCACATAGTAGGATAAGTGTGGGTGCCACTCGCGGCTCGGTTTTGGGTCGTGACAACCACCTTGCAAGTTTATTGATCGACAGCTATTTCTTTCGTAGCTAGGGGTAGACCCTTTTGTTGACATGGTTATTATGGTCTATCTTTCTTCCTAATTTATTTTTCCTTATACGTGCTACTCGTTTTTACAATAGAGATTCATCGAGGATGACATGGAAAAGGTGAATGGTTTCGTAAAAGAATCAATTGTTCCTTTCAGACAGAGGTTGAAGATTATGCTTGGGTTGCTAAATTTTTCAGTGAATTTTTTAAAATTTTAGAGAAATGGAGAAAATTAAGGAAAATTAGGGAAAGTTTATTAGTATACATGGCATGATTAGACCCTATTGTCTTATGTGACATCCACATGGCATTCAAGTGGCCTTTAACAGATTCTGATAATAGGAAGGGTATTTTTGACACTATAGTTTGATGAGAAGGGTATATTTGAGTCGAAATATAGTTCAAGGGTATAGTATACATGAGCTATTTCGGATAGTTTAAGGGTATTTTTGACCCTTTTCCGTTAAAACTATTAAGAATCTAAATAATTAGAACCTAAACTAATGAGATTTATGTAGTTTACCCAAGAAATAATACGTAAAAGAATTTATTAATGTAATAAGCGTGTTGGAACAATTCTTCTTAAATTTTGTTTTTAATTCGCACGTAATAAAACAAATTTATATTATTTAATTGTTTAGCATAGTTATAGTTTGCTATAATTACCACTCACAACTAACATTATACATTAATTATGTGGTCTGACTTCGAGTTTGTATAATAAGTCACGTGTGTGTATGTATAATTCGCCAGAATATACAAATACATATGTATATTATACAATTATTTAACCTATATACATATACAATTATCTCTCTCTCACTCTCTTCCTCTCTCGCTCGCCTCTCTCCTACCTCCTCCCTCTCCCATCTCGCTCACATATCTCCTCCCTCTCCCAATGTCGCTTGCCATATATACAAATACATATGTATAATATACAATTATATACATATACAATTCACCTCTCTCCAACTCTTTGTCATCTCTCCCTCGCCTCTCTCCTCCTTATTCTAGTCTGAGTAGTCTCGCTCACCTCTCTCCTCCCTATTCTAGTCTGAGTAGTCTCACTCGCCTCTCTCCTCTCTCTCCCACTCTCGCTATACATATATACAGATACATATGTATGTATATAATTATCTAACCGATATACATATATACAATTTACCTTTTTCCCACTTTTTCCCCCTCTCTCTCACATCTCTCCTACATATAACATGTAGCTACAAATTATAATTATCAAACTATAGTTATGAAGAATAATTAGGCTATTTTTAAGAGGTTATACATTAAAGTTCCCCTTCCTTGAAAATTTATATATCTCTTTGTCATTGTTATTGTTATGTTACTTGTATTTTTATTTTATTAAGCTGAATGATTTGAGAAAATTTTTATATTTGCAACAGATTATTAATTAGACATTTTATTCATGACTTTATCAATTAAACACTGTATTTAATAAATACTACTTTTAGTTGTTGGCGAAACTTATGTAACATAATGTTGCTAAATTGAAAAAATTAATGAATTGATAATTTTCATTAAAAATATACATACCACAAAATTTTATTTATCATTGAAGTAATATGAATTTATGGACAAATATTTCAAAGAACAACTCTTTAACGTCAATAATGCAATGTAATAGAAGTAAATAGTAATTTGGTAGATGAAAATTATTGAACTACCATTAAGCTTAAACACTCTCACCAACTTCTCAATAATTTAACTTTCATTATAAATTTAGGTACAATAATTAATTAATAATTCGAAAGAATCAAAGTTAAATTAAAACTTATTTCAATTTAATTAAAAAATATAATATAAATTAAAATGAAAAATAATATCTCATTAATTAAAAATATAAATTAAAACGGAAGGAATAATATTTATCACAAAAGTTCACATAAAAGTTGTTTTGAAATTAAACTGTGGCAACCACAGCAGTGAAACAGCTCGGAGAAGAAGAAGATGAAGATGACATGGAAGAATCAGAGCAAGAAGAACCCTAACAAAAGACCTATTTCCCAACTCCAAAACCTCCCATTCGATCCTACTGAAGATTCCACTTTTCCCGAGGAAAAACTTGCTGAAAATGAAGAGATTTCTCATGTTAATGGAGATGAAGATATAATCAAACTTGTTGAGTCCTTTCAACAACAAGGAAATAAGCTTGCTGAGGTATTTCCTCACATGGGTTTCTCTTCGTTTTTCTGTATTTTATCTAATTTTTCTCCTTTTCAATCTGTATGAGGTTATTCACTGCGTATAATTTACAATTGTTGATTAGTTTTAGCAAATTGCTGTTAGATGGTCACTTGATATTGTTATCTATGTTTATTAGATGGAAATAAAGTAAAAGATTATCTTAAGTGTTGTTCTAAAGGAGTATTAGTAATTTCAATAGTTCTAAGTTGTTTATTTACTTGAGTATTTAGAAATTAAGTTTATATTCTGTTTAGCCTGAGCTAATAGTGGTGCCTGGACTAATGTTCATGTATTTCGAGTAATGGAATGATCCTTAAATCCATACATAATAATGTTGTTCATCGAGGTTTAAGCAAATGGAAAGGAATCGCCAAACTTTTTGCCTTGGCTTCATTGAATTTGCATATACCATGGTCTTCGTTGTTTCCTCAACTAGTTAGCGATACCCTTGGGTGCATTATCGTCCCACCTTTTCACTCCCATCGTTGTTTCTCGTAATCTCTATTTCTTTTGTCACTTTTTCTCTTCCTTCTCTCTGTTTTCTTCTTCCTTTTCCCCCTTCTTTTTTCACATCAGTAGCAACTCTATATCTTCGAAGGAACTCCAGAATAAGGCAGGCTGGATGTGTTGTTCGTATTAGGGAGCTTTTTATTGCATCTGATTACTGAACTTAATTAAAGTAGTTGTTCTATTGATAGAATGTATTGGATTTACATCTTTAACTACTAGATAGGTTGTTTTCTTCCATATGTTTGTCCTTGTTTCCTCTTCTTTTCGGATGAAGAAGATTTCAACATATTACTTTTTACTTCAGTAAGCTCTTAAGAGGAAGAAGTCATTGTAAGTAAGTAGGTGAATATTTTAATGTAGCAGTTTATGTCTCTGAGGTAAATCTAGCATCTTGTGTTTGATCCTTGAAGTTCTTACATGTAACGACAATCAAGATTTACAAGTGATGAATATACAAAGATTTACAGGTAAGCATAACATGTGTCGCGTGAAGGGCCTATATCATTTCCTGCTGCCAAGAATTCATCTTGTTGGACACTATATAAACCCAGGGTAACTCTTTGTTGAGGGCTGGGGCATGCCCTGACTCCAGATTTCTAAACCTTATTGCACCCCCAAAAAATAATTAGGAGTCATTTGGCTCATGGGATAAAAAAGAATAATCCAGGGATAGAATGCACTTAATGTAGGATTATTAATCCCCTGTTTGGTTGAATTTTTGTTTTTGGTATAAGTATTTCTCAGATTAGTTATAGCACATTTTAGTATTATTTTAAATACCGTTCAATGCGAGATAACAATTCAGGGATTAGATGTTCGGGACAAAGCAATCAAACGACAAAAATGTTATTCACAAAAGCTCTTTCCCAAAGTCTTTTAAGAAGGCCAGGGTTAACATTGTAAGTAAAAGTTTTGTATATTATATAATGAAGCCCATGTTTTATATTATGCTCCGTATATCTCATTTTTAATTCAATGAATCAAACATCTACAAAAAGAAGTGTATATATATTATAATCCCCATATTATAATCCTGGGTATAGCTTATTTGCAAACCAAACAACCCCTTAGAAATTTATTGTGTCATTAAAGTTTGGAGTTGTGAATTGGAGGTCAAAAGTTCAGTCTTTCAAACAGTTACCTCGCTATGTGGATAGGAAGGCTACTTGCCAAGTGGTTGTCTGTAGTTTGCACCACCACTATCGGGCGTTAACGTTGCAGTAAGTTAACTGTAAGAGGATGAACTGAAGTGAAGAGTTGAGTCTTGAAACTAGCTTCTTTGTATTGTAGAAAGTAAGATTATGCACAAGTGCTTGTCATGTTAACTAACACATTTTTTTGAGGAGGAAGGGGGAGTTAGTGATGTTTCACTAATACTCTTATCTTAAAGATGAGCTTTAGTGCGATGGTAAGTTGAGTGTGAAAGTACCTCGATATGAAGTATATTTTGCATGATACTTTAAGGCAACACTAAGCACAACGGTGAATCTACTGCTGTACTGCAGAAAGTAAGACTTAATACAGTTGCTTATAAAGGTAAGGTTGTGCTACATTTTGCATTAATACTGATAGCCGAGGCTAAACACAATGCTAACTTTATTTATGGTGGCTCTGAAGTCGAAAAGCCTTAAAATAGCCTCAGAATAGAATAAAAAGTTAAGGCTATATACAGATTTTTAGTACCAGAAGTTATACTAACAAGAGATTCAACACATTGGTAAGTAAGTAAATGTTGTTTTTTTTGAGACAGAGGTAAGTAAGTATATGTTGAGGCGATAACCTTTTCTGGAGGTCTTTAACATATCCTAAATGCCGAGGAATACTGCATTACCAGTTTTTATTAAAAAAAAGTATATGTTGAGGTGAGTTGGATGTCAGAAGTTCTCTTGTAGATGGCCTGGTTCCGGTTCAGAGAGTGAGGCTATGCACACATGACCTCTTTTGCAAACCTCAATATCTATGTTGCAAGGATCTTTTTTATCTCTAATTAAGGGTGTGAGACTCTTACCACATTTGGTCACTCAAACCCTCATTGAGTCCTCGAGGAATATTTTTTTTGGATGAGTGATTTTGAACACTTGATTGATTGTTGATATCATTTCAAATTCCAACAGCATAATCCAGAAGCCGGGGTTAAGTCTCTTCTCTTTTCTTTTCTCTTTTTTTTTTTGAAGGAAGGGAAATATCGTGAAGCACTTGGAAAGTGGGAGTCTGCTCTACTTTTGATGCCAGATCGTGCCATTCTGCATGAACAGAAGGCTCAAATTTTGCTTGAACTTGGAGAAACATGGAAGGCGCTACAAGCTGCTACTCGTATGTTTTGACATTCGCATTAATTTAAATGAAATTCTCCTCATTCCCTGAGCAAATTATGCTGAGAGTCAATTCACAAACATATTTTACTTGGATTTATTTTCAATGTTATATATCATGAAAGGTTATGCACCTACTTTTAGGCTCTGAAGCTTCTTGTGCCTACTTTTGACTCATCTTTAAGGTTATGAACAAATCTGGCAAATATATCATTTCAGGTATGATATTGATAACAGCCAAATGTGAGAACCTAGAGTAAGACGAAGTTTATTTTTTACTTATCTTTTCCTTAGCATTGGAAGATTTTTCTTTTCCACATTCTTCCTGTGTAAATCTATATCTGGCATATAGATATTCAAAGTTGGATTTTAACCTACTTTAATGGTCACTAATGCCCTCTTTAAGTCATTGATCTGTGTTTGTGTATAAAATAACTTCAGATGATATATTTCGTGACTCATAGTAACCTGCTTCCTGTTTGAGCAGGTGCAACTGAGTTGGAACCAAGCTGGGGTGAGGTGTGTGAAACTGTTGATCATTCAGCTTTACTATTGTTTCACCTGTTGTTCATATACCTGCTTTAGGGATGTAAACGCAACTCTTAGTGCACTGCAATAGTTGGGAACCTACACCATCCTTGCTTAATATCATGGGGGATCCTGATGGACAACGTAACATACTTTTATCTGTAGTCTGTTCAGTTTCAATACTTCTAAGACTAGTTTTTCAAACTTCTACTAACTTTAAGTGTCATGCGCTAGTTTTCATGTGCAAAGTCCTCTAGATTTCAGCCTTAATTGTTCACGCAATGTGCATGTTACTTCCTTTCTGTTCTACCTCTTCCTGCATCTATTCCATAGTCTATGCAAATTCAATGCTTCTATGTCTTCACTTGGTAATAAATTACTGGCTTTAGAGGTTAAGATAGGTAATGAGCGGTGTACTGACTAGCTACCTCATGATAGAAGCAGCTTTGCACTTTGAACTTCATGTTCATACTTGTGTACATAGTTAAGCTTAGAGCTTGATGGAATGATCAGGCAAAAGGCACTCTCCGTTTCTATTCCATTTCCTTAATCCAAACTATTTACAGCTTTGGAAAATGAAGCTTAGACTAAAAGGCAGTTGACTGCAAGCTTCTGATTCTTAGGGAACGGCCAATTTCTACTATCACTAGAATGTACACTACTTCATTCCAGTGATTGCTAGTTCTTCTGTCTGTTGCAGGCGTGGGTCACCCTTGGTAGAGCACAGCTGAATTATGGTGAGCCTGACAGTGCTATAGAAAGCTTAGACAGAGCACTAGCCATCAAGGTATAAATTAAATTCATTGCTAATGCTCAACCTTGCTTCCTCTGAGAATCCTTTTTTAACTGAGATGCTCCCTTCATGAATAAATGGATATTCTCTGCTTAATGTATTACACCAAGACTCAAGGTCAATATTACTACCTTAATATCTGGAGGAAAAACTGTATTTTGAGATTTAAGCAATTGTCTTACTCTATTCATCTTGCTTTTATCACATCCTAGTTCTGAAATATTCAGTGATATATTGTGCTAAGTGTGTCAGATATGATCACGTGTTCAGTAAACCACTTACGAACCATAAATCGGACTTGTTTTGCAGCCAGACTCTGCTGAGGCTCGTAATGATCGACAAGCTGCCTTGCATCATATTCAGAGGAGAAAACAGTTACAGACATCAGGTTTAAGCATGAACCAAAACCGTTTTGCTGTAGTGGACAAAACTGAGAGCACTTGAAGGTTTGAAAACGTAGGTTTAATCTCATTACAGAGGATGCTTTGTTCCGATAAGATCCTGAGGCTAGGGAATATCTTCTGCCACATTTGACTTCGAGTCACGGTTTCAAAGTGCTGGTTCAGATATAGAATGAGTTGTAGGTGTGCATATCAGTGAGGAGATAAAATAGCCAGAAGGGTTGACAATGATAAAACATGATGCCTGGGCACTGAAATGTGTACCTGTAATATAGATGATCCTCTATGGCCTCTAACATAGAGTTACTTCATACTTGTGTTTGTTCGATTATTCTGATTAGTAATATATATATACACACACATTCTGGTGCGCAAATCAAGTGAATGACGTTTTTTTACTTTCAAAAAGCACATCTGATTTGTATAGACCAGTGAAAGAATTTGTATCACACACAATGATACCCAGCCATCACCCATAGCCATCCCACCTTTCATAATTTTTTTCTAGATTACATAGAGATGCTGTTAAAAAAACACTTCTCTTCCATTTGCACCAACCCACTGTGCATTCCCTTGCCAAGATGTTTGCCTTTCTAAGTCAAGTAATGGTGACCCATTGAAGATTGGAGTCTTGTAATATATCGACAGATGCCCCTAAATTGAGGGTTTAGTTAACAGAAGGGACGACTTTGTCTCCCTGAAAGAAGAACAGCCTTGATGGACTAAAACTTATCTCTTTCTTTCTCAATCTCAAAAAATATATTTCACACAACTTAGAACTATACACATACCAACACATGCATATGTAAATAAAATAATGCCAGGAATATTTACCCGTCACTGTATGATAAAGAG
The DNA here is from genome assembly GCA_027704805.1 of Solanum corneliomulleri. Taxonomy (NCBI): domain Eukaryota; kingdom Viridiplantae; phylum Streptophyta; class Magnoliopsida; order Solanales; family Solanaceae; genus Solanum; species Solanum corneliomulleri. The sequence goes on along the minus strand of JAKWIY010003055.1, from coordinate 53,237,791 downwards.
GACGCCAGTTGGAAAAACAACTGTTGTTTGAAGTTTCTATTTTCATTTTATCTAAGAAAAAAGAATAGCAAATTATGCGGGGAACAGGTTGAAGTCTTCACAGGTTTAAACGGGTTTGCCCTGAAACCGCCCTGTTTGCTATCACTAAACAAAGGGCATAAACAACAAATCAGGATAGAGAAATACCCAGGTTTACCCTGAAACTGCCCTGTTTGCTATCCCTAAACATATGTCATAAACAACAAAGAAGAATAGAGAAATTCCTTGACATTCAGGAAGTCGGTTCTCTCATTTTACAACCACATGCAACAGCAGTTGCTGTTGCTGGCAACCCCAACAAGCAATATGTACTAGAAAATACAATCTGCAACACTACAGGCATGGCTTGTAAGGACTATCAGTTAGACAAGAAATTGTATGCTACCAATATCTGAAAGTTCACCACTAGTATCTTCCTTACAGGCCAAACCACCGGTAAACAGGTCATGTACCACTGTCAACTTGAACCCAACCACATCTTTCATATACAGAGCTACCATAATTCATGCAATGATTTGAGTCCTATCAGTCTTTTGATCCTAAAGCAGCTAAATCCTCCTGGTAGTTGAGAGTTTGGACAGCATCTAGAAGCATTTCCATACCTCCAGATTCATTTAAAGCTTCCTTCTCCTTACCTTTTGGTACACCTAATTCTCCACATTGTTCTTTTCTCTTCTTCGCTTCATTTTCAGAAGACTCAAATGCCTTTCTTGCTTTGCGTATGCGCTGTATCTGTACATCACATTTTTTGCAAAACCATTTCCCTACAGGAATTGAAGTGTGTGGTGGTTGCATGCAGAAAATATGATAAGCATGATCGCAGCCGTCACAAAGTACGATTTTGTCATCGTCACAATCATTCAGGCAAGCTCTACACAGACACGAGGGGCAGTACCAGCAGGAGCCAGAAGCATCCAACTGCTTTCTGGTCAAGCACCTCTCATGGTAAAACTTGTGAGGGCAGAAGGAATGACCACATATTCTAACATTGTCATTACTCACCACAGTTCTACATACGTTGCAAAAGGGCGAATCCTCAACTCCTTCACAGAGTTTAAGTTCACCATCCACTAAACCATTCGTGCTATCCTCCAATTCTTGAACCATATCTTCAGATGTAAGGTCTTCAACCTCATTTTCAATTATCACGGAGCTAGACGTGGTGAGTCTTTCGCATACTACACAGTTGTCATGGGGAGAATCCATTCCTTTGGCAGTGCATTCGGGACAATACCAACTTCTTATGGGAATTTCTTTAACACTAGGCTCAACACAAGCGAGATGATAAATCTCCTCACATGAATCACAAGCTAAACTATCCCCACTATCCGCTTTCTCTCCACAACATTGGCAAGCACATCTTTTATTTACACCATAGGTCTCTGCTTGTTCCATTTTAGCAACTAACTGTCAACATCAAAAAGAAAAGAAAACATAGTAAACTTGAATTCTAATAATTAAATATATCTGCAGTTTCAAGTTGTAGAAACAAATAAAATACGATGCCAAGTCAATCCCTCAGATTTTTTGTGATTTTTTACTTTGTGGGTTTCATAAAGTAGATATCAAGTTGCAGCATCGAGTCCAGCCAAAAGCAAGAATTTTTTAATTTATAGTTTCATATTAAAACTAAGATATAATTCCAACGATGTGGAACTCAAGGTTTGAAACCAAAAGCAAAATAAGTTTACGACAAGCTTTTTCTTGAAAATGGTGGTGATCAAGCCAGTTGCACACACCTCGACTATTCCATTAGGTACTACCTTAAACTAGCACAGATACACTCAGCACCAACGCTTAAACGCATGGAAAGAAATCACATAATGTAAATTTGGTGCTGCTGGGATGGGAACCTTGGTATATCTGAGGTTTGCACCGACTTCAATGACAGAAGGTCATACACCCTCGGTTCCAGTAAACACTATATATGGAAGATACCTATATATATCCCCATAAAGAGCTTTTTTAGATGGTATCTCCCCATAAAGGACTTCCAATACCACTTCTAGGAGCTTGGTTACATTATTCCCCTAAGTGGTTCCCCAAGAAATCTGGAATAACTGCAAGTACTTGGTTGGTACATGCACTTGCCAGTTGCCACAACCAAATATCCAGAATTGGGAGGTATTACCATTGAATGAGAAATTTTATGCTACAAGAACAGTGATGGATTTGAAATTTCCGGGACGACAATTTTCAAAAGCTGTTACTCCTCCAAGAAGCTAACTAGAGAACAACCAAAATTACCAATAGTCAACCACTAGAACGGAAACAGAAAAGAATGACGGAGAAGAAGACTTGCCTCCTCTTTTGTATCTTCAGTGTTTTCATGCACTGAACCGCTCACCTAAAGAGGTGAGAGGTTAAAATCACATCAATTTTACCAGCATTGTGTGCAAAAGACGGAAGCTCAATGAACCAAGTGTTAGCAAGAAACCCGTACCTGAGCTCGGAAACAACCTGTAGATATTTCTGAAAGACTCCTTGAAAGAGAAATCATTTCACAGCCAACTTCATTAAGCTTTGTCCACATCTGCAAATAATTCAGGATGACGATACATGAGTTAGAACTAAAAAATGCTTCATCATCATTGTGTTGCTTCAGATAAAGGAAGAACCATAGACCCTGGAACAACCTTCCTACACGTATCATTCAAAGAATGAGAGTTATTTAGATGTGTACAAGCAAGTCTAAGGAAACAGAATCAGAAGCAGATTTATCTAAGGAAACAAAATCAGAAAATCCTTAAATATCTTTTATAAATGATTGTGCTATGTATACAATATGATATTGTGTCTGTGCACATTAGGTAACAAAGATTTAAAAAAAAAAAGGAAGTAGCAAGGCTTTTTTTTAAGTCTTACCAAATTCGTAAAGAATTGCAAACATCATAGCTCAAGATATGTCAGTACAGATATATCATCAGAAACTATTACCAACATTACCTAAAATTAAGCATAGTCCTATATAAGTTACACCAAAAATTTCATTCACTGACATCTAAAATCTAACTTGATAGCTCCAATCATTGTACAATTCGTTGATTTATATTTAATAATCTATCTATATACAATAGAGAGGACAGTTTAAAAAAAAATATCAACAGGAGAGGCAAAAGTGCCACGTGTAAGCACCACCCAAAAAAAACCCAAATTCTCAATTTTTAAAAAACAAATCAAATCTGTATTTTTAAAAAGTGCCAGCTATCACGTGATACACATAAATTTTCAATAGACAAATTATTTTAAAACAGAAAATTCAAAAGAAAAAATTGTCATTTCAAGTTTTAAAAACTGGAAACGTACATGACTATTGCCATATTTAAACCGTTTAACTATCTTATCCTTCTTCTACTATATCAGTTTTTTTTTCTTTTTCACAACAAAACAATCATTCTTATTCTATTGAGGAACTTCTTTGCAAACTACATCTGATAACATAGATTAGTTCATTTAGACAACTGAAACTCTTCTTATGGATTTAGAGCCTGATACTTTGAACAGTGTTAGATGTGACCATTACGGTCAGACTTTCAGATCTAATAAGTAATAACATTATTTTTGGTCAGCCAGGTGTTGGCAACAATTGGGCTAGAGGTCAAGGGTCATAATACCAAGGGTGCTGGGTTAATTAATTCTGTTATTGATGGTATTCGTAAAGAAGCTAAGAATGCAGGGTGGATGAAATGGAGGCTCACATCTAGAGTCTTGTACGATAACTCACGCTAAGTTGCGCGTACTCTTCACTTTTGGTGCCACACCTGTGTCGACACGACATGGGTGTGGGCAGTGTTTTGGACGGCGAGAGGCGACAAGGGTCTGCCTCGCCACGCGGCGAGGCGAGCGGCAAGGCGCTCGCCTTTTTAAATCGAGGCGTCAATTAATACCAAAAATTAAAAATATTTAATTGCACATATAATGTTCAAAATTTCAATAGAAATTACATATCTTACAAATACTATAATAATTACTATAGAAAGAATTGTTATTTTTTTCAAAAAAATAATGGACAACAATGACAGACTCACAGCACAGTGAAAACAAAAGGCATTTTACAGTAATCTGGGACAAAACAGAGAGTGAAGAAAATAGAGGGAAAAAAGAGTAGAAAAGAAAACAAAACTGAAAGTCTGAAACGAAAATTGAAGAAGAACAGTAAAAAAGAGGTATACCTCAGGTCTTCAGCAGTAGCAACTCGAAGATGATGGAGACCAGGAGAAGAGATTGCGAGGGGAAGAGAGTCGCGAGGGGAAGAGATTCGGGGGGAAGAGTGCGCAGCAGCAGATTTTGAAAATATAAAAAAAAAACCCTAATTTTGACTAATATTGTTAAGTCAAATATTTTTCTAAAAAAATTAAATAAAAATGGCGCCGCCTTTTCTGGCGCCATTAGGTCGCAATGGGTCGCCATGGGCCGCCTTTTGCATACCGCCTCGCCTCAGTGGGGAATGGCGAGGAGGCCTCGCCTCGCCTCGCCTCTCGCTAAAGGCGATGAGGCGCTCGCCATTCACAACACTGGGTGTGGGTGATGGATCCGTGTTCGATTTGGTCAACCGATTTTGGGTACTTTGACCAAAAACTATAGGGAAAGCCTGAACAATTCTAATGATTTATGTAATCAATGCAAAAGAAAAGGTGAAATTGAAAAAAATGGAATACCTTTTATATAGAAATTCTTATGTCACTCTTTTTCCTTTAATCTCCTTCTTGGGTTCTTCTCAAGTTCTCCACATAATATCTCATAATCTAGGTTTTACAACTCTATTTTTATATATTTTAATCATTTTCAGGCGAACCCGTGCAACCGTGTTCATACATGGATCTATATCCCCGAATCTTAAAAATTAGATCATGAAGGACCCGACCTCTAGATCCACACCCGTATCGGACATCCGCACCCGAATCTGAGCAACTTAAGTGATTAGTGCCACCAAAACTTAAAAGATAAATTCTACAAAGTGGTGGTTAGATCAACCATGTTTTATGGACGGAGTGTTTGGATATAAAAAACTCTCACGTTCAGAAGATGTAAGTTGTGAAAATGAGGATGCTGAGATGGATGTGTGGACATATTAGGAAAGAAAGGATTAGGAACAAAGATGTCCGAGACAAGGTGGAGTTGTTAACTCGTGCTAGTTATTAAGCTTTGTGATTACCTGTTCGAGAAGCTTAGATTGTGATGACGACAAGGTATTTGCTTAAATGTTTATTCATGTCGTGATGTATTACCTCAGTGTCTTAATGTATTTTGTTCATTTGAGACACTTAGAATTGTGATTCATTGCATTTAAGTTTAAATGTTTATGATTACTTATGCCAATCCGTATTTAATGTGTAACCATTGTCGATGTCTTCTCTAGACCATCCATAAAAGCATGTTTATTTCAGAAGAGCGTCCTTCAATTAGTTAATTAAAGACTCCATTTTTCACTTTGTGTTAGCTCTCCAATTAGTTGGTTCGATAAAGGAGAAGATACAGAAATCCTTCGGACTTGGTAATTTTTAATTATTTTTAAGCAATTTCTTTTTAATTGGTTAAAGCATTGATCAAAAGATGTGTTCAGAATCAGGTTCAAGTCGGTGAAGAAACTAATAGAGTTAAACTTTTGAAGATGAAATTCTTAAGAAATTTAAAGAAGAGAGCAGAACAAGACAGAAAACTTGAATGCATAAATCAGGGAAGCCGTCTTCATTTTTGCATGTCCATATAAGGTGCTTAGTCATGTTGTTTTACTCTAGCTAGAGACAACAAGAGTAGACATCTCTTTTGTCAATGCAATATATAAACTCAAGATTGATTAACCTCTTTTCCGTTGCTGATCGGCAATTAGTTAGGAAATCAGAAACCAAAACTAAGATTGGACGATTTCAGTAGATGCACATCAATCGATCAATGGTCAATGGTCAACGGTCAAGAAAAATTTTGTTTCAAGAAATGACACGTGATTTCATTCATAAATTCATTTCTATGTACTTTTAGACATAGATCATTTATATTTCATTGTTGTCTTTACATTTGTCAATATTTTATATTTGTGTTTGTATCTTCTATATGAAGTAATAACACTATCTCATTACTAGGTTCTGCAAGTAACTCTTGTTAGAAATATTGAAAAAGAATATTATTGAATTGTTGTATCTACACTATTACAAAGAGACCCTATTTATAGACAATACAATAGACACATTTTCCAACTAGGACACTACAATACAATCCTCTTCTAAGTAGGACACTATATACTATTCCTATTCTAAGGGCCCGTTTGGCCATAGATTTCCTAATTAATATTTGGAAAAAAATTTGACAAATAGTGTTTGTCCATACAATTTGCCATTATTTGGCAAATATCCCAAATTTCCAAATACTAGTTTTTTCTAGTATTTGGGTCAAAATCTCATTATTTAAAATCTTTTGAAATTGAAATTTTATCCCGAACTTTTATTTTTACAAAAACACCCTCTATAGTAGTAGGTTGCGTTGTATAACATAATTTTTACGTGAACACCAAAATAGTGATGAAATATTTAGTGAATATTAAATGATGATATGGTTGTTGATGAAATGATGAACAATCGGCTCAAGGTAACAAAGTCATGTGCTTTGTCTACTTCACGATGTATGGAATGATCATTGTTGCGCTCACTCCCAAACTACCACATTGCTCTAGTGACATGGACACTAATTGTTGCCGTTGCAACGAACATCCAATTGACTTGTAATACAAACTTATAGTTAGTTTTGATAATTTTTAAAACTTATGGGTACAAGTCATATTTTTCTAAAAAAGTAAAATATATTTTCCAAATTCTTTTTTATATTTTCCAAATACTATGGTCAAACACATGGTGAAATTTCACCCAAATTTTCATTCAAATAATATTTGCCAAGAATATTTGAAAATTTATGGTCAAACGCTAGTAAGTAGGATTGTATATACCTATTACTATTCTAACAACTCTTATTTACTTCCCTTTGTGAGAAATATAGGAAAAGAATATTATTGAATTGTTGTTGTATACATTATTACATTGAAACCCTATTAATAGACACCAGAACACAATCCTTTACCAAGTAGGATACTATTTATTATTCCTGTTTTTATTTTATTCCTATTCTATTCTAAATAGGATTGTATAAACCTTTCTTGTTCTACTAGGATTGTATAAACATATTCCTATTCTCATAGGATTGTATAAACCTATTCATATTCTAACACTCCCATTCAAGCTAGTGTGTACAATTCATGTACCTAGCTTGTTACAAATGTAATTAACACGGAGACCGATGAGGGACTTGGTGAGATATTTGTAGACTTCACAAAATTGACAGTCAATAATCAATGTGCTTGCCTTCTCATTAAATATTGGATTTGATGCATAATGTCAGTCAATCTCAATGTGCTTGATTTTCGCATGAAATACTGAATTTGATTCATAATGTTTGTGTTGAATTTCCCAAACCAAGCTTGAGATAAATGTTCTAAACCATAGAGTGATATGCACAATCGACATACAAGGCTACTAAACTCCCCTTAGCAACAAAGTGCTCAAATCTAGTATAAAGTATATGGATCGTGTCGGAATCAATAGACAAGTTGATATTAAATAAGAAAGTCACCGAAAAATTGATCGGAACATGCTCATATGCCGGAGTATTATATTTGATGGCTAAAGTGGTCATAATCTAAAAATAAAATTATATGGGTATAGTCGGAATGATGTCACGACCAAACTAGTAAATAGAAATTATATAGGATAGTTCGAATTGATGGAACGATACCATTGAAAAAGAGAAATAATATGGATAAGGTTGGAAAGACGACATAACCCTACGCAAATCACTTTCTAGTCTTGTTCCCTTCCAACAACTCTTCAGCAACATCTCTTTACATAACTTCCGATGACCTATTTCCCCTTTATTCCGCTACCCTACTCCCCTTCCCACCTCCTTTTCCTCCCCTCCTGCTGGATAGATTCATGTTTTCCTCTATTTCTACAATATAAAACTCAGGTTGAAATACAATGCACATCCATGTTCTATAGCTACTTTCTCCAACATCCACCTTCACAGAAACAGAGCCCCTCCCCCCTTTCCTCACCCTAATTTTCACTCTAGAAATGTTGTGCATACTGCAAATAACATCAACAAAGCCCCCCACACAGCTCCCCTACCTTCTTGAAAAGGTCAACATACGGAGGTGAAGCGGCAAATCCACCAAATTTACAATCACAGTATCACCGGTAAGATGAGTACCAACACATCCATCTTGCTCCTTCCATCTATCCAGTTTCAAGAAATTACCACCAAACCACCTCTTTCCTCTATGGAAAGTTTCAAGTTTCAACAGCCTCTTTCCTCGTAAACTATCTCCTCAATTATGAAGACCCAATTCCCGAAACAAGACATAATTTAACTGCTAAAAGCATAAACTCATACATAGCTTTCACCACCCACATGTATTATCCGGCAATCCAAATTTATGCATAAGCTAAAGCTCTTACTCTCATTACGTTGATCTTTAGACCATTTTACTAATCAAAGGATCCTTCTTTAATCAAGTTACAACTCATTTAACTGGAGACACTGACAGTATTTTCATGGTCAAATACGTAAGTTTGCAATCATAAAGCACTACATTTAGATAACACAATAGGATGCATGCAATACTCTAACGAAGTAAAGATGATACATAGCAATAACTAAGCAAAAATCTATCAGATGGAACTAAAAAACATAGACCAACCTTCTATACAATTAGCAGGGAATCGAAAGTACTACCAAGCCTCCCAACCCAAAAAAAACACCAATCAGTAATATGACTAGAAGACTTCCCCATCCATCATCAACTTTCCCAGAGACCCAGACTAAGAATTCACACCTTGCAAATTTATCTTCAGAGATGTTTACGTTGCATTTAAAGAATTTCACTCTAAAAACAGATCATTCCCAGAGATGCACAAAGCAGCTTTTGCTCAAGAGTGCCATATTGAGTTGAATGGATTGCAGATGAAGGCCTTACACAACACTAAACAGTTTCCTAGGATTTGTAATGGAAATGAACTTCTTTGGTTTAATACGGATATCTAACAAGGTTCCCCAGTAACTAAGATTTATCACCAGGTACAGCTACTCAATTTGAAGTCTGACGCTCCGTACAGCTTTTACAACTTATCTGTATGTTTCGATAGGAGGAGAAAATTTATTTGGTGTAAGACACAAAATTATTAGTTGTATGAGATTTCACATTTCATGGCAAGTGTAAATTGTGGAACCCCTAATTTATCAATTTCTCTCTCACTCCCCTCATCACCCTTGCGAATCTATCCTTTCTCCACATTTCTTATTCCCAGAGACCCAGACAAAGAATTCACACCTTGCAAATTTATCCTCAGAGATGTTTACGTTGCATTTAAAGAATTTCACACTAAAAACAGACCATTCCCAGAGATACTCAAAGCAGTTTTTGCTTAAGAGTGCCATATTTATTTGAATAGATTGCAGATGCAAGCTTTAGACAACACTAAACAGGTTCCTAGGATTTGTAATGGAAATGATCTTCTTTGGTTTAATACGGATATCTAACAAGGTTCCCCAGTAACTAAGATTTATCATCAGGTACAGCTACTCAATTTGAAGTCAGACACTCCATGCAGCTTTTACAACTTATCTGTATGTTTCGATAGGAGGAGAAATTTTATTTGGTGTGAGACACAAAATTATTAATTGTATGAGATTTCACATTTCATGACAAGTGTAAATTGTGGAACCCCTTATTTATCAATTTCTCTCTCACTCCCCTCATCACCCTTGCGAATCTATCCCCTCTCCACATTTCTTACTCCTAGACACCACACACACACACACACACACATCCTTCTCCTACTCTATCTTTTCTCACTCTTCATCAGAATAGCCCCCAAATCCCAATACATCCCCAGCCCCGAGTTCAAAGTCAGAAATGGGATGCCACTGTTCAATCCACAACTCTTTCCATATTTTCTCCCTTCCTCTCTCTATTTTTGATTTGGGTAATGATTATCAAAAAATTAGAAAATTACAAGCATTTCAAGAAATTGACAATATAGATAGTGAAAATGGAAAAGAATTGGGAGAGTAAAAAAAAGGACAGTATTATTAAGAACTTCAGAAACTGAAAATGGGTATTCAGTGAAAGTGAAAAGAAGGTTGTGAATGAGGACATCTTGAAGAGGTTTTGGTTCAAAATTGGTAGAAAAGTTTTTTCTTCTTTTCTGAAATTACGGTGTTTGTTCAGTAACAATAAAGTAGACTAGTAGGAACCGAATCTTACAATTGCAAATATGTTGCTTTCATTATATCTGAGCAAGATATGTTCTACCACCAAAAATACATACAAAAGGTACGCAATACCATAAAAGGAAAATTTTCTGCAATTTCCATTCAGGATGCTTCTTGTTGTAACAAGCTGCATTACCAGCAACTTCGGACGCTTCTTTTATTGTAATGAGCTGCATTTCAAGTAGCAGGTAATTCACTGGCCAGAAATGAATTTGTGTAGTTGGGTGAAGAAAGAGGGAAAAAAAGATAATGTTATCAGATTCCAAAAAAAAAATGAGATAATGGGTCCTATATTGTTTCCCGTCAACAATTGGTCCCATATTACACTCATATTTTTATTGAAAATCCCTCACACAACTAGTCATACTTGTGTCTCACCCATTATAAAATTTCTCCAACAGATGTTCCCATATGTACATCAACAGTTCATTTTATTTATCACAGTTTTATCAATACAACGAATTACATTGAATTTTGTATGTTTGTCTCTCATGAAGTCAGTACAAACAGAAGCAGATCTAGGAACTATTGATTTTGATTTGAATTGCTTGGCTGTTGTTGTTATTTGATCAGTTGAATTACTTTAATATATTTGTAATTGTAAGTCTTTAAAAAAAAGTTCATTTACTCTAAAGAAAGTCTCAATATAAAGTTTTATCTAGTGTATTTCCTATGTGCAACAAAGTTCCTGGGTATGTTAGCTGTATGCTTCAATGCATGAAGTTAATGCAGCACAATATATGGAGTTCATAACAGATTGTATCAACTTTAAGAGTGCCTAGGAATTTAGACATTTGTATTCCTAACCATGGAAAAAACACGAAGAATTGTAGTGAGGTTTGGAATAGAAGGTACCAGATTTTAGTAGTCTTACCCAACCACTACCATTCCGAGAAGTCAAAACAGTTATATTTAACTCAGTTTTCAAAATGCATCGTGAAGGTTCATAACACTTAACACATGCACAAGCTATAGCAGACAATTAATAATGCCAATAACAAGTATCTCAAAGCTACTCCCAGGCTGAGAGTTCATTATCAGACTCAAAAAAGGAGAAACTAAAGCAGAGAGGATGGAAGTTGGATTAAGTACATTACACCATAACATAATGTTAGCTAGATTGTTAGCTAAGTCCAAGTAATAGACAACATGGCTGTTTTCCTGAAACCAAACCACAAACAGAAAATGCAAAACAGTACCTGTTGAATATCTGAGTGAAAAAGGAGGGATGAGCCCTCATAAGATCCATCTTTCATCCTTGAGTGAATGCGACTAATATCAAAAAATTTGTCAGCCTTCATTCCTTCGAAATTTTCAAAGAGCACGTGACATAGCTGAGCAAACTTCTCTGATTTGACAATATCAAGAAACATGTGCTGACAGAACTCTGTCACCGTGCGACTTTTTGACTCATCCACTGATCCATCAGGCACTGCTTTTGTTCCATTCTGGATTCCATAAGACACAGGCTGTGATGGCAGAGAACCTCGGTTCCCATCTTCACAACATTTTCCAGATTCCTGAAAAAACAAGCAACAAACTATAAAGAACAATTAACAGCAAAGTATATAGTAGCTTACTAATGTATATTGAGTTATCCAGATACTTGCAACAGAAATACCTTAGCTTCAACAGCACAACTGGCTTCTGAATGTGATGCCAGTGCCTCTTGAATACATCCTTTCAGACCACCATCACTCTCTAATGATTGAAACATCTGCTTTAGAGCAGCACCCTTCCAATTTCTAACAAGCAAATCACCGGAATCATTCAGAAGACCATGTGGTTGCATATGAGCTACACTAGCTTGCATGCAAGAACTTTTGTTAAGAGCTGTATCTACTGGTCCATTCATCGACTGCATAAAATCAAGCAAGCCAGTTGTTTTTTTATCAGGTAAACGACTATATTAATGAAAAGGACAAAATTGGCCATACAAGTATACCAAAAAGTAAAAACCTACAACACGACATATGGACAAAGAGAATACCAAAAAGCAAACCAGTTGTATATCAAAGAACAAGAAAAGTATAGTGCAGATGGACAAAGAAAAACAGGAGGAAGGAAGAAACAAGAAGAAGACCACCAACTAGTACTTAAAGGACGGAATTTCTTAATTGGACGTGCATCTCTTAAAGAGTAACTATGACACTGTCAAGATCGTGGTCTTGAAGCAACGCATATTGCAGGCAGGGATGATGCAAGGCACTCTAAGCAAAAATCATCCAACAAAAAGCATTTTTGAAGAATCGGGATAAGTCCCAGCATGCATTTGGTGGTCAATCTGGAAAGAGAGAAACAACAGGAGCTCTGGTAATGTGCAAAACAGTCTACAGAATGTCAAAATGAAGTGTTCAGCTCTATTTTAGTTTTGGTGCAAACATAGTTTATTATCTCAAACTGAAGATGTCTTTGATGTTCTAGATTGTTTATAGGCAACAAGTATTAGCCTTGAGCTTTTGATAGATTGTGATACCTTTGAAGGGGAACTACACTTTTTGGTTGTAGTATACCTGTGGATATAGAGTAATGTTACCAGTTTCAAAAAAAAAGAATTGGGATAAGTCAGTAGGCTCATGAACTCTCCTTATTAGGAAGCAGTACTAAGCAGTACATGTATAACATAATCTTAAAGAAAATAAACTTGGTGAATACTTCATAATAAGAAATTAGAAACTTGGGAGTAAGAGAACGTGAAATTGTATATTTGCATCTGAACCAAAAATTGATATATATTCCATCTTGATTAACATGATTTTCACTTCATAAATCCTCTTAATCACAATATATTGATTTCTCTATCAAAATCAATGGTGTATACATATCAATTTTTTTCTTGTGTAGGATATTCTTTCATCTTTCCTAAATCCTGCACATTATGTTCTTTGTGAATATTATATGATAAAATTTCAAAATGTAGTATCAGTTATGCTTTCTGTCTAATAGAAATTTTTAGGGTACAGACTTATATTTGAAGGAAATGTCTGTCTAATAGAAATTTCTTTCAAATAAAAGTCTATACCATAAAATTTTCTATTAGACATACAGCATAACTCACACTACATTTTGAAATTTTATCATATAATATTCAAAGGTGGCATCATCTAAATGAAGTGAAAAGAAGACAAGTTTTTTTTAAACAGAGGTGAGTCTAAGAATTACACTTTATGGCAGTGTTCATGGAAGCGTGATGCGGTAAAAAGCGGTAAGGCTATGCTTCACGCTTTAGGCGATAAAGCGTTCACTTCGATGAAGCGCGCACATACTCATTCTAGTCTGTGAAGCGTAGAAGGCTCGCATCGCTGCGCTTCATCGCTTTAAGCGATGAAGCGCTCGCTTTCCTGAACACTGCTTTATGGGTTCAACTTTTAAGGTTCTTAGTATTGAACTCATTATATATGTAACTAATGGGTTCAACTCTACTTGCTGTTGCAATTTCAGCGAATTTTTACACACAAATTCAGGTTCCACTTTGAAAGTATTGGATTTAGACGAACCCCGTAACATAATGTTGCATCCACCCTAGTTATTTTAAACTATGCAACTAAGGGTATTCCTGTGCAGCATCAAAATTAATTGATATGAAAATGATTTCAAGATTAACTTTATCGGGGAAAAAAAAAGAGTTGGGAGAAAAGAATGGAAGAAGATGCAGGGGCACAGAATCACGAATCATTAGATCTATCTAAAACTGGCTTTTACATGATTGAGTAGAATCCTTTCTCCCATTGGAAATCATAAGAAGCCACGGAAGGTGGCTTCACTTGTGCTATTATTAAGTAACTTGTGGAGAAAAATTGTAAGGAGGTGTTTCTTGTCTAAAGAGAACAGAGACAATTAAAATTTTCTTCCTCACAGCACATTACAGATAGCAGAACTAGAGCTTAAGTTTTCACTTAGGAGTTAATCATATGATGACCTTCATAAAGGATCTCCATCTGGTAACTTGGTAGAATTTTGGTGCTAATTGATATTGGTTCTGGGACCAGAAGCAGAATGGCAGAAGAATCAACCTTGACAGTTAAAACCACATTCTATTCTGTCTATTTTCAAAACATAAATGATGAATGAAATTGTATTTTCTGAATTATGCGTATGAACAACATCTCTAATATCTTGGTACAAATGGTCTATACTTCTGTTATCTGGTAAATCCATTCAACATTGTTATATGTCATTGATCTCAAAGAGATAGAGAGAAAAAAAATTGGGGTGGGGGTGGGGGTGTTTACCAACAGGCAAGGAAGAGAGGGGTACTACTGTATGTCAAGTCGCCAACCATAACCATGATATTGAATTATTAGCATAGAACAACAAGGAGATATATATGTCAATGTAGTTTCATATTATTATTATGATTATCTTTATTTTATTATGTTTGCTAAATAATCAATAATTTATCTCTACCTTTTGTATATTTTTTAGACTTTTTTTTGGTTAAGGGGGGTTACCCAAGAGCCACCAACTCCTTTTCCCTTCTCAAGAAGCTCACATGGGCACCCCTCATAAAGTAGAATGAATTCTTTATTGAGAAGAGAAAAAAGATAGGTTTTCTAAATTAATATTGCTTTCCACATAACTCTGTACACAACCTAAGTTAAGAGAAGAGCCAATATAAAAGAACTAATACCTCATATAGAGATAATTGCAAAGAAAGAGAACAAGAGTAGGAATTTTTTATTGATAAAAAAACAAGATAAACATATCATCAGATTCAAAACTGGTTATTCCATGAAGGATAGAAAAGAGACTAAGACATTATGCATAAGAAAGGTAAAAAACAGAAGATAAAAAAGTCATTTCAAGAGTTTGCGTGTAAGGAGTATCAGACCTTGTTAGTACTCTGACCAGCAGAGTGCCCCACCACAAAGCCATCTTCTACCACTTTTGTACGCTTCCGCCTCTTGTAAGTCCGACAAACAACATCTGATGAACCATCAAGATTCATATCACCATCCTTGTCTTCAACTAGGTGGCCCTTCAATTTCTTTACAGTTTGACCATTTTCAGCCAAGAAACCTGGTGCAACATTAGCACCAGCACTCTTTCCTTTATCTTCACCAACCATTTCTGCCTCCTTGGCCAATCAACCAAAACCCTAATTCCAAAATCTTTGTAGCAAAGAAAAGTAAGTTTCCACTACAAAAAGAAAAATATATTTTGCCCCATAAGATGCTTCAAATTTCTCTATCAATCAACAAAACATAATCCATTTCACTACTCCAACACTAAATTAACCTCTATCCAAAAAGGTAAAAAATCAAAACAGATTATCAACGAGACGATGTCAATAGCAAAGTAACTTAAAAACATGTCAAGAAAAGACGTGCATTTTTACATCATCAACCATTTCTACCTCCTCAATAAACAAATCAAGAAACCCTAATCCATAAATCCCTATATCAAAAAGAAAACTAAAATCCCAAAAAAAAAAAATCCCAACATGGTCCATCAGAACACATTCTAATCCCTTAATCATGCAACAAAATAACAAGCATTATACCATATCTATACTAAACAAACCCTTAATCCAAACAACTCAAAAATCATAAAAGAACTGCAACATTTCACCAAAACACTGTCAATAGCAAAGAAAGTAAAAAACATGTCCACAAAAGACATACATTTTTACATCATCAACCATTTCTACCTCCTCAATAAACAAATCAAAAAACCCTAATTCCTAAATCCCTACATCAAGGAGAACTAAAATTCCACAAAAAAAATCCCAACATGGTCCATCAAAAAACATTTCAATTCCTCAATCAGGGAACAACAGAACAAGCATACCACCATATCCATACTAAATAAATCCCTTAATCCAAACAACTAAAAACCATAAGAACTGCAACATTTACACTGTCAATAGCCAAGAAAGTAAAAAAAAAAAAACATGTCAAGAAAAGACATACATTTCTACATCATCAACATTTCTACCTCCTCAATAGACCAATTAAAAAACCCTAACTCCTAAACCTCTAAATCAAAAAAAAAATCCTACAAAGAAAAAATCCCAACATGGTCCATCAAAACACATTCCAATTCCTCAATCATGCAGCAAAATAACAAGCATTACACCATATTCATACTAAACAAACCGATTAATCCATACAACTCAAAAATCAC
The DNA here is from genome assembly GCA_027704805.1 of Solanum corneliomulleri. Classification (NCBI taxonomy): domain Eukaryota; kingdom Viridiplantae; phylum Streptophyta; class Magnoliopsida; order Solanales; family Solanaceae; genus Solanum; species Solanum corneliomulleri. The sequence goes on along the minus strand of JAKWIY010003055.1, from coordinate 53,221,309 downwards.
AAAAGAACTGCAACATTTCAACATAAAAAACATAACTTGACCAAATGAATCAACTTAAAAAGACTGCATTCAAATAAATTACACAAAAAATAACTATAAAAGTGCAAAATTTAACTTCACCTGATTATATCTATGGAGATTTTTGAGTGATTCAGTCTGAAAATGGCAGAGAGAGAACTAGGTCTTATCCTAGAGAGTACTTCAAAAAATTTGAAAACAAAGAGGGCATTTTCCGCTTTTTGTAGTTTAAGTAGGAAACCCAAAAAACTTTTTTTTCTCTGCAGTTTCACTGTTGACCGGGAATTGACCGGCTAATGTCGGTACCCCATTGAAAATTGTGTCAAATTTTAGAATACCATATGGTATTTTTAGTCTCAATATTAGTCTTAAAATATTCTTAAAACTACTCTTAAAATAAGGGAAAAGGGTTAAAAATTTCTTTAAACAATGTAAAAGAAATAAAAACATTTCATTTATAATTTGACTCAAAAATCTATTTACCGTCAATACTTGATTCAAAAATGCATTTCCAGTCGATATCATGGTCCAGAAATGTCCCTAAAGTTACTAAATGAGTCAAAAATGTCCTTTTTTTTCAAATAAATATTTACATTTTTTCTTTTTAAACACATCTTTTCTTATTTAAAATATTGTTAAAAAACATTATTCTTGTTTTCTCTCTTTGAAAATCACTTTAACAAATAAAAATGTGGCAAATATTTATTTTCTTCTTCATCTCATTTTATCAATTAAAATAGAATAACTTCATATATATATATATATATATATATATATTCATTTTAAAAAAAATTGAAGTAAGATGAACTTTGTTAATTTTAAAAAATATTATTAGAAAAAGAATGTGTTAAGAAGAAATGGGAAAATGGAGGGTATTTTGGACCAAACTACAAACGAAGGACATTTTTGGATCAAACTACAGAAGGAAGGCATTTTTGTTCCTTTCGCATAGTTTAAAGGCATTTTTTAATCATTGTATTGATGGTAAGGGCATATTTGAATCAAACTATTAACGGGGCATTTATATTCCTTTGAACAATTTAAGAGTATTTTTGACCATTTTTTTTTTAATGTATTCTTAAAAATGCTTCTTTTAAATGTGAAATGCTTCTCTTTAACTAAGTGTTCAACATTTTTTACTGATAATGGATAAGCAAAACAAAATAGATGGTGGAAATGCAATAATGACAATTATCATATCGTGTATTGCACCTGAAGCTGATGTTGTAGAGATAAGCTTTTGAAAAATTTCCTCTTTGTTTGTCTTTTCATGATTATAAGACGTCTACAAATTTACATGCACATGTTATTATTTAAACTCTTTGTTTGTCTTTTCATGATTATAAAACGTCTAAATTTTAATACATATTTAAATAATAACATGTGCATGTAAATTTGTAGACGTCTTATAATCATAAAAAGACAAATAAAGAGGAAACTTTCAAAAGCTCACCTCTAAAATATCAGCTTCAAGTACAATACACGATACGGGAACGACAATTATTGCATCTTCACTATCTACTTTATTTTGCTTATCTAATTCTAATATAAATGTTACATACTCAATTAAAGACATGCATCTTCATATTTAAAGAAAAATTTAAGTTTAATTAATATATAAACTGATATTTCAAGAATAATTAATTCTTAACTTGAAGATAATGTGATTCAAAAAGAAAACACTTAATCTCGATTCAAATACATGTATATAGATAAATAAAATAATCTTAATAATTTTTTATTGTTTTATGTGAAGGACACTGAATCTGAACTCAAATATTTATATTGTAGTCTGATGAGTCTTTTGATAAAAAACACCAGTAGGATAATCCTCAGTAGTGATTGATTTGATTGTGACAAGTCTTTGGTCGATTCTTTCTCATGAAAATTAATGTATTGTATTTAATTTCTTTCATGATATATCAAATTTACAAAATAGCGCTAATATAGTTATACTTTTATGCAAATTAACTATTCAGAAACCATCTACAATATCAAATATGTCAAGTAGATTTTTTTCAAACAACATCTACATTTGAGGTATATGTTATCCCCTTAAAAGTTCTTAAGCTATATAATTCATTGATCAAAAATAAAATGATCACACTGAATCTTTTTTTCTAAGTAATTTCACATAATTTTTGAAATAAAATTTATTTTTATATGAATTGTAACTCAAAATTCTTTAACTTGAACAAGACAAATATTATAGATCTAAGTTAATAGAGTAATTTTTGATACCTGTCAATTGATACGAGATGATTTGAAGATCTATGACATTTGCAGGATGTAGAAACAAAGCATAAATGCAATCCATTTTAGGGACTTGATTTGAATCAAGGACGCACGAGATCTGTGCTCTTCTTATTTGCAGATTTCATTCGATTTATTGTGGATGAAAAAATCAGGAAGCTACAGCTTCAAAGCTTACCAACAATTGCGGCTCACTTGTTGCACTTCCTCCCCAAGGTTTGAAGCAGGAAACATGTCCAAAAGTCCTTTGAAAAATAGGACGATGGGGGAGAGTTCATGCTTCACAGATGAGGACGGTGTGCTCTATCCAATTTCGATGAACATAAAAAAAATTCACATATTTGTAAAATTTAACACCGGCAGTAAAAAAGTAAGATGTGAAAGTAAGTTGTAAGTTTTTGTTTAATAGCTCTAAGACATCGATATAGTTAAGAAGACCAAATGGTATAAACCTAGATGAAGAGACGGGAGATGAAAGGGGGAGGGGGCAATGAGCAAAAAATTATATGAAATAATTATGATTATAGATATATCATAAGTCAAGACTAAGATCCTCTTAGAAATCGCGTCTGAAAGCCATGATATCCAGGCGATACGCCTAACAAATTACAAAGAAAAGCATAAGGAACAAAGAATAGAGGAAAACGTTTACCTTGGTAAGCTGAGGAACAAGAGGATACTGATGGAAAAAATGAAGGTTTTGATTCCCATAACAATTGAAATAGAAAACAGTTTTCCGCATTTAATTTGATGTTGTCCTTTTGTGTGAAGTTGGAGGATCATTTCTCTGGCTCTATGTTTGTATCTATGTCGGTGTTGTTGAAATATTTTAGTAATCCGCTTAATCCAAACATGGTAAATACAAAATAGTACTTGTGATCCTATTTTTCTGTGTTTCACCATGTTTGTCAACTATTGTTCTCAACTTCCTAATTTAGAATTTGTCGTTATATTCCTAGTTTGTCTAGCAACATCATTCACAACTTCATTACATACTTACATCCAAAAGAATAGATGTGTGAGATAATCTATTTCTCTGTGTTGCACAACACACACTCTTATGGTACTTGTATTTCACGTCTCTCTAATTTGTCCACTGTAACTACTCTTTCTTGAAGTATTAGCCAAAGAATGAACTGGTATTTTTAAATTGTTCTTTGGATCATTATCATACCTTTTCAATTCATTTTTCAGAAATTAGGCAAAACACTTGTAACTATTTGGACTCGTTTCCTTTCTTAGCTCTCTTGTTCTTAAACTTTTCTATCCCTTAGCTTCTCTTCCTCAACCTACTGCACATATGCCATTAACCTTGAGATATCCATGTCACCAATGAGCATTGCAAGCCTGCCCTCTTTGTTTGATACTTAGGATAACCCAGCGACAAACAAACTTATTCTACTTTTCAACGCAATCATCTTCAGAGCATGATGGGTTTGTTGGGTAAACTTCAGCCCATACTTATGAACACTCAAAGAATATGACTTACGTGTGAGGGAATCTCATACATTAGCCTTTTTTAGTTACCGGAGAAAGAAACGCCCCAAGAATGCCTTCTAAAAACAAGTCCAACTCGCAGGTAGTGCATCCTCATTTCTACCCTTTTTCCACTGATCAAACCAAGTCCCATCAACACTCTTAAAATGATATGAAACTTGTTCAAATCGCCTGTATCAACAACATGCATAACCTCAAATACCTTCTGCAGTTCCTCAATAAATTCTCCCGATCCTTTATGGTGCTTGATCCTGTGAAATATGGAGAAATCATTCTTAAGAAATCATGGATCCTTGAAGTGTCAGCTACTTCATGTCCATCTCTTCTCTGTTGCCCAACTTAGTTGGTCACAACTTGGCTCAACATATGGATATCTTTACGAAACTCAATATTGGTAACCTCTCCTTAGGATTGCACTTCAGGTGTATTAGGCACCCCTTGTTCTTGTGGTTCAACATTTCTCCTAGATGGATGATCTCAGACTGCTCTTCATGGAGGCATGATTCTCTGAAAACACACACAAACACATATTTTAGAGATCAATCTCTAACGCACGAAATGAGTGTGAAAAAAGTGAGAAAAATTCTTAAGTGTTGCGGCCTCCAAAATATAGATGTGGCGCTATTCACACTGATAACTGGGACTCTAATACACAGATTTAAGACTCCCTAGGACTCTTAAACTTTGTGTTGTGATACCAAGTTTCCATGCCTCGAGCCTACACCCTAGGTAAGACTAACACTCGAGAATCAAAATTGGCCCCAAGAGAACTCTTCGATGTCTTACTTGCTAGCGAAATACTATATGCATATTTTATAATGACCAATATCACTATACTCACTTGAATAATAAAATACTGAGAATTGCTTAAAAGTCAAACATTCAACTTGGTCAAAATGACTACTCAAGTCTTAACATAGAAAATGACAATGAAAAGACTAAAGAACTAATATCTGACTGTTTATCTGTGAAGCCTCTAAACAACTGAGAGGGATGTTGGGACAGGCCCAAAACATCCTAATGAACTAACTTATAAAATTAAATCAATGAAAGGAGTCCTACAAAATGCAAAGAGGCTCACTCATTAGATCAACGATGTGTTGGATGTTGATCCTAGTTACCTATGTCTGCATCATAATAAGATGCAGGCCAACTGATATCATTAAATTAAATTTAAAAGTATGTGAGTTGAAATGCTAAACACAACATAGGCTTGAAAGAAATCTGAAGAACTTACCTGGCTTAACTCAACTCAACATCACTATCAGTATGTATGCAACATACAATATAACTCTGAGATGTGTGTAAAAATATAAATAAACTGTGTATATAAGAAAACAGTTAATTCAGTGAGAGTTTCTCTAATCGACAACCATCACGTAAGATCTATTGTGATGATACATAGTTTTACCTCACGCTGACATGGTCTTCCTATACCTTTCCATGAGTATAGAACTTGAAATACTAAGTGGATACGTTAGTCTATGCTAAAAAGTAAAAGTGCAGGGGGGGTGAAGTGCCAATTTTTCAATTTTTCTTTTGAGTGGTCGACTTAAAGGGTTTCTTAGTCGACTGCTAAGCACTAGAAAGTAATCAAATGCATAGACACAAGATGTTTTATAGTGGTTGGGATTTGATGTGGATTCTACGTCCAATCCCCTTAGGTTGCAAGGGTGTTCCCTTTAAGCTTGTTTGAACTTTTGGTGTGAGTATAAGGATGAGTGTAAACAATCTACACTCAGTGTTTGTTTTACTTCTTTTATTTTGTTTGATACAAAGCCTTACCAATAATATTTTTATCTTCTCTCTTTTTTGTTTACACAGTATAACTAGGCAATGCAACGCTTGATAAAGCAGAGTAGAGAATGTGAGATGATTCAGACTTGTTGTATACTTTAACCTGTTAATCGAGCCTCCATTTATAGTTTCTGAAGTCTTGAATATTTTCTGTGAAGATATAGCAACCCAAGACATTTGATTCTTGGTAAAAAAAAAAAAAAGGCAGAGATCCAATAATAAGGCTCAAGAACTGATTCACTCTTGATTCTTGTTCAACTTTTTTGATTGCTTGTTTGATTTAGCCGTTGTATTTTTCTTTCTTGACTGCAGCTTGTAGTCGTTGTGTTCTTTAGTTTGGATTTTTAAAATTTTGTTTCCTTGATTGAGTGTAAACTTGATATTTTAGTTATTCCTTGAATGTTACTTTGATTGTAGCCGTTGTGATCTCAATTGCTTGTTGTCAAAATATTCATTTTCCTTGATTTGTGATATCTGATTTGTATTGATATTCTTCTTTCTTAGGAATGATTCTTTCTTTTTTGGTGATACATTTGCCCTGCAGGGAAAGGTTATTTATCATTGAAACTTTACATTAACAAAAAGTACTAAAATGAATCATTTAAAAAGTATGACTCTTTTCTACCCATGATGGTTACAAGGTTTAAGGGAGTTGTGAGTTGTCTGAACTCTTCCCCATATCTGCGCTCAATACTACTCCCAAAAATATTATATTAGATCTTATGTTTAAAACATACTTCTTTCTGCGATTTGAAATTAGTGCTTAAAACTTACCTCAAAGGCTATCTTGGAAAGTAATGTTTCCCCTCTTGCTTCATTTATAAAGTGACTACTCTTTTCTGAAAACTAGCTCTAAGGCTCTTTGGAAATCTCAATTTCTATTCTTATTTAAATGTGAAAATATTTTAAACTATTTGGGAATACTTAGTCTCCATATTATACTTCTTTGAAGAAATGAACTTCAATCTTTATCCTTACTCTTTATTCAACTTGATATGCAAGTCCTAAAACAAAGTTAAAAGCATTTGTAAAAGACTTCTTGAAAAGACTCTAAGAACATCCTAGACTTGGCTCTTAACTTTCCATGAATTTAAAGTTATGGATTCAAGGTTGTAATCTTTCTAGATGAATTCTAGATGTCTAGAAGTTATTTAGAGTAGTTAGAATCAATAGAAAGTGTTAATACACTTTAAAAAGGCTTAAACAGATTGAATGACGAAATTTGCATGAAAAATGCCGATCCGAGCGCATCCGGGGGGCACCGACCATGCTCGAATTTCCTGGGGCTCACTTTGGGTGCATTGCAGGCGCGCCGCCCAGACCCTCAAGCGCAGATGGGGCGTGCCGCGCCTGACCCTCCCCAGGTATGTTTGACAATTTTTTTAATCTCATTTTCTAATCCTAAATCGTTTAAATCGATTTTTTTCTCAATACTTTCTTAGATTCATATAAACAAAACATGTAAACTAGAATCTAACTTGAAATAAATTCTAACATCGCAAAAATGCCAAAAAAAACCATCAATCATATGTAAGTTCAAGAATGAAAACAATTCAAGAACACAACTCAATAACATCAAAATATTAACCTTTTAGGACAAAAATCATTGAATTAAACGTATTTCGCACGTGGGTGAAAGAACCCAACTCTATGATCTCACATACCTTTGTAGGGATCACCTCCAACGAACTCGACGATGTTGACAAATCATGAACATTATTCTCCTTTCTCCTCTTCTTCTCTCTTTTCTCAAAGCCCTTACTCTTTTTCCAAGAGTGCAAACTGACTAAGTTCAGTTTAGACCACTAAGTAATTATCAAAATAAATTAAAATAAAAGAATGTTGACACCCAATTCTGACCGACCTTTAACCATTTTTATGGATACTATGCGATTATTTAAAATTTATTTAAAGTTTAGAATTTTAATCGATTTTGCATGGAAATTATATTTTAGTATGTTTACTTTATAAAATTATTGTACATATTATTAAAATATTTTAAAATTATTAATAAATTTTGAATGTTCCAAAATTTAAGTGAAAATATTTTAATATATATAGTATTTTAACTGAATACTAATTCATAAATTTTCCTCAAAATCATTTAAATCTTAACCCATTCTATTCTAATTTCTTTCAATTCTAGCCACTCCAATTCAAATTTTATTTCAACTTTAATCATCCTCTTCCTTTCAATTCTAGCCGATTTTATTGCAATCTTAGTCATTCCATATCCAATCCAATTTGATTTTAAGACTCCATATTTTAATCTCATCCATCGATTTAGTTAATTAAATCCTAAATCAAATCCTAGCCCCTCATCTCTTCTAAAATCAATGGTCCAGATTTAATCTACCTTTTCTACCTAAAAGACATAAACCTAAAACATTTTTCATTCCATTCTCTTCCTCCCCTCTCTCCAGCCGCCTCCCTCTTCTCCTCTCCCTCTCTCCGGTCGTTTCTCTTTCCTTCCCCGTTTCCTTCATCTGTCTTCCCCTTCTTCTTCTCCTGTTCTTTTTTTCTTATTTTGCAGGGACAGCAACAGGCGAGCTCTAGCAGAAGCAGTCGGCAACTAGCAGTATACTACCGGTAGCAACAGCAACAGCCAGCAACCTGCAGAGACAACTGAACCAGCAACAACTGGCAGCAGCTTCAGCAGTAATGGAGACCATGAAAAATCGAGGTCAGCAGCATTCGCGAGTGCCCAACTCCTTCTGCATAGAACGCCAGAAATGAGATATAAATTGGGTGCCACGATCTGAAATAATATATATAGAAACCACATGCAAACAAACTATCTCTTGAATATAGAGCTTCGCTAACTTCTCTGAGTTATAGGTAGTCTGAACTGTTACAAAGTGTGCAGACTTAGTCAGTTGATTCACGATGACCCATATAGCATCAAACTTACCCAAGGTACGTGGCAACCCTACCACAAAGTTCATAGCAATGCGCTCCCACTTTCACTCAGGTATGGGCATCCTCTGAGTCATACCTCCACGCTTTTGGTGTTCATACTTCACTTGCTGACAATTCAAACATCGAGATATAAAATCTACTATGTCCCTCTTCATACAACACCACCAATAATGTTGCTTTAAGTCACGATACATCTTAGTAGCTCCTCGATGAATAGAGTACCTCGAACTATGGGCCTCTTCCATGATCAATCTAGTCAAATCACCTGTCCGAGGAACACAGATACAACCTTTAATCCTCAAAACTCCCTCACTATCAAGAATTGCAGCCTTGGATTCTCCTTTTAACACCTTGTCTCTAATCTTACATATATCACCATCATCAAACTGTTGAGCCTGAATCTGTTCCAATAAGGATGACCTAGCCTCCATATAAGCCAACACCTTACGAGGTTCTGAAATATCAAGTCTCTCAAATTTTAGGCCAAGGATTGAACATCCCTAGCTAAAGCACACTCGCCAACTTGTAACATGGCTAGACTACCCATACTTACCGCCTTCCGTTTCAAGGCATCTGCTACAACATTTGTCTTGCCTAGATGATAAATAATAGTCATGTCGTAGTCCTTGAGCAACTCCAACCATCTCCGCTGCCTCAAATTGAGATCCCTCTGATTGAATATATACTTGAGACTACAATGATTCGTGAACACCTCACAATGTACACCATAAAGATAATGCCTCCAAATATTCAACGCAAACACAACAACTGCCAACTTTAAATCATGAATAGGGTAGTTTTTCTCATGAACCTTCAACTGCCTCAAAGCATAGGCTATCACTTTCCCTTTTACATCAATACACAATCAAGACCAATCCGAGAAGCATCACAATATACAACAAAACCCTCTCCCTCCACGGGTAGGGTCAAAATTGGAGTAGTAGTCAATAAAGTGAGCTTTTGGAAACTAACCTCACACTCGTCAGACCACTGAAAAGTCACCTCCTTTTGTGTCAATCTAGTTAATGGAGATGAAATGGATGAGAAACCCTCTACAAACCATCTATAATAACCAACAAGGCCTAAGAAACTCCGAATCTTAGTAACTGAAGCAGGTCTAACCCAATCTCTAACTGCCTCAATCTTATTAGGGTCCACCATAATACCCTCCTTGGACACAGTACCAAGAATGCTACCGAACTAAGCAAAATCTCACACTTTGAAAACTTTGCATAAAGATTCTTCTCCTTTAGAATCCCAAGCACAATCCTCAAATGATGCTCATGTTCCTCGTTAGTGTGTGAGTATATCAATATATCATCTATGAAGACAATAACAAAGGAATCCAAATACGGTCTGAAAACTTCATTCATCAATTCCATAAAAGTTGCAGGGGCATTAGTCAATCCAAAAAGACATCACCAAAAACTCGTAATGGCCATAACGTGTTCAAAAAGATGTCTTGGGGATATCCTTCGCCCTAACCTTCAGCTGATGAAAGGTAAATCTCGAATCAATCTTGGATAAAACTGAAGCACCCTGCAATTGATCAAAGAAATCATTAATACGATGTATCGGGTACTTATTTCTGATGATTACCTTGTTAATTACCGATAGTCAATACACATATGCATAAATCCATCTTTGTTCTTCACAAATAACACTGGAGCACCCCAAGGAGATACACTTGGTCTAATAAAACCTTTGCTCAGCAAATCCTGCATCTGCTCCTTCAACTCTTTCAATTCAGCCAGTGCTATATGATAAGGAGGAATGGAAATAGGTTGAGTGCCTGGCTCTACATCAATACAAAAATCAATATCATGATTTGGTAGAAGACCTGACAAATCGTTCGGGAATACCTCCCTGAAAATTCACTCACCACTTGAATAGACTTAAGAATAGGAGTTTCAACACTAGTATCTTGAATGTGTGCCAAGTAAGCTAAACATCCTCTCTGTACTAACTGACGAGCCTTAAGAAATGATATCACACCCTTAGGAAGGTGACTAAAAGAACTTCTCCATTCACTTATAGGAATTCCATACATAGCTAAAGTGATTGTCTTGGCATGACATTTATATTGCGTGGTAAGAAGATTACCAATCCATACCAAGAATCACATCAAAATCTACCTTATCTAAGATATTTAAATCTGCATGAGTGTCATAATTTATTAAGGTAACAATACATAATCGATACACCCGATATACAACTACAAAATCCCCAACACAAGTAGAAACATGCATCGTCAAATCAAGAGACTCGCATAATATATTCAGACTAGGAGCAAAATATGTGGACACATAAGAATAAATAGAGCTTGGATCAAATAATACAGTAGTTGGTCGATGACAAACTGAAATAATACCTGTGATAATAGTATCTGAAGCCTCTGGCCTACCTGTAAAAGTATAACAATGAGAACAACCTCCCTCAGATTGTGAACCTCCACGACTACCACCTCGACTAGAAGGAGAACCACCTCTAACTGAATGAGAACCACCTTCACCACTCTGTGCACCATCCCTAGCTGGAGGTTGTGCAGCTCTGAAAGTCGAAGCCTGAGAACCCTGATGTAAGCCACCTCGTCTGGTCCTAGGGTAGTCTCTCACAAAGTGTCCCATATCACCATACTCAAAACAGCCCTACGAGACTCAGGTTGATGAGAGGAACCTAAATGACCAGAATGCCCTCCATGAACTATAGGTCTAGAAGATGAACCATGTGATGTATGCACTGAGCTCGAAGAACTATGCCCAGCGTAACCAGCCTCAGACGAAGGTATAGCAGCATGAATGGGTCTGTTGGATTGAGAGTGATAACCTCTCCCTACATAACCTCGACTCCTAGGCAAAGCACCACCATAATCACCTGAATAATGGGTCCTCTAGCCCTCACGCTGCTAAAATCCCTCACGTCGAATCATCTCCAACTCCTTAGCAGCATTTACCACTTTTTAGAATGGAACACAAGAAACAACAACCTAGGAAACTCCTAGACGAATCGGAATAATTAGCCCCTTAACAAACCTTCTCACTCTCTCAGCCTCTGTGGGAAGTATCATCGAAGCATTCCTAGCCAAGGCATGAAATTGATCCTCATACTCTGTAACTGACATACCACCTTGCTGTAAACCCTCAAACTCAACGCTCTTGCGCTCTCTCTCACTGCGTCGAACAAATTTGAATAGAAATACCTAATTACATTGAGTCCAGGATAGTGGAGGGGTTCCCACTGGCCTACTACTAATATAATCCTTCCACCATTGCTTGGTAGAGCCAGTCATCTGAAACGCTGTGTAGTCAACTCCATGAGACTCCACTAACCCAAGATTATGCAACCTCTCATGACAACTAACTATAAATTCATATGCATCCTCAGTTAAGTCACCAGTATAAGTAGGAAGATTTATTATCTTGAACCTCCCAAATATCTTTTGATCATAAATGGTCATAGAAGGCCTGTTCACCAAATGTGATGCATGTCTGGAAACTCCATACCATCCAAACGAGGAGCTACAGTAGCAGCTAGCTGAGTTTTGGATTTTGAGAGTCTGGAGCAACTATTGGATCTAAAGTCTGACATCCACTACGGGTCTGTGAGTCATCAGAAGTGACAGGCAAAGCTCCTGCCTAAGCCATTCCCTCTAGGAATCCTAATATACGAGCTAAGGTATCTTTAAGCACTGGTGACAATAGTGTTGGGTGGAGCTTGAGCTGGCCCATCCCCCTCGACACGATCTTGCACATCCCCATGAATAACCTCTGCATCAGGAGGTCCGGTCCTATGACGACCCTGGGTAGCTATTGGTACCTGACCTTCCACATGTGCTGCAATACGACCTCTACCCCGACTTCGAGCTCGTCCCCTGCCTCTACCTCAGATAATGTTCCTAGAAGCAGGTGTAGGAATAGGATCTTGTTCATCTTGTACTCATAAAACCAATGAACCTAGGGCTCTGATACCAAAATTATCACGACCCAAATTCACAAGTCGTGATGACACCTATGTTCCCAACCAATAGGTACTTGACCTTCCACATGTGCTGCAATACGACCCCTACCCCGACTTCGAGCTCATCCCCTGCCTCTACCTCAGATAATGTTCCTAGAAGCAGGTGTAGGAATAGGATCCTGTTCATCTTGTACTCATAAAACCAATGAACCTAGGGCTCTGATACCAAAATTATCACGACCCAAATTCACAAGTCGTGATGACACCTATGTTCCCAACCAATAGGTAAGTCAACCCAACATATTTTACCAACCTTAACTAAATAGTGAGAAAAAAAGAAAATAAACACTAAGTGAAAATCTCCAACATAAAGCTCTTTAGAAATACGAACTACGAAAAGCTAAAAACACCACCCAAGAATTGATGTCATAAGTACAATAGCTTATTGCAAGAAAAAGACCAAACTACCCATAAAAAGTCCAGATTGAACTTTTCTTATTGCAACAACCCAACTTTTGAAAGACATATCTAAAAGTACCTCCAACTCATCGTTCCAAGAGCTTTCCTACCATATTTAAAAGTACCTCCAACTAATCCTGAACTAAATATTATGGTCATTTGAAGTTGACTAAAACTCAACTTTTCTAACTTAACAAAAATTTTCAAGTTTTTTTCTAGTTATTTCAAATAGCGAGATGTTACATTTGTTATATAACCTTCTTAGAAATTAGAATGATTGGTCCCCTATATGTTTACATTTCAAATGGGAAATTCTTGATCAGTTGAACTCTGTCACTATATGATGAGAACTTAGTCCAACATCTATTCTCGCAATTACTTAAATTACTAGTGGCATGTATTGATGTACTGTATTCTTCTTTGAGAATATCGAGACTTCAATATATTTAAAAGGCAACTCTCTTACGACGAAGAGGATATCTCTTAATATCTATTCTTTGAATTCATGTATAGTACCAGAAATGCATAGTGATCTTTTCTCCAAATTTGCATTTAGCCTTGAAACCTCTAAGAAATGATTAAACACTCGCAATATTAAATAATTTGATAATTTGTAAGCCCTGAAACACATAATCAGGTCATTTGCAAAGCATATATGTATCACTCTCAGTTTCCCACATCTAAGGAGGTGTTTGAATGAGGGGTTATGTCTTAATTGCTTGAATGTTCTATTTAGGTCTTCCATTATAATTACAAAGAGTATGGGGACATGGGATTCCCTTGACTCAATCATTTCTAGCTTTAAAGCGTGGGGTTGAGCCTCTATTAATAAATAAAAAACAACTTATTATAGACACACATGCATGGTTCAATTCACAAATCTAGACAAAAGTCCTGATTCCAACAGCACCATCTTTAGGAAGGCTCAGTCCACCGAACCATAGTTCTTTCTGATGTTTACTTTGATTAGACACCTTAGTGATACTCCCTTATTGTTTAGCCTTTGACTAGCTCATGAGCCACAATCACATTATCTAGTATATTCTTATCAGCTATAAAGGCCGACTGAGATGGATCTACCAGTTAGTAATTGATAACCAACATTAATGTTGAGGTGATTATTATGGCTATTAGTTTATACATCATGTTGCAACAAGCAATTGACCTGTATTTTTTTGACATAGATGGGGTTGGACACTTTAAGGATCAGAGTCACGGTAATATAATTAATCCTTTTTAGCAGGTTGCCTATTTCAAAAAAGTGGAGAACCACTTGAATGATCTCGTCTCCTATTATCTTTCAGTATTATCTTAAGAACTCTACACCGAACCCATCAATACTTGGAGCTTCTTTCATTTGGCATCTCATTCAGTGCTTGTAAGATCTCTTCTGTGTTTACCTCATTTTTCAAAGTTCTTGTTGGTCTTTATTCAAGAAAGGGCCATCCTTTATTATTTTAAAGTCCAAAGATGACAACTCCTCGGTATTAGTCTCCTATAAGGCTTGAAAGAAACTCACAAATTCCCATAGTATTTGACTTTAATCAGTCAGTTTTTCACCATGTTCCATACAAATGGATGAGATTTGTTCTAGCCTATCTAGATTTTACAATAATGATTTTGTAATTGTGTGGTTAGATATTATTGAAAATGATATTTTTAGAATTCATGAAACTCTTTTTTTGAACCGATAAAGATAGTAAAATGGTGGATTTTGTAAGTTATGTGGATCTCACTATTATATTTAACAGTTCTTGAGATAAATTGTTAAGTTTAGGATAATAAATTAAATTAAACACATTTTATAATAAATGAATAACTATTTTAATCACGTAAAATATATTAAGAACCAAAATAAAATAACCTTAATATATCAAGGACCATTTGATAATTTTCTCTATAGTTTATACCAATATTCCTTTTCCCCCAAAGCGTTCGGGTGGGACAAGTGGTTCGTGGACCAAACCTGACCCACTTGCCAAAATAGGAAAAAAGTCGGACCCACAAATATACACACACTCTCCTACTTCAGTTCAGAAGATTCTTGATTTTCTGCCATTATTGAACTTTACAATTCCTTGAAATAAGTGAAATAATATATATACTTTATATGTTACCATTTTTCTACCGTCACGTTTACGCCTCCCCCCAAAGAGTCCACTGTTTCAATGCCATGTAAAACCAGCAAAGAATTTCTTCAGAAATAATTCAACCCCACAAACCTTTGTGTGAATTCCAACTTCAGTTCTTGAATTTTCGTTTTTTTTTGGTGGTGGAGGGAGGAACAATGAAGGGGATTAGTACTAGTTTGTCAGGTTCAGAAAATAATCTTGTTTCACTTACAAAGTCTTCAGCTTTAGTCAAAATCATCGGTTTTTCTTTTCTATGCCTTTCCCTTTTCATCATTCTCAGAAGTTTTTCATCAGATATCACTACTGTCTCTAACCCCACAACCCCTTCTCTAGAATTTCCTATGTCTTTCACTTCCACACCCACTGCCGGTGACAATCCATCTCCGCCGCCGTCGGCGGCGCCAGCTGTTCCGAAGCTCCGACAGCCGGGGATGGAGAGGACGGGGATTGTTGATGAGAATGGGGCAATGACAACTGAGTTTGTGGTGGGGGATTTTGATGAGGAGGTGATTGACAGTGTGGTGGATGAGAAGAATGGGAGTGATGAGAATGGAGGAGGAGTTGTGAGGGGTAAAATTGGGAAATTTAAAGTTTGTGATGAGAGCATGAGGGATTATATTCCTTGTTTGGATAATATGGAGGGGATTTTGGAAAGGCATTGCCCTCCAAAAGGAAAAGGATTGGATTGTTTGGTGCCATGGCCTAAAGGTTACAAACTAAGAATAACATGGCCAAAGAGCAGGGATGAGGTACTGGATTTATGTTTTATTCATTAATTATTATTATTGTTATCACGATACTTCTGGTTAATTATTTCTCTGTTTGTTTTTTTCTCAATCTTTAATTAATGGTGAATGTGAATTTGACTTTACTGAATTACTAAAATACTTTTAGTTAATGTTGAGCTAGTCAGATTTGCTGCCTGTGACGTGAACCTTTCTTATTGTTATTTGTGACATCGAGAGGTTAAGTGAGATCAGTGGTCTGGCAGGTCTTTGGACACTGGTCCTTATAGTGTAGTCTATTCGGACCTCTACTAGGTCTAGAGAATGATAGCCTTTGAAGGCTGTCCACGAGATGCGTTGTACAGTAGTAGTTTATGTTAGTTGCTTATCCGTAGCCTTCTTTATGACTCTCGACCAAATTGAAGGAACTTTTGTTTAGTCAGGCCCGTTTCTTATTATTTGGTTTGTCTCCATCTTTAATTAATGGTGATGGTGAATTTTGCCAATTCCAATAAGTTTCCTGTTTGGTTTTTGCTCAATCTTTAATTAACAGTGAAGGTGAATTGAATTACTAACATACTTTTAGTGATTTAGGTTTCTTATTTGGTTTTTCACTTTAATTAATGGTGATGGTGAATTTGGCCAACTGCATTACAAGTATTATTTTCGTCAATGCTCATTTATAGGAATAGAATATGGTTGATCTTATAGTTTAGAATTAGGGGAATAGTTGCAAATGGCTTGTCTAGGACTTTTGGTGCTTGACTAGTTAGGTTATGGTTTCTTCCACGCTACATACTTGCATGAGACAGGTTTGGGGGAGTTGTAAGTTATGGGTAAAGTTGCTCCAAGTCCTACCAAACTCTCTGAGGTGGTGTAGGTTAGGTATTAGACTTTTCTTTACTGTGTTATCATGGTGATTGAATGCCCTCAATAACTACTTAATATTAAGAATGGGGCAGCTGCTAGTTGATAGGCACACACCCCATGTTTTCATCACCTAATTTCCCCTGTCTAACCATGTGCTATGTAATTTATCTTGCTAGTCTTAGATAATTATCATCAGAAATTTTCTGATCAATATTATCGCCAGTGAACTCACCACATATGTTAGTCATCCAATTAATTGAACTGGCCTAATTATTTCCTGAGATTGTGGTATTTCTCTAACCATTGTCGGTCACTATCTTCTGTATTCTTTTCTTTCATTTTCCTGTTAGAGGGAAAATGCCATAACTGTTCCTCTTTTGGTTCAATATGTGATCATTTATTCTCTGATGTGAGCTGTGATGACACTCATTAATCCGCAATCTCTTTCTTTTCATTTCGAACACAGTCTGTCTAGAAGTACGAGCGTTTCTATGTTTTAGAAGTGACCGAGAGAACAATAATGAAATTTAGTCTTATTCACCATTATTATTATATTATAACAACAACATTCCCAATGATTACCATAATGTGGGGTCGGGTGAGATAAGAGTGTACACAGAACTTTATCCCACCTTGTGGAGGTGAGAGATTGTTCCTGATAGACCCCCGGCACAAGTAAACCATTATTATTGATATTGGAAACCAAAAACGAGTGTGGTGCTGTTTTCTTTATTTGATGATTCAAGGCATTACTTCTAAAAAGCTTTAGCTTTAAACAGATATGGTTATCCAATGTGGCCCGTACACCCTTTGCCAAAGGAAAAGCAGGCAATAAGTGGGTAGTAAGGAAGGGTGACAAGTACATATTTCCAGGAGACATGACACAATTTTCCCAGGGTGTAAATCAATACTTGGATCAGATTTCTAAGGTACTCTGCTTCTCCACTTCTTACTTGGTTTATTTTTCATCAATATTACTTGACTATGCTACTATTTTCATGCAACCATAGATGGTTCCAGAAATTGCTTTTGGCCAACGAACAAGAGTTGTCATGGATATTAGTTGTGGAATAGCGAGTTTTGGGGCATATCTGATGGACCGCAATGTCAGTACATTGTCTATTGCAACAAAAGATGTGCATAACAATAAGATTCAATTTGCATTGGAACGTGGAGTGCCTGCTATGTTCGCAGCATTTACTACACACCGTCTTTTGTACCCTAGCCAGGCATTTGACATGATACATTGCTCCAGATGTAGCATAAATTGGACCCGTGATGGTATATATCTCGTTTGTTTCACTATAGATTGCTATTCATCATCAAGTTCTTGACCAAGAAATCGTTCAGAATTCTGTTACTTCCAGGACAAAGTTGATATGTTCTCTTATGGTACAATTATCTGATGCAAAGCTAGGTTTTGATTTCGTGACATGTCTTAAAACTGTTCTTTTTAACTAAAATCAATGTCATTTCCCCTGTTAAAAGAAAAAAATAGTAGACATGTGGTCAACAACATAATATGGGAAATAGAAAGGAACATATTGACAGTAGCAAAAAACATCTTGTGAGTTTAACAGGCATTCTTCTTTAATAAGTAAATTGTATTTGCATCTCCATGTAACTATCTTTTGGGGCTTCTTCTCTTCTTTCGCTACATTATCTAGATTGTTTAAGGGGTGACCTAATCTGTCGCTTCTCATCTATTGCTCTTTGATTTTCCGGTGTAGATGGCATTCTGCTTCTAGAGGTGAACAGAATGCTTAGGGCAGGAGGATATTTTATCTGGGCAGCAGAACCCGTTCACAAACATGAAGAGAACTTGTTTGCACCACTTAAAGGTAACTGCTTTGTCATTATCTAGCAATAGGACACCATCAAATAGAGGCTGATGTGAGTAAAAAATGTAGACACAAATCATCTGGGCTTGTTTCTGTTTGCTAATTGTGCAAAGAGTCTATATTTAGATTTCTCTTTATGTAGCCCAAGGAGAGTCAGATATTTAAATTAAATGCTATGTCCCATTTTGTTTACTTTTCTTTACAGTTTTATCATTACTGTGAGTTCTATAAACTGCGCTAAGGTGAAATGTTGCTTATGCTTTATGTTCCTTACTGTTATGCAGAAATGGAGGATCTTACTCGACGCCTATGCTGGGAGTTATTAAAGAAGGAGGGTGACATTTATATTTGGAGGAAGCCATTGAATAATAGTTGCTATCTCAGTCGCGCTCCAGCAGTTCAACCTTCTCTATGTTCAGCTGGTGATGATCCAGATAATGTCTGGTATTTTCTACTCTCTTTTGCCAATTTCATAATGTAGCATGCTCTAATTTCATCAATATCGATGCTTGCCTAACATTTTCCTTGGTTTCTGTTTAGTCATTTACTCATATCAACTAGTCTTATTTGTTATCTGCATGAATTTATCTTAATAGAGTATGTCTGTGTGTGTATACATATTGTTTTCTTACAAAAATTTCAGGGGATGACTGACGATAGGGATCTTAAGAAAACCGAATACATTGTGACAAGGTTGTAATTGAATTCGTAGTTATGTGGGCTGATGCTTGTTTTATTGATTCTTTGTGGCAGGAATGTAAATTTAACGAAATGTATTACCCAATTACCTGAGAATGGCTATGGAGCTAACGTGACTGCTTGGCCTGCACGCCTTCACTCTCCACCGGACAGGCTGTTTAGTATAAAAATGGATGCTGAATTATCTAGGAGGGAAATTTATAAAGCGGAGTCAAATTTTTGGTATGCTGTAATAAAAGGATATATTGGTGCTTTCCGTTGGGAAAAGTTAAACCTACGAAACGTGCTGGACATGAGAGCTGTATATGGGGGGTATGTTTCATTTAAAAGAATTGGACCTATTCATTCCATTTTACATATGCTCTGATGACATCTAAAGCTTTTGAAATTCGAAAAACATTTTAAGCTGCAGTGCTCCTAATTGTTGAGATGTTTTGGTAGGTTTGCAGCTGCGTTGCATGATTTCAACTTCGATTGCTGGGTTATGAATGTTGTTCCCATTAGTGGTCATAATACACTGCCTGTTCTATATGACCGGGGTTTCATTGGAGTCATGCATGACTGGTAAACTACACTTCTCCTTCTGTGGATAGTATTTACATCAAATGTTTTATAAGTTTTTTCAGGAGTCTAATCATCAGATTTGGTGACGGATCATGGTATTCATGTACAGCCAAAATTAGTGCACCACACGATGTGGCTTGTACTGTAGATCATAGAATTCTCTCTTTTGTTCGTTAGTAGATTTGATTACATGTCTATATGGATTTGAGCATCTTAGATTGCACTCTAGATGATCATGTATCAAACGAATAACGGGGCTGGCTTACATCAAAATCAATTTCAGTGGTTTGAAAACCACTTCTTACCAACAAATTAGAACGTGGACACGAGTAGCTTGACCTGTTTAAATCCTATTGTTTTGACCTCCAGGTGTGAGCCATTTGATACTTATCCAAGAACGTATGATTTAGTCCACGCTGCTGCTCTTTTCTCAGTCGAAAAAAACAGGTATAATACTTCTTCACCTTGCATTAAACTTTTTGATTAATGTGATTCATCAAAGCAGTTCATTTTATGTGAAGGTGATTGACTGTATATCCTCACATCTCATTCATGCAGATGCAATGTGACAACTATCATGCTAGAAATAGACAGAATTCTTCGTCCCGGGGGACGAGTTTATATTCGTGACACCACACCTGTTATCGAAGAGCTCATAGAAATTGTACAGGCCTTAGGATGGGTGTCATTTAAATATGATAGCAGCGAGGGACCTCATTCCAATTGGAAGCTATTGATTGGCGAAAAGCGTCTATAATAAAGCAGCTCAGTGCACAAAACATCTCGTGTCAGCTATATGTTTTGATATAACATTCACTTATTTCTAAAGTTGATAGATGATTTAACACAAAATTGATAAAGCCTCTGGACAGAAGTCTTTTTTTTTTTTATACACAGTAAATAATTGAGCAATTTGGTTACTTTTTTTTATTTAATTTGTATTTATTTCTAACCTTACAAGTAATCTTTTGTTACTTAGCTCTAAAAAAGATTGCAAGAGCCTCAGATTTGATTTCAGTTGCTATATACTCTCATTGACTTGATTGTGTAAAAATTATTTACACTTTTTGTTTGGCCGATTTTAAGGTGAGTTATGTAGGTATAAAATTTTATTAAGTAATATCACGTTTGATAGCTAGTTAGGAAGTAAGTTATTTATGTGGAAAATTAATAGATGGAATAATGAATACATTACCACAACACAACTAATCCCTACATAAAATAATAACATGCGCTCTATTATAAATATTTAATTAATTGGCCTCATTAACTGTCAATTAAGGGTTGCTGATATTGCAAGAAAAAGATCTGATTGAAATATTATTGAATTCTTGCAAGTATAAACATTCAAATTCAAATGTTGAAAGTTATTTATACGAAATTATGAACAAACAAGTAGAAGAGAAAAGTCAGCAGCTTAATATTTCTAGAGTATATTAAAAGTCTATTAGTAATATAATAGTAATATAAAGTTCAACAAAACTATAAAATTAAATCCCCAGCAAACCATCTAACATCATTAATCCAAATGCATAAAACTCTTGGTAGATTGTAAGCGGGATTATATTATATTATATTACATGCCTCTAATTCTAATTAATTATCAAACATCATGTCCTTAAACTCATCATAATCAAGTTTTCCATCTAAATTTTTGTCATAAACATTGATCATACTCTTACAATCTTTCCCACATTGTTCGTCCCACAATCCTAATCTTGACAATGCTCTTTGCAGCTCCTCACAACATATGAATCCATCCTCGTTTAAATCGAATACTCTAAACACTTTACGTAGGTCATTTTCCAAGAAAACATTTTCTCGATCCTCGTGCTTATAATTGCTACCTTTATTAATATTTGCCTTTGTGATAGCATCATAGAAGAAGAAAAAATCAATGGAGTCTAGGCTTGTTTTACCAAGTAGCAACTCTAGCTCCTCTTGGCTTGCAATAATTCCTATTGTATCAAGAAATCCCTTTAACTCATCAAGACACACAAGGCCATCACCATTCTTGTCAAGCTTTGAGAAGATTTTTGACAAATTAATTGAGTTGATCGGAGACATGATCGATAAATGAAGTTATATCGAGGACTTTCTGAATTAATCGAGTCAGTAAATTTCTGACACGAAATAATGATGCTTTAGAGAAAAACTTCAAAGAAGATGTAGTACTATATATAGTACTTCAATCAAGATATTGAGAGGAAATATCCCATGTTCTTTACTTGTACGGACTAATATACCTAAAAACAAATTTATATATAACAATCACAATACATTACTTGTGGTTGAAATTGGAAAAATATTAAATAGGAAGTTTCATGGAAGAAATGTTTTTATAAGAAAATAAGCAGACATTTATAAATTCAATCAAAACAAATAAGTATTACTAGTAATTTCTGTGTTTTTTCGTTGGCATGAAGAGTTATGTTTATTATTGACTTCATATATATAAGTAAACTTTCTAGAAATTTCCTTTGTCTTTATCACAACTTCCAATTAGGAGAATAATAGAAATACACAAAGCAAATTTCACACGTTCAAGATACAATGTCATAGAAAGTAATATTCTTTTTCATCGCAATTTATAAGATATTATTTGTGGTTTAAAATAAACTTAAGATATTTATAAATGAAAATTTTTATAAGAAATGTACTACTATAATATATTTGGCCTCTGATTACTATAGAATATGAGATGAACAAAGAGCTATGAACAATCCATAATGAATGTATTTTAGGACCACAAAGAATAAAAAGTCCTAGATTATGCCTTTCAATCTTAACCCTGACTAGCAAGTATTTTGTTTTTTCATCTTTTAGTTCTTTTGTCCCTTGAGCTCATTGAGGGACCTTGCCCTCGACAATTCACTAAAGAACGTGGTGAAATAGATGAGATTGTTCCTTTCTTAATCACCTGTCTCGAGAGTTTGAACCTTGGAAAAAAATCATTTTTTTCCAATAGGGAGTGCTTCTCTTCAAAATGAGGTCTTACACTATATATGTGTATTCAAATTAATCAGATTTTAATGCGGATGTCAAACCTTAAAGAGTAATTGCTAAGAACAAGCATAGAAAGGAAAATTAAATAAGGATTAATATTGTGGTGGAGTTGTAAGTACTCCTTTACCGAGTTTGAATTTCCCTTGGTCATGGAATCGTTTTTATTAGAGACTACTTAATTTTTCAATGTGCATGAGACTTTTCGACATAAATTTAAATTTAATGCGGCTCTATTACAAATATTTATGTCTGAATAACTTATAAAAAAAAGCACACAAAAGAAAGAAGAAGTGGATGAGAATCAAAATGAAAGACACATACACTTCATAATAATAATTAGCATAGACTTCTCCTATTCTAACCCTAGTAGTTAAAGAGAAATGGTCTCAATCCACAAGTTGTTTATTTTGAAATAACCAAAACTGCCTATTCAAACCTACTCCATCCAAATATAAAGAAGTCAAGGGAAATTTATGATCTAAAAAATGTTATAGTGAGTGAAATATTGCTCTATCTAAAATAGGATGCTACATGGTCATGAAATAGCTAAAGGTGTCAAATGTGGAGGTTAAATTTGAACGAATTTAATTGAGTTAAGTTAATAAATAAAAATCATATATTTATAAAAACGAGGTTATTTGTCTAATAGAAAGCGTTCTCCTGCAGCCTCTCTTCAACCTGCTCATGGCTAGATCAATCGGTTTCGGGTCAAATATTATTGTGAATTCCACCTCTTATAATTTCGGGTCAATGGCTAGATCGGCTCCGATGATATATTCTTAAAACATAAAACTATACATTATAACACCAGAAATTCACTTACGTAAACATATGTTATCATAACTAGATATGCGGAGTCTGTGTTCAATATATGTTATTTTAAAAAATAGAATTTTGATAATCAATCAAATTCTTTTTTTATTAGAATTTAGACTAATTTAAGTTATTAATTATTGTAATTTCGTAATTTGCAAATATATAAATTATTAAAAAATGTTTTTACTTTCATTCCTCCTTGTTCCATTTTATAGGATAGATTGTGATTTATAAATTTTTTACATAATTTCTAAATATAATTTATTGAAAATATCCTCAAATAATTTAATATCTACTGACAAATTTATCCTTTAATATCATTTGAATGCTACAGACGTGTGCTCGTGACTCTTCTCCATAGTTAAATTACTTTTTTCTCCGTTCTTAATTACTTGTCCAAAAAATAATTATTGACATAGTGATTTTACTATTATATCTCTATTAATTAAATATAAAGTGAATGCATTAAAGACTTAAGGTTTTCAAGAAGTTCTATATTTTTTAAAGTAATTATTTGACAGTATAATAGATGATAAAAATTATCCTTTCTTGATTTTTCAAAATGAACTAGTAATTTACAACTAAAAAAAAAGTGAACAAGTAATTAGGGACCGAAAGAGTACTATCTCATTTCTATATTTAATATAAACATCTTACTAAAATATTTGTTTCATATTAATAGATCACTAATTAGATTAAAACAGTTAATTATTTTTTCCTATTTTACCCATAATTATAGATAATTAATCAACATAAGAAGTTAGTGGATTATAACAAACTAATGTTTGTTGCTTATGAAAACAGAACCGAAGTCAAAATTAAGAGTTCAGACTTTTAAATTAAATTTATTTAGAGATTTTATAATATAAATATAAAAACTATAAAAAAATTTATAAATACCTTCAAATTCATAAACTCCACCTAGTGCCGTCTCGGTCACGAAAACAGTGAACCTCTAACAAATTTGGGCCATCGGACCAATTGACCAAAGACTTATAAAATATATTTAAAAGTAAAGTCTAGACATTTTTTTCCCAATTTTTTCGTATGACGTTACAGTTTGGCGTGCATAACGTGCGCCCATAAAATAATACTTACTCCATTATTTTAATTTAGATATCTTAATTTGACTGAACATAAAATTTAAAAAATAAATAAATTTTTTTATGTGTATAATTTTTTAAAATAATTTTAAATTTGTCATGTAAAATATTACTATAAGAAAAATTATTTTAAAGTAAATCAAAAACATATAATTTAAGACAGAGAAAACCATAAAAAGAAAATCCTTTTTGCTAGAGATAGTACTCCATAATTCTAGCTAACGATGAGATTTCGTAAAGTTATCTAAAGGAATATTTGAGAGTTCATATTTAAAAATGCTGTTTGACTGGGCGATTAAAATACAATAAAAAGGACTTTATTATGATTAATATAGTAAGATTTTTAAAGTTAATTATCCCTTTCATCGTCGAACGTGTCCTAAAAAAATTATCTAAAAATATAACTTATTTTATTATATTTTAAAAAATTTACATCATTAGAAATTTTTTTATAATTCTCTCCAAATTTTGGATACATTATTTTACGCGATGTATTTGAAATCGAGATATGACGTATCAAGATGTTGAATGATTTATTCGAAATTGAAATTTGATATATCGATACATTGAGCGATATTCGGAATTGGGACGGTATTGAAACGTTATGGGATATATTTGAGTTCCACTAAATTTAAGAGATTTTTATAATTTAAAAAAGAATAGGAATATGATCTAATTAGGTCTATACACTATGAAATTTGGATAATATCTTAAAAGAAAATTATGAATCTCAGACATTCAATTAATTAATACCATAAATAACAAGAACTTACTAATATTAGATATTTATATCAAATTAAATAATTTGATTTTAAGAGTAAAAATTTAAAATACATACCACAATAATTTATGTACGAAATAGATATAATTTTAATCCGAGGACAGAAGTGAAGATTCTTGACAAAGGTATATCATTTGTGTCCATAACTTTAAAATTGGGGACCTTGCATTATATTCTCAAAACTTATCTGGTAGAATATCAATAGGATACAAAATGAAATGAGTTGTTGGAACAATGTTAATATTATCTTCGTGTAATTTATATATTTCGAATTTAAATTCTGAAAGTATTTGCTAGTGTTTGTATTAAGCAGCTAGATTGTCTACATGACTATGTGTATCGTCCTTTTATGATTTTGCATAAACATGAAACACTTTATGCATTAGATCATGTTTTTATCGATGGTTCTTTTTGTTATCCTTCTTTTATCAATAAATATATGCTTTAATGATCGCTCAATATTTATGAATATGATATCACCTTACAAATAAATGTGTTCATTAAAACAATCAAATATTTAATTCTATTTTTGACCTCGTAAATAACAAGTTCAAACTTTGGTTTGGGTTATTCAAACTTTTTAATTTATAAAGATAAATGAATCAAAAAATAATAAATTATGACAACTTTGGCTCAAAGAAAAAAGTTTTCAATAATAGCCTCTATCATTGCACTTTGGTAAATTTTCATATTCTAAATACACTACAAACTTATTATAAACTAGTTGAAAAATTTTCACATGCATAATTCAGTAATCGAAATGAAGTCTTATGTTAAAATTTTAACTCAGAACAATAAAAAATTAAAAAGACTAACGGAATCACGTGAGATAATAGTGACGTTCTTTAATGCAAACATCCATTTTATTTCGTAGATTTACATTCTCGATAAGATTTAAATTATCATAGTCTAAACTATTTCAATTTTTCATATGCATTGAAGTAATTATGATAATAGAACAGACAATAAGGAGTTCTTATATATATATATGAATTAATTAAATATCAAAAGTTCTATCGATAACCACTTAGAGAGGTGTTATCCAATTTTAGAAAAAAAATAAAATAAGATAAATATAATATTCAAATTTCTAACCTCACATAGAGAGGTGTACTAAATCATATATCATCACATTATATGATACTGTGAGTGAGGGTTCAGATATGTATATTTTATTTTATTTTAAAAAAAATATAATGCTGCTATATATGATCTCAAAAGGGTCACCCACCGTTTTGTTGAAACGTAGTTAGTTAATATTTCACTTATTATTTGAAGAAAATTTCATATTTGCCCAACAAATATACAAAGTCTTGAGTACCATGGAATATGTTAAAAGCATAATACAATATAAGAAGTTAATAAACCATAATATATAAAAGTCATCATAACAATGTTGATCACAAGAAAGTTTCAAAAACATTAAAAAAAAAAGAAGTCAACAATTAGTTACAAATTATGAATACTCTCAAGATTTAGACACCAACATCATGTTCTTAAACTCTTCAAAATCAAGAACTCCATCAAGGTTAGTATCATACATGTGAATCATGTTCTTACAATCACTTCCTTCTTTCTCATCCCATAATCCTAATCTTGACAACACTTTTTGAAGCTCTTCACATGATATAAAACCATCTCCATTCAAATCAAACACCTTGAATGCTTCAACAAGATCATCTTCCAAACTATTATCATTGATATTCATGTTGTCTTCTTTTATCTTTTCTTCATTATTTTTCTTCACCATAGCCTCGTAAAAGAATAAGAAATCGATGAAGTTAAGACTCGTTTTACCTACCAAAGATTCAAGCTCATCAAGCCCCGTGCAAGCTCCAATCTTATCAAGAAGCTCTTTGAGCTCATCTAAACTCACTAATCCATCACCATCTTCATCAAGCTTGTCGAATATCCTTTGGATATGGCTTTCGTTCAATGTAGACATTCTAACACAAACAAATGAGCGTTTATCAAACAAAAGAACTACACCAGAACAAAAACAACAATAACAAAAAAGTTGAACGTTTATCAAACAAAGAACTACACCAGAACAACAACAATAACAAAAAAAATGAACGTTTATCAAATAAAGAACTACACCAGAACAACAACAACAATAACAAAAAAATGAACGTTCATCAAACAAAGAACTACAACAACAACTAAAAAAGAAAATGAACGTTTATCAAACAAAGAACTACAATAGAACAAGAGCAATAGCATATAGAATTTTTTAGGTGAAGTATTTATGAATAACAAATTAAAGTAGAAGGGAACTTACATTGACCTTTGCTTGGAAATTTAAAATGAAACTTCTAAGTTGAATAATAATGATAAGAAGACTACTATGAAGAAAATAAAATTCTATGGTTTGTTGTTTTTATCCACACACATGGCTTGGGAAAGGAGAATTTATTCTACAAGTGGAATTCTCCTTTCCTCCTCAAGTATTTTGGTTAGATTCTACTATGCTACCAAAAATTTTATTGTGTCATTATATAGAATAAAACACAACCTTATAACCATGGACCAAATCATCATCTTTTTAGTGTATTGGGTACACACTAACTATAACTTTTTTTTAATTATAATTTGTGTACTACTCGTGAAAAACATACTTTAATTAATTTAGGCCAAAAAACAAGAAAAAAATATTAGTTGAGGGGGAAGACGTGCAAAGGGTGAATAAGTAAGTCAACGTTCGATCAACTTCAGGAAAAGAATTTGCGGCTATCGAAGGGAATAATAACAATCCATTAATAAATGGAATTTAACGGACCAAAATAAATTAAGTTGATATTAAATAATTTATTTAAATATTATTTAAATTTTGTATGGATAGTTTTTAATTTTTATACTTAAAATTCAAGTACGGAGGTCTTTTATTTTTGTCCCTACTTATCATTAAGGGGTCATTTGATTATTTTGATAGGATGTGAGTATTAGAAAATTTAATAGAAGTATTAGTCATGACTCATGATTTTTAATATTTTTTTGGTAGGATTTTGAGCTATATAGTTATACATCTTATTTTGTATTTAATTTTAAGGTGTATAACTAATGTAACACATTATGATATTAATAATAAATATTTTACTAATTTAATTAGATGACTATTTAAATTACGAAATTATTACTTTATTGGTGAGAGTTCGACTTTCTATATTGTATTCCCTTTTCTCATTTTCCTTTCTCCCACCCACAATTAAAAAGAAAAAAAAAGTAATTCACCTAGCTATCAATACATGAACAAGTATGAGTAAGAATAAAATTATTCTTTAATATACTAAATCATACCATGACAAAAAATAATCTCAGCATAACTATTTTTAATATATTTAAACCTAAATTACTAACAATATATCCTTATAATTACCTTATACACAAGCACGAACCTACATAGTATCAAAGAGGATTCATATGAATTCTCACTGCAATAAAAAAAACTTTTAGCGACAATTAATAGACATATTAATAAAAAGTAATAAAATTTTTATCAGTATAGTTAAGTGTCATTAAATTCAATGTTGCTTAATGTTAAAGAATGATAAAAGTCTCACATCAATGGTCTCCTTATAAGGCTTGGGCAATCCTCCTCTCTTTGAATCTTTAAAAATATATACAAAAGAGTGATAATTGTCACTAAAAATATATATTTAACGATGATTACTAATTAATTACCGATAACTTATTTTTTTATATAGTCTCTTTGTAAAAATGTTGAAATATAGGTTCAAAATATTGAAATATATAATATAAATTAAATAATGAAAAATAAAAATTTTTGTTAGTGCATCAATCAATATATATATATATAAATCTGAATTCAAAACTGCTGATGTGGCATGCCTCTAAGGGCTAGAAAAATATTCATTTTTTTTATATGTATTTTTTAATTATTTTTTTAATTTTAAAATATAAAAAAAGTCTCTTAAATATTGAAGCTAATCACAATTAAAGTCATTGAATTATAATTACTCCAATGGATGTTATTTATCTTTTCATATTCATATGTTACAAATTAATATTTATCTTTTCATATTCATATGTTACTAATTATTATACTGACTATAAATACTAAAGCAAATATTTAACACTACATGACATTTTGTCCTTTTTCATTCATAATTTCCTTTCAATTCTTCTTCTTTTTATTTCAAACTCTTTTTGCAAGAAGTCTTTTTCTTTCTTTTTTTCCTTTTTTTAATTATTTTATTTTAGCATTGTCAGTGTTATCCATATTTTATTATCTTAGTATGTAATTTTCATGCCTGATTTTTTTATTTTATCTTATTTTCATCTTAATATATTAAATAAATTAAATAAATGCCCTCTATTAATCATTTTCGTTTAAATTCTTACATTAATTCCTTTATTATTATGTATATATACGTTACAATATACCCAATTGGATAACGATACGTAAAACTCATTTTATGTGTTGCAAATATTCGATTCTGTCCCTAAATTTCATCTATTAATTTAGTTATTATTATAATTTACATGTATGAATGTCATATTTAATCTATCCATATTTAGGATATTCTCTACCATTATTATTTATCTCTTCCCCTAACTTTTTTTCACTTTTTTTGTATTACTTATATTTCTATAAGGAAATGTAGAAATGATCAATGCAGTAGTTATGAAATTTAAAAGGTAAGTTTCGTTGTAATTTAATAAATACAAAAATGTGAAAAGTCATTATTTTTAATGGCATTTACCATATGAGTTATTATTTATTGTAGTTATATCATATTTGCACATATAAATATAAGAAACATTGCAAATGATTGAGAAGCTCATTCAATGTTGGGTGCTGCTGATATCTTACTGTTTATTTTAAAGGTGAGATTATCTATTTCCTTATATATAAATTGATGATAAGAATATTTATCTTTTTCTATTTATGCATTTTTTAGAAAAAAATTTATCAAAAGACATGAGTGTTTATGAATTGTTAACCTTGAATTATGATATTATATTTTTGAGGAGTGTTGCTTGGAGGCTCAAATTTATTTTCTTTTATATGAATTGATGGTAAGGATATCTAACTTTTTTTATTTATTAAATTTTCAAAAGGAATTTATTAAAAAATATTAATTTTGATGAAATTTGAGCCCTGAATTATGATTTTATAATTTGCAGGAGAAAGTCTTATATGGAGTCTCAACCTAAAAAGGTTGTTAAAAAATTTACACATATTAAAAGAAGTGAGAATATCTATTTTCTTTTCTATATAAATTTTTCAAAAGTAATATATTAAAATGTGAACTATAAACAATAATTTTATATTTTGTTGGAAGAAGTGTTATTTAGAGTTTCAACCTAAGAGACAAATTTGAAAATCAATAACAAAACGAGGTTGCTTAAAATTCACACATACCAAAAAAAGTGAAAATATTTTTTTATATATATATTTTTGTAAAAATAATATTAAAAGACATAATCATCTATAAAATGTGAACTGTAAGTATAATATTATATTTTTTGTAGGAACAAATTTAAATTCAAGTTCAAGAAATTGTTTTAGAAGCCAATAAACAAAAAAAATATTGCTCGAAAATTCATACAAAAAAAGAGATTGATCGTTATTTATAATATGAATTGTTAATTCTTTATCCTTATAGTTGCTAGAGAAAAGGAAAGTAAAACGAGAACAAGACACCAAAGAGAGTTTGCTTCACTAATATAAATTTCTTAAGACACAATAATTATGACCATAAATAAAAAAACTTTATAGGCAATTGTCCACTTTTATTGTACAATTTTAAAAAAATAATTGTTATTTTAAAAAATGAAAAATAATTTATGAAAATTGGGATTGTGTAATGCAAATTACTTTGACTTTTTGCCAATGATTTGGATTGAAAATCTTTTTTATTATTTCTCAAAATTTTAAAAATTATGAGTTAAATTTTAAACTTTCATAGTCAAATTGAGTTTTGTATAGTTGAAATTCAAAATAAATAAATAAAAATAATGATTAAATACCTCCTTTTAGTTACTTATGATTGGATGGACACGACATATATAAATTTGTATAGGAATGAAAAAATATAGATTGTTTAGTTTTTTAAATTATTTTTACCATACGATATATATTGATTATTTTTTTAATAAAAGTTATTATTCATTGTTTTTCTTTTTTTAAAAAAATTTTAAGTCGTGAAAATTTAAAATGGTAGAATCATAAAAATGAAGGTCAAATGATCAATTGGGTTTTCACAGTTCAAAACTATTTCTTTCTTATGTTTCTACGTTTTTTATTTTTTTATTTTTCAAGTTTAAATAACTAATTTAAATAGGTTATTGCATTTATATTGAAATGTTTTTCATCAATGCTTCCATATAAATGAAAGGAAAAATTATGTATAGATAAACATGTATATAATATCTTCTTGAATCAAATTTTCTTTTACTTACAAAAATAAGGAGCATAAGTTTAGCGATATAAAAAATATTATTAGAAGATAAAAACTCTTAAGATTATAAAAGATATAAAACTTAAACACTAATAATATATTTCATTAAAACTTGAAATCTGATTTAATCATTAGGATGTCACTATATAAAACATTTTAAATATTCAACTATTCTAAAAAGTTAGTTAGTATGACCGCGCGAAGCGCGGCTGAATTCACTAGTTTATAATAAAGACAGAATTGAATGGTCCAAATGGTGTAGTCGTGTTACAATAAAATGCATAAAAGTCGAAGTCTCTGACGGTGGTGGAGTTAAGTGCCCGTCCTCAACCGCCAAACCAGTTTAAGGTAAATTATAGGAATATATCAAAATATTATTTTAAATTGTACAATTTTAATATATCATATAAAAAATTAAAATTAAATTAAAAATAAAATCTCGATAATTTATCTTTTATAACATATAATTGAACATAGCGGGAGTCGTGGGATAAAAAGAGAGGGAAAAGAGAACAAATTATATGTTAGTTTTAGTAGTGATGAATTATTAGCATTTTGAGTTTCATATTTAATTTACTAGGCATTTTTGTTTACCGGAGTATGTTGTATTTATTTAATATTAGATGATTACTTTTTTTTTTATATGTGTGCATTAAGAAAATTATAAATAAGAAGATAAATTTGTTATTAATTCATTTCATAAACTTTTTAAAATAAATTTTACAATAAATATAAATACTTACCAAGATAATATTAGAATGAAATTATTTAATATTTTTTTAATTAGGCATTTAATATAAGATAATTATTTTAATAAAATGATCTTAATATGAACGGAAGTAGCACTTCCTTTAAATTAAAAGCCTTTTGACTGAATATGTGGCAAAATATTTAGAATAACTTGTTGAGAAACACATATTATACATATAAGAAGTCTTTAAAATGAGTTTAATCATGTAACACAATAAGTTCATGGTTGTTAAAACAGATTTTCTAAACGCTTAATAATTAATATATACAAAGGAGGACCATAGACAAGGTGATGGTGATGCGGCATCTCTCTATGATCTCCATTTGCATTTAATTATTTTTTTGCTTTTATTTTTTTAAAAAAAATAAATTAATTATTATATCATATTACAGTAAAATCTCTATAACTTAGTATAGATGGGATCATGAAATTTCATTATTTTATAGAGAAATTATTTAATTGATAAATTAATATTTATTAATTTAAAGAATGGTTTGAGATTTAAGGAAGGTTAATGTTGATTGTATCAAAATCACTGTAACTTATTAATTTCAATCTTATGATGCGTGGATAATAAGAGCTTTATTATTGTAACAAAGTTTATCATATAATATTAGAAGACTATGAAGTGGAAAAAAATGATCCAACAAAGATTAATGTTTTGGATGCTATCAATTTTGCGGTCCTTAATTACTTGGACAATAAATGGTCAAGAGACAATATCAAATGGTTTTCGACACTGTAATATTATTTCCAGGAATGAAATCTCAGAGAATTTGAATGAACCCACTTGTGAAAAACGTCATTTATGAACTTGAGGTCATGATAATAATCTCATTTACCACAATAAAATGGATGTCAATAACCTACTAAATTATTCGGGTGAAAGCGATACATGTTCAGAAGTTCAAAGCTTAGAATAAATTGTGGACACTATCGGAAAGAGCAATGTTGATGATGAAATTAAAGATGATACTAACTAGTTACACGTAAGAAAACACTTATCGCATCTAAAACTCTTCACAATTTTATGCTACAGTTCAAAAATATAAGATCAAAACTCTTGGATGCAATAAGAAAAGTTAAACAATAAACATCAACTAGATTAATTTTTTAAAAAAATGAACACGATAGAATCATATATATTTATGATATTAAACATAATAGAATCATATATATTTGTATTTTTAAAGAATTATTAATTTATGATATTGATGGAGTCATATATTTATATAGGGGCCTTCTCAAAATATATTATCTTATTGAAATTGATTTTTTTCCATTGACCCAAGTCGGGATCGGAGAAAAATATTAATTTAGAGAGATTATTAATTTATCAAGCATTAATTTATAGAGATTTTACTGTAGTTTCATGAAGATTCACATTCACAATTATCCTCACTCTTTTCATCATATAGGTTTAGTTTGTAACAAAAAAGAAGTACATGAAGGTAAGAAATATCTAATTACAAATTTTTATTTTTATTTCCTCTATTTTTGTCTATATAATTCGTATTTGGTTTGTGAATGAAACTAACATGTAACAAAAGAAAAAGTACATGAAGTTAATAAATATATCATTCTTAAGTCCTTATTTTTTTCATTTTATTTATTTTGTCTCTATAAATTCATATTTATTTTCATGAAGATTCACATACAAAGTTATAATTTCTCTTCATCATACTTGTTTGTGAAATAACTAACATATAACAAAAAAATATATATGAAGCTAAGATATATTTCATTCTAAAGTCTTTCTTTTTATTTTTATGTACTTAGACATGCTTTCTTAATATTATTTTTTTATGTTTGTATTATAATTTATCAAGTAAGTATGATTAAAAAAAATCTCTGTAATTCTTAATAATCTGTTGTTCGTATGCAATTGTTCTTTCTAATAGTTAGTTTTCTAGATATAATATAGTTTGTTTATAATAATTTTTAGATTTCAAGAAATAATTATGATTTAGCATTATTAGTACTATTGAAAAGATAATATATAAATATATTAAGTATAGTTTATATTTCATTTTTTTTAACATAATTATTTTTAATTGGTATATGATTTTTTTATTCAGCTGGTTGCATATAATAGAGTTTGACATATGGATCAAAACATGATGATGAATCTCTTGGCAAAGGAAGATGGTAGAAGGAAAAAAGAAATGAAGCATAATTAGAGATTATTTTTTCACTTTCAATTGTATTAGCAACTTAATTACTTTTGCTAGAGGTTTTTAAATTTTGATTTATATGAATAATTTAGCTAAATATATTATATTGTCAATGCTAATCATTTGATCCTTTAGTATTACTTTCTCTTTGTTATGAAAAAAATTAATATAATTATTTCATTTAACAACAACAATAAAATTTATGATTATTAGTTTTATTTTTATTATATAATTATAAAAAGTATTAAAAAATAAAATATTATTTTTATGATGTCATTTTTTGTGTATGTAACAATCTGTCACCGTTCTTTTTGCTTTGAAATGTATTTATAACTTTTATATAGTCACCAACTATAATATTTTTTGTGTTCATTTTTTGTATTTGCACCCTTTATTTTTATTTATTTATTTTACAAATAAAATCAATACATAATTAGTGATACATAATGTCTAATAAAATTATACATTTGAATTATTTATAACTCGTGTCTCTTCTTCTTACTTGTAACGTTTGATATTAAATATTATTCATAAATTTTATATGTTTCATTTTTCGTAAGTCTTATAAATATTTAATTAATGTTTAAAAAGTTATAATAAGCAAATGTAGTAATTAAATTTAAAAAAAATCAATTTTGTTTTGACAAAATCAGAGTTTGAATAGAAAATTAGTACTCCTACAAAAGATAGAGAAAATTAAAACATAGAAAATATTTTCAACCTAATACAATATATTGTTATTTCAACATATTATCTCTTATTCCATTTACTTCACCATGGTGAATATTTTGTTCTAACATATACATAGACAAAATAAATAAATAAATATATTTTATATGTTTAAAAAAAGTCTATGATATCGCAGATTAGGAGAAATATTAATATTATCTATATATTCCATATTAACCTAAATATTATATATTTCATATTATTATCTTATAAATATTCTATATAGTTGCGCGGAAGCACTAATAATTTCACTATTTCAGATATAAAATTAAAAAATATCTTTTATGAAATAGCTATATCTCACTCAAGCCTTAAAAATATACACACAATTTTTGTGTATGAAAACTGTATAAAATAGATATAAAATATGTACATAGCTGTATCAGTTTTTTATAAAGCTCATATAAGCTTTCTGGAAGAAAAAAATATACCAAACATGTAATTGCACTCGTGATTCATGTATAATCTGTATAAATTTTGTATGTTATGTGTATATAACTGTATAAATATTATTATATAAATCATGTTGAGTGCTGGATATTTTATACAACTATGACAATACTGTATACAACTCTTATTCAAATAATAGCCACCAATTTTTTATTCAAACTTCCTTTGACGTTTCAATTCATTTGGGTGCAAAATAAATAAAATGCAAAACATTGAGTAAAACCTTACGAGATTTGAGAATTTTTAATCGGTTGACTATCTGAACTTTTTGTAATTTCCTCTCTTGTTTACGTTTGATCACCTATCGTCCTACCCTCAATAATTTTTATCGTACACATAGACTATATATATCTCAAAATTCATTACACATTAAGATTGCAATTGAAACAAATATGAGATATTTCAGAAACAACTACAAATTAAACAAACTTAAATGGTATATATAGATGATGTGATAAATAATGCATTTTTTGTTACAACCTCAAATCACACTCCAGAAATATACCAATTAGAGAAAGACACGTAGTCTTATCATCATTATTATTACAGAAAATTATAAAAGCTCTTAAAAGATAGTTTTAATAGAGACTATCAACTTAGCAATTGCAAGGGTCACAAGTGCAGTTTGATCCACATTTGCATCCTTCTCCAGCTGCTTTCTCCTCAACATTTCCATAACTACAAAATTATATTATTTAATATTTATATTAAAATTAATTAATCTTTTTAATTTAGTCTTCCAATTTCTAAATATATATTAAATTTACCAATTTAAACAACAAAAAATAATCATACGTACTTGTTGATAGGTGCAACACCTTCAATGATGGTAAAGGTAGTGGACTTCTCCATATCCGGGTACATACCACATCTACAATAAACATTTGATCAACGGTAGAGTCGATTTATCAGATAATAACTATTAATCGAGGAATCATTTTATATATTTTAACAAGTTTTTATAGACACATTGTATATTATTTGCAAAATTTATGTATGTTTTCTTTTTAACTATGTCCATTATTTCAACGTTGACTTGAAATAGAGAATTTGAAGTTCGAATTCTGAGACACTTACCCTCCACAGCCGCTGCCACACTTGCAGCCAGATCCACAACCACAACTTCCTCCACAGCAAGACATGTTTTTTTTTAAATTAATTTGTTGATTGAGATATAAAGGAAATTTAGTGAGTAAAAAAAAGTTTTTGTTGTAGTTATGATGAAAAATGAAGCATAGAGTTGGGGTTTTTATAGGAGAAATGAGGATAAAATTGGTGATTGCGAGCCTAACAAGTTGACATATGTTTAATATTTTTTTTTAGGAATTAGAATTTTTATTTAGAAAATTTAAATTATATAATATAAAAAAAAGTAACTATTATCATTAAAGTATCAAAGAAATTTTTTCATTTTATTCAATTTCGTACCCAATTAAATTATATCACATGAATTGGGACGAAGAAAATATATTTTAAGAGTGATAATTATTATCGCTCAAAAAGTGTATATCTAAATGAACTTCAAGGATCATTAGTGCAATTTTAACTTGTTGTGTACTCCTATTTCATATTAAGTGAATTTTTGAGGTTTTTTTCATTGTTCAAAATAATTAATTTGTTTAAGGTATGAATATTTGAAATGTTTTCCATATTTATCTCTTCTTCTAATGAAATTTTATATTTTCTTCAAGATAAATCGCATTATCTATAAAGTTATATTTATAATTCACAAATGACAAAAGAGGAGAACAGGGTCTAAATTATGTTCTTGAAAGTTTTTCATAAGAATTGAAAACACCCCTAAAATCAACAAGAATTATTAGAAGGCGAATCTAAATTTAGTTAATTAAGTAAATAAGTGGTTTAAGACTGTAAATAGTTTGGAGACGAAATTTGCGGGCAAGTTATAATAATAATAAGTATTTATTACAAAAAGAGAAAATTGAACATTGACGTGACGTTTGCGTTGGGCATCAATATAAGATTTATAGACTTTTTTCTGGCTTTAATATTAATAATAAAAAACATTATCCAATTGGCATCGTAATGTTGGGAGACTTGTGGAAAGTGATTTGCTTAATATAGAATATTATTTTCATTTAAATATTGTTAAAAAAACATTGACAAGATTATATGTATCGATACAACCAATCAAAGTAGGCTTATTTTGAATTTTATATAATCTAGGTAATTACACAAGAAAATGTCTTTGTTAAATTCTCCATTTAACATCTGATTAATTTTTAGTCGCAGGATCCTAGAATATGTTTTTAATTAGAGCGTTATTAATTTGAGATAATTATTTGGTGATGACTTTTAGGATGTAGTACTTGAAAAATTGCAAAATGGTCTTGTTGCAACAATTTCACAAATTTTTTTTTTTTTTTATCGCTTCAATTCATTAAAAATGTATTTATAAAAGTTTGGACACAAGCACCATAATGAAAGTAGATAATGTTTAAGAATAATATTTCACTCATGACACCTAAAATAATTCTTCGAAATTCACTACAATATAACAATATAAAACTTGTCTAGCTTGTACTAGTATCGACAGATCGTCAAGATTTTAGTACAAGTTGTGTACGAACAAATTGTTCATAAGTTCTGATGAATCTACGAGGAATTCGATGAATAACAGACTTGCATTTTTCACAAGTTACGACAAATTAAGAATTAAGTACATATTGTGCAATAACTTCAATAGACAAGTTACGACAAATTAAGAATTAAGTACATATTGTGCAATAACTTCAATAGACATTGTTCACAAATCGCAATTATTATTCAATAAATATATAAAATTCAAATATTCATTTATCATGATTACGACACAATAAGCTTCATCTCTACCACCATCTGTGGATGCTTATAAAATTATTCTTTCTTTTAAGATGATGATATGACATACCAATAAAAAGTTCCTTATTATACTTTAGTTTTCAGCCATTCAAAGTGATGTATTTTTTTTTTTATCAATCATCAATTCCATTTTGCTTTTGAAATTACATACCAAAGCTTTCAAGCATCTTTTACCAAAAGAGGAAGCATATATTTTCTACTTTTGCACTAATAAATAAAAGGAGAAGCATATCACAATTTCTTCCACGATAAAAAGCTTAATATTCTTTTTACTAGTACAATTTGGTTATCTGATTGGCTCCATGACAGACTACATAATATAAATTTAAGTTATTTCAATATAATATATACATTATAAAGTATTGTTGTCATAGTTTTAAACTCATTTAAGAAAAATGAAACACACAATTAGTTATTCATAATGCAGGATTTGATTTTTTAGCTAAGTCATCATTTTTTTCTTTCTGTTTAATTTGTAAGTGGTCATAAGAGATCGTTCACTTTGTAATGTGCTAAACAAAACTACGCAACTTTATGCCTGAGTCAAAATAATATTTCACTGCAAGGGAAAAGATACAAGACTAGATACTCACATGAGCAGCATCTTGGTGAAGAACTATACCATCTAATTGTAGCCTGTGTGTTTGTTCACCGCTGATAAGCATCCTCAAACCATCTTTCAGTTCTGGTACTCCTTCCTCTAAGATTGCACTAACTGGGAAAACGGGCACACCAGATACACGGCGTTTGAGTTCTTTATATACCTCTTCAGCCCCGTCTTCGTCAACTTTGTTAGCCACCACTAAGGATGGTCGATCAGATAAACCCTCAGAATAGTACTCGAGTTCCAAAATCAAGTCATTTAGCTGTTCCCATGGTGGTATTCCCTTGTTATCACCCAGTGCTGCAGACAAGTCTACCACATAGGCTAGAACTTTTGTACGTTCTATGTGCCGAAGGAAAGCATGCCCAAGACCACGATTCTCATGGGCTCCTCTTATGAGTCCTGGGATGTCAGCTACAGTTAAAGAAAAATCGTAGTAATTTACGTTACCTAAGTTAGGCCTCAATGTTGTGAATGCATAATCACCGACAACAGGTTTAGCCTTTGACAACGCCCCAAGAAGGGTGCTTTTGCCAGCGTTTGGCATCCCAATAAGACCCACATCAGCAATGCTCTTTAGTTCTAGCACAAGTACCACCTCTGAGCCAGGCAAGCCAACACTTGGTGATGCATGATCATAATCATCAGATAATTCATCATCAGAATTGGCTCCCTTCTGCGTAATCTTTGATGCTTTCCTCATAGACAGATTGCCTAAGCCACCCTCCCCTCCACGAGCAACAACTATTCGTTGGCCTTGTTCTGTTAACTCTGCAACATTATATTCTATAAGTTCAGTTTCTTCCGACTCATCTTCACATGTTGTTCCCATAATATCATCACCATCTTGATCTTCCATTTCGTCACAGCTTTCTTCCTCCCAATCACTCAAATCATCATCATCACTTTCGAATTTGTCGCTAGCAATTGAGCACGTAGTGCGGGAATTGGTGGGCAAACCAAAATTTTGAGTCCTCGGTGTAGAGTATTCTTCAGCACGAGAAGCTCGACGTCCACTCGATTTGATTTTCTTCTCAACTTTTGAACTGGTTTGCTCAGCCAAAATTGATTGTGTAGAAAACTCTGATGAATCAATATCAACTGTACCTGGAATCTCCCAAGGGTCCAACTTAGAACTTGAACTCTTCTCTACTGCAGATGGAAGTTCACCCTCTACTAGATGAATGACGGTACCCACAGGAACTTGGATCACCTGCCACACATGCGAGATGTCCATAGTTTAGATTTGATTAAGACAAACGATTTACATATAACAAAGACTCAAGAGAGACAAGAATTAACCTTATCTGCTCCTCTGCTTCCTATCATATTTTTGGAAGACCCATTTCCGCCTCTCTTTGCATTCTGAAACATCAAACAATTACGCAATCAGATATCAATCAGTAACAGGGTAAATTCAATTAATAGTTACTTGTGCAACAAATATCGTGCCGTAGGTAAGAAAACATACAATGTGATGCTGCAGAGCACTCAAATCCCACATTGTAGGGGAACATTCTAATATCACGTCACCACCCCTTCCACCATTACCACCTGCATTCAGTCCAAAAAGGAGGTAATGAAAAGAGGAAACCCCACAGCTGATCATAATAGCAAATCAAGCTTGACTGCATATCATAAAATGAGTTACATTGGTAAAACCAAAATGTATGAAAAAAATAAAAGGAAAAGAAGAAACAATAAAATTATAAAGGTAAAAAGAAAATGAAAGACTAGGAACATATAAAGATACTAAACCTTTTTTGGGAACGGGAAATTTTCTGAAAAACAAAGTGGAGTAACTATAGCTAGGAGGCAAGAATGAAAAGACATTCTTTAGGTCAGTGTTGTTAACAGCCATCGTTTAGTCACTACAAGGGATGAACCAATGAAAAGTGGGGGAAACAGTTCAGGGGTGAAGCATGTGCTTCAAGGAAGTGTGCACCTAAAACAATGATGCACAAAGTGATCCCAACAAGAAGTGGTTGGTTTTTGGAATTCAAACTTGAAGAGTCGGATTAATATCAGTTGGATGCTGAAATAAGTACTTCAATTGCAATTTGATCATTATATTTACCAAGATCATGTATGTTTGGAGTTCTTATATGGGTTAATTGTGCACTATACTTCTCACTGGAAAACGCATGGACCTTGTTGTTTTTGCCGTCGCATACCATATTACCCCTGAACCATATACCCTACTAAACGGACTAATTTTCAGCTCTTTATAAACCTACCCTTCAGATTCCTTAATCCCTGTCCTCATAAAAGTTGAGTTACAATAACTTGCTTAAATAGCTTCTAAAAAAATAAATTGCTTAAAGCAGATCAAATTAAACTACATTTCTCCTTCTCTCTCAGGTTAACATTCCTCTCTCAAGGCAAGTGAGCAAAGTAAAACTATCTTTTCCATAGTGGTGAATGACTTTCTTCTTTATTTTCTTTCAATCTTGTATTTCTCTTTCTGTAATTGAGGTTTTGCAGAATTCTAACTCTACAAATAATTGATTTCGTGTTTCCTGAGTTTTCACTCCAAACAAGCATTTCATCCAACCAACAAATGAAGTAGTTAGTCTTGGAGCTAAAGTCTCCGGAATAGTTGGTTTATAGCTCAAACTTTACTAGTAAACAGTTGATATGTCAAATTCAGGATACATATATGACATATTGCTTGTCTAACTTTCATAATTTTCCATGGGTTGGTTACTTGGTGTTTACCTTGATTGTTTATTCAGTAATCGAGCAGGTCGTCTTGTATATGTCCATCATGTCAAGTAAAAGATAATACTTGACCAAAAGATCTTTTGGGAACCAACAGATGAAATGTATGGTCAAGCAATGTAATAAAAGAAAGAAAATTAAAGGAGAGAAAAAACAATGTAAGAGAAGAACAAGAACTAAATTTAAAGAACGGGTAAAACTTCAATAGGGAAATAAAAGGAACAGAAGATGCAAGATGGACGTCAACTAGTTACATATTTTCCTTCCTGCCACCACTGAGGTATAAAGTGATTAGAGAACATACCATCAGGTCTGCCACGGCGATCATGTCGACTACGACGAATACTGTTACAACCGTTGCCACCATCACCTCCTTTGGCCCATATGCGAAAGCGGTCAATCATTCTACGTTCCTGTATGAAAACAAGTATAAACAGACAAATATGTAAGTGAGTATACTGAAAGCAGTACTCATTGAGGGAGAGAAGTGGAAGCATCACAAACCTGTAGAGGAGCAAGCTTCATTTTCTTGTGGACAATGTCTGAGAAAGAATAGGTTTGGATTAGCCATGGAGACCGCAAGCATCTTTGCCAAGCCTTCAAGTAGAGGACTTTCTGGCTCAATGACATATCCCTGCTCTACTCTGTTATCTTCCAAGTCACCGAGGTTCCACACTATGGAAAAATCAGTTCTGATTCTTAGATTTAATCACCTGCTAGCATGAGTGACAGAAAAAGGCAGGAAATATTTAGAAATTTTGCAAGTGCTACATTTTTGCATACCAGAGATAACAAGAAGAAATTAAGGCACCTCAGTCCAGGTAATCAAAGACTATCAAATAATACATCCAAAGATTATTTAATGCAAGTTCCACGTACTTAAGTCAAAAACGAATGTCTTCAATGGATCAACTATTGCTGTAATTTTCAGGAAGCTAAATCAACACAGGATAATTAGCAACTGTGTGACACCCCAACATTTTGGCATGAGATCAGTTAAATATGCAGTTCCTAATGAATGTATGATAGCACATAATTGCATCAAGTGTAGCATGTTCAAGCCAGAACAGAGGAAATGGAGCATCTAAACCACTCTAGAACTAAAAGCTACATCTATCATTAATTTGAAAAATAAAATATGCCATAGTTATATACTAAAAAATAGTCAACTCAAATCACACAAATAGCTCTAACAAACTTAGTTGTGTTTTTAGTTTTAGATAGAAGAATATGTTTCGTTTCACTTCACATATCAACCTCCTCTTTAAATTCTAGAGAGAAGTATTGAAATTCCCTGAACTAGGCCCAAATTATTAGTTTTGTCCCCGAACTACACACAACCTTAAAAGCACTACTCTACTTAGATACACCCCAATGTGCAATATGACATAGCAAGTAGTCTCAAACTCTTGTAAGAGAGTGAAAGTCTTAATAAAAACAAAAAGTGTTGAAAATACCCTAAACTTGACAAGAATTTAGAGGTGATTTTCACTCATGTTATAAGATCATGAGTATATTTAAGTTCAGAGCTTTTAAGGCTGTCAATAATTCGGGGCAAAACTAATAATTCGTGTCGAGTTTAAGAGTATTTTCAATATTCTCTAAATTCTAAGCCTAAATCCCTAATTCTTTTGCAAATTTTATCGAACAGCTACCACACCATCAATCACAACAAAAGATTACCTTTACAAAGCATGGATGGATTATCCGATCCTGCCAGTTCAGCAGGAGTTGGAATTACAGGTACAAGAAAATTTCCAAATGGAGAATCAAATATCCTAAAATTGCCAGTACAGCCGTCTTGTTGTGCTTGAGCTACTGCAGAATTCCTATCATGTAGTTGCTTGGGATTGATGTTGCTTGTTTGTGCTGCAATCGCCGACGTTGCTCTCCTTTTTGGAGGTCGAATGAAACAACTGCGTGGAGATTCACCGTCGATTTTCGTTACCTTCGGCTCAACAGACATGTTAGCGTACCATTTCTGTCTACTCGAGCCCCTACAATACAACAAGCATTCAATTAGGATTGAATTGCATCCGTAGCCAATATTTACTGCTAAACCTCAGGTGCATTATCGATACTATATTTAAAAAAATAACACTCCAATAGCTTGGAAAACTCATGAACTTCAAAAAGAAAAATCATGTCATCACTTTTCCAGCCCCAAATATCAAAAAAAATCATGCATACACCCAATATACATTCACAGATTAAAAGTCAAACAAATGAAGAAAGGAAAAAGAGAAAGAGATAGAATTTAGAAAGAGTAACCGCTGAAGACTGAAGTTCGAATCTTCGGATCCGGCGAACGGAGGACAGTCGGCGGCGGGAAGTTCTTGACAGTGGGACAGTGATAATCAACAACAAAAACTACAGGGATAGGATTGTCTCTTTTGTTTAGGTCTTTTAGAGAACAGTTAAATATTATTTTATTTTTATTTTTTTGTTAATTTATATATTTTGTTTTTACAAAATATTAGATGTTGTGAGTCCGTGTCGTGTCGTACTTGGTTTTGAGGAAAGACTCAAAATAGTTTCTCGTATTTGGATTAAGGTTCAAAGTGATTCTTAAGTTTTCACATGGAGCACTAATAGTCTTTCGTGTTTGCAATATTGATGCACATTTTGTCTTCCTTAAAATTTTACCTATTTTTTAACATTAATTTTGTTCATAATTTATATAAGGAATGGCCAATCGTTTTTTTATATATTTAAAAGCGATATAATAACTTTATCTGAGAGAAGTGATAAGAAAAACACATTGTGTTCACTATAAAGTTTACTGTAGCTAAACTAAGAA
This sequence comes from Solanum corneliomulleri, assembly GCA_027704805.1. Classification (NCBI taxonomy): domain Eukaryota; kingdom Viridiplantae; phylum Streptophyta; class Magnoliopsida; order Solanales; family Solanaceae; genus Solanum; species Solanum corneliomulleri. The sequence goes on along the minus strand of JAKWIY010003055.1, from coordinate 53,176,356 downwards.
CATTTTAAGAAAAACTTGTACTATTGCACGTGAAATTATCATGATGAACTTCTCGACTTTACCTGCAATATGATATTTACTAGACAAAACAAAGTGTGATTTTTCTCACATTCTTTCGTATGGAGTTTTTATTTCTACTAAATATATAAAATGGCGATTGAACATCCCATACATAGATTATGGATAAAATCAATGCTAAAAAACAGGTAAAATTTTGGAGGATGAACAAAAATACACCAATATTGCAAAGATGAGGAACTATTAGTGCTCCATATGAAAACTCAAGGATCACTTTAAACCTTAACTCAAAGAAGAGGAACTACTTCGTTCAGCCGTTAGAATTTCTCATGAAGATTCTTGTTCAATAAAAATTACTTGCGAAATAAAATAACAAATCAAATGAATCATGCATATGAGTTGACATAATGCATAAGCAAACACGGACACTTTATAACAAAACTAACAATTCGAGACATTGGGAAATAAAAGTATAAAACTAAATATGAAGTGTGTTATAGATTTAACATTTCCAGTTCATGTAATACAAAACTTGCTTCTAAAATACTTCTTTTTCTAGGCAAGCAGCAAGGTGTTTTCATTTGACAGAGAAACATATCCCTCTTTAAATGGCCTTCCTGGAGCAACACTTCCTAGCGAAACCCCAAATTCCAATCAAACCTAAGCTTATCTGAATAGTCAAACCTCAACCATTTTATACAAAACAACAGTACTAAAGGACTGCACTGATACCTGACTTAGCACTTGTAAACCTCAATTATATAAAGGAATCAATCATCAGCCAGATAAGATGAGACCTATCCTAAAGTAAAGACATATAAAAAGCTACTAAACAAATAATTACAAGGCAAATTGGCCAATGAAGTAAACTAAACAGCTAAAGCAAAAGAAAATTATCTACTTATGAGTAAATGGAAAGAATATGCAGAATAAACTTATATTCTGTAATTAGTTTGTAACAAAAGATAATACTAACAATATGCCATTGGAGAAAAATGAGCTAAAAGTGACTTATAGGTTTCCAATTAAAAAAATAGTACTTCCTCTCTGTTTTTTTTATTTTTATAATATAAAAAAAAAACTAAATCAATAACATTTTCATAGTTATCTGAACAACTAAAGAAGTTATCGGATGACTAAAGAAGTTGTTGGACTAAAGCGTAAAAGTTAAAAGTTAGAGACTACTGAGAAAATATCTTTTAACCTAATTAATATACCTAATTTTTAAGTCAGAAAGAACTTCTACCTAATTGACTAACTAGTTTATCCCTTTCCGTCAGCATTTTCTAAAGCAAAATACATGAGATAGTTAATAAGTAGAGGCACCAAACAATAACTATCCATATCAGTAGTTGAAGTATCAGTCAAGTACATATGCATGTGAAGGTCACATTAACATACTCATGTAATAATCTATTAAAAATTTACCCACTAAACAAGTGCAAAAAGAACACCTCATATGCTCATGTTATCTACCAGTAAGGTTTGTGATACTCATTTTGTTCAAAGTAAACTTAGTTTCTCTATTTTCATTGCACATTCTGAAGTGTCTTCTTTCAGTAAAAGCAGGTTGTGATGGTGCTGGAAGACTTGTTGTTTCACTAGTAAGCATAACAAGAACAGATGAAATATTTGGCCTGTCTTCAGCAAATTCTTGAACACACAATAACCAATCTGTATGCATTTTCTGATCTCCATTTCCGAGCTCGTGTTCAATATAAACGGATCGATGAAAGTTGATAAATCTTGTTCTTTCCATAACTTCCATGCCTGAAAACAATGAGAAGTTGATCATCAAACTAAATATAAAGTACATATAGTCAGTCAGACCCCTTTTTAACAGTCGTCCTCTGTAATAACATTTCATTATATAACAGCCAAGTTCTTTTTCGGAACTGATTTCATGTTATGTTATATTATATTATACGTTCTTTATAACAAACATTTCGCTATAGCAACTATAAGAGGAGTCTTACATATCCCATAAGGCTCAAAGAGGATGTCTCAGTCCAAGAACTTGTACTTTTTCGACCACTTATGATCTCTAAGACAAGAACTCCAAAGCTGAAAACATCGGATTTCTCTGAGAATCTTCCTTCCATTGCATATTCGGGTGCCATGTATCCACTGTAAAAATGTCAGTACGTTCGAGTAGTTTAGTTAATAAATATGTATGAAATTGTGCAAAGTTATGGTGCTATGTAGATCAATGATCACTTACTAAGTACCAACTACTCTCATTGTGTCTGCTTGATCTTGGTCAGATCCGAAAATCCTAGCCATGCCAAAATCTGAGATCTTTGGATTGAAGTTATTATCGAGCAAGATGTTACTTGGCTTTAGATCTCTATGGATTATCTTCAATCTTGAATCTCTGTGAAGATAAAGGAGTCCTCGACCAACTCCTTCGATTATAATGGAACGTTTTGTCCAATCCAAGATGTCTCGATGTCCTTCATCTAGATGTTTGTCAAATGTGAATGGAGAATTTAAACTAGAGGTTCAGAAGAAATGTGGAGTAATGTTGCTCAGATTAATGCTGATGTACTCATGTCGGATCCTCCAAAAATGCAGTACTTTTGGGGATCTAGCAAGCATCCATCAATGTTATTGAAGAGTCTGAGCAACATACACGTAGAGTAATACAGATGAGAAGTAGCAAGGACTAACCAAAGAGAAACACATCTAAGCTTTTCTTTGGCATATATTCGTAAATCAGCATCTTCTCCTCTTCATCGACACAACATCCAGAGAGTCTAACAAGGTTTCTATGTTGGACTTTCGAGATCACCAACACTTCATTCATGAACTCCTCTAGTCCTTGTTTCGAGGCTTTTGAGAGCCTCTTGACAGCAATTTCTTTCCCATCTTCCAATATTCCCTACAAGGAATCAGCAATATCAGTAACTTGAAATATGGAAAGTGATCGAGAGAGATGAGAATCGTACCTTGTAAACTGGACCAAAACCTCCCTGACCAAGCTTATTATCCTCATTGAATTGGGATGTTGCATTTACAAGCGTATCGAGGCTGAAGAGTGGTAATTCTTCCACACTAACTGGACTTCTGTTACCAAGTAAAACCTCCTCTCTTTTCACTCCTAATATCAGCAGGGATACAAGTTACTATAGCTAACAAAGTGCTTATAAATGTATAATACAAAAACTTTATAGCATCTTTACCTCTACGTCGGACCATCATTGTATAGCAAAGGAACAGACAAACACAGAGTGTAAGAGAACCAACGATTACTGGAATCACGATTTTCTTTATGTACTCTTTACGATGATCTGCAGAAAACACTAAAGATGAACAAATATCAGTTCTTTACAGAATACATGGAATTCAATTAAGTCGAACATATAATCTCAAAATCATAATACATAAACGTGTCATTTAACTTGGCCTTCACTGACATCCATGCCCTCCATCTTCGAGTGTTCATAAATAAGCAAATAAGTCGGAGGGCATAGATGCGAGTTGAGGCCAAGTAAAATGGGACGTCTTTGTATTATGCCTATCTTTAATGACTGACAATAAGTCTTTTCAGCACCAGAACGCATACCAAGCTCTGAATGTGCCACATGAATATAGAGATCTTTCCCCGAGCTTTGCAACTGCTGAATGTCAATCATTATACTCCACGACATACAGCCGATACTTGAATCAAATGCATACCCTATGCACGAACAATTCCCCAAGCATCGACTTCTACATACGTCTTCTGTAGTAGATGACCTTTCAGCAAAATCAGGCAATTTCATTAACTCCATCTTTAGAAATCCGTCTTCTTTACTTGAATCCGCGGTGTTATTCTTAACTTCACATTGCAAAGCACTCCTCCTAACACAACCACTAGTCCAATTCCCCTTTTCCCATTCTTCCGTATGCTTTGGCTCAAAACCTTTCAGACAAGAACAGACCGGTGACTCCAAGTGATTGCAGCTCCCAAATGGACCACACGTTCCATAAACTTCACAATCGTTATTGGGAGCTGACCATATTATCTTCCATTTTGTCTCATTCACATTCCAATATGATTGAACCAAGTTCCCTCTCCAATCCAAGACTAATATCCTTAAAAAATTATCACGAGTAGGTCCAGTAAAATATACAGTACCTTCGCGATCATCCACTACATTAAATCCATCAGACACCACAGAATACATATTCTGCACTCCTAAAAAGATCTGTCCATTCCATTGACCAGTACGCCAATAGGGACGCCTTCCTTTCCATATATACACCTGAGGAATGACTCCAGAGTTCATTCTTAAAGAAAAGTTTCCGATATTAGGATCCGAAGGACTTCTCCAAGATGTTGCTTCTACCATCTCCCCTGTCCTTGTGTTTTCACTTATTCTCATTCTAGGAATAGTCGAATCAGAAGGATGTTCAAAACTCTGCCATATTGTGCTCATGTCCCGATGATCAACGAGAACAAAGTTGCCAGAATCTTGGAGTAGTCCAATTGGGATGATCACCTGAGAAGTTGAAACATTTGATGACCAAAGAATCTCCTCCTCTCCATTCGTTATAACGATATTTCCATCACGAGATATCTTCACAACTCCAGAAGAATCTCTTAAAGGTTTGTCCCGATTAGCCACCCAAATTACAGTTGTTACAGAAAAATTGTACCAAATACCAACATACCTATTACTACTGTTTTGAGGACTGAAAAATCCTAACTTGAATACGCCTCCTGGAGACGATAAAATTCCAGGATCTCTCAGAGATTGAATGCTGGTAATGTTATCCACTTCACTGCATAATCCTGTATCGACAAAACGAAGAATAACAAGAATTATATGAACAAAATATTGCAAATTTCTTCTTCTGCTGCTCATCTTTTTGGTTTTCTAAGACTTTTCTTATTACCACACTAAATGTACCAAAAGCACAATATGTTGTCAAAGTCTACTATCACAAGCAGCCAAATATGATTTTTAATTTGTTGAATATCACAAACCACATATCATTCTCAATCAGAGACTTTTAGACCAATGGAAAAATGATAATGGATGATATGACAGTTAAGTCTAACTCAATATTTAAACCATGAAAAAGTAAAATAAGTGAAAATCCAAAAGCCATCGTTAGTGTGAGAATTGAGTGGGGACCGTGACAATAAGGTAGGAACTCATCGTCAACATGCTTGTCAACTATAAGCGTTAATAATGCACATAGTGAAATGAAATACAGCATTATTGTACAAATTGACATTATTTCATTTATTCCAAATACACCCCCATATTGAGATATCATACAATAAATTGTTGTAATTTTCCTAATCCCATTGGTCAACATGAATATTTAACATGTTATCAAAAAAAAAAAATGAATGACAAAAATATCATATTGTTGATGTTCTCATGTCAAATCCAACAAAAGTAGAGCACTTTTGGAAGCATCCATTAAAGAGTCCGAACAAGACAGACAGACAACCAGACAGTTTTCCCATCTTCCAATTTTCCCTACAAGGAATCAGAAACTGAAATTTGAAAAGTGATGGAGCTAGAGTATTAACAAAATTGTACCATGTAAACTGGACCAAGCTTCTTATTCTCATGGAATTGGAATATTGCATTACGAGGCTGAAAACTGGTAACTCTCCCATATGAACTGCACTTCTGTCACCAAATGATGCTAAGTAAGTTCGCTAAAACTTTAGGAATGGCCATATCAAAGAAAACCAAGCTTACAAAATTATAAGGTAAGTTCAAATACCATTTTATCCCTATATTATAATATTATATATTATTAGTTATTATATATTAAATATAAATATTATGAAATGCTAAAAATATATTTCCTTTTTTATCGATAAATATCTAAAGATTTTGAAAAGTCAATTTATATATTAAATAGAAATATTATGGGATGCCACCAATTAAATATTATGTATGCTAAAAGTCTGCTTTCTTTTTTAATGAAATAGTAAAATGTCTGAAGAATTTAAAAAGTTTGTTTATATATTAAATATAAATATTATGGAATGTTAGAAATTTATTAGACTTAACTTGTAAATTTAGAAGTAAATTTTTTAAAAAAATTATATTTAAAATAATCTTAAGTAAAAGATTACTACAATATAAATTTAAAATCTATTAATTTAAACATAGAAAAAATATATATTTATATTTTCGTAATTCAAAAATCAAAAAAATTAATCATTCTTTGAAATAGCTAGATGTGTCGTCCCGTTTATCTCATCTCGTTCCATTCAGATTTGTTTCGCTTAATTCCTTTCCGTTATATAGTGAGATAGAATAGAACTGAGTATCGATCTCGATAATTCCATTTCTATTCATTTGGATACCTGTGAACGAACCGGTCAACTCGTCCTATTCCGCTTCAATATCAATTTATGCCGGTCCAATAATTTCATTTCGTTCCGTTCCATTGTCCAGTCTTAACTTTGAACACATGTAAGGGACAAGAGACAATATTAATATTATAATTATTGTTATATTCCTTTTATTATTTTTTGTCAAATTTTGGGGATGAGTGTTATGGATAATTATGGCATAAGGGAGGACCACAGTAAGTAATTCTTACCTTTAAATTTCCAGAACAGTCATGGTACAAACGTACAACAATGTCTTATTCTCTCATCTTGTACTTCTATCCAATGATTCAAGTTTTGATATATGGATATGCATATTTAAATATTAGGTGTATGGTATTTTGTGAGTATCTTTTAAATTATGATAATGAAAAAAATGGAATTTAATTTTAGACGTGAAATTTGGAAAATATAATAGTTGAAATATCAATTGGCATTAAGAATTACAAACTTAGCTTGATAATAATGTGGGTGAATATATGTGAATATATGTTGGGTTTAGCAAGTGTGAATGGAAAAAGAAAAGAGAGAATATGAAAAATGAGGGAACTAATTTGGAGGAAAAATGAAAAGTCATTTGCAAAGTGCAAATGAAAAAGTCATTTCTCCCATATCGGTAAAAGAAAGGGAAATTGTTGTCCTTATATAAGGAAAACTTTTATTAATTCTTAAAGAGCTAAGAAGAAGATGCCCCCTCGCGTCGTTATCGTCGCTCGACTTTGATTGATAATTGTTTTGGACAAAATTTATTTAATCAATTTTTGTTAAATCAAATAAACCCTGTTAATATTTTCTCTTATAAATTTGCGGGTAACGGTAACATTCCGAAATGTTGTTACTCTTTCTGAAAAGCCGTTATTTTCCTAACAGACACATTTTCTCAAAAAAATTTATTTTTTTCAAAAGACACAACTTTCTGCTCTGAACAGATTTCTCTGAACAGACACGTTTCTTGCTGAAAATAGCTATAAAAGGAAGTCAATTTTCGATTTTTCAAACACTGAAATTTTCATTCTCTGCATATATTTTTCTCTCAAATAAATCAAAGTGTCGATCGACTGAGTCTGTGTGACTTGTTGTTGTTCTGAAGTTCGTTGAACTTAAAGAAATTTGAGGTACCGCTATTTCTTAACATGTTTAATCCGTTTTATCTTGAGAGAAATTAATCCATAACCTTGGGTACAGTGAGGGGATTAAATTTCTTAAGGACACGCAGTAGTTTCTGTGGACTCGTATTACTTCTTGTATTCTATGTATTTTCTGCTTCATCTTATTTCTGTTTCTGTTTATTGGTTAACCTTATAAATACAGGTTAATATAACAATATACTTGAATAGATTGTGTCGATTCCGAAGCTCAACGAAAAGGGAAGGCTCAAGTTCCAGATTGATTATTCAATTCGCTAAGGTAAGTGGATCTCTAAACCCTTGTTAAGCGTATGAAATTCGTGTATTTCCTTGTTTGATGTTTGAGAATTATTTGAAGGTTTATTGCTAATTTGTTGATGTTGTATTACAGTTGCATTGTTGTGAATTGTGTCTTGTATCAAAATGGTTATCTCATCATTATTTGTTTGAGCATGTTATTGGTTCTGAGACATGGTGGTGATAAGTGTTATGTGATAAGAGAATGTTCCATTTTAAGGGACGTATCGCGCGCTCCGATGGATATTATATTTCGAGGAATGTATCGCGCATCGCGATGGTTACTATTATCGAGGGTCGTATCACACGTCATGATGGATGCATGGACAAATAGGTCCCCTATGAATTTCGGACTGAGAGACAGTGAATGTGTATCACTGGATCAGACATGCATCATTATATTTGACTTTGCATTGCACATATTTATCATTAGCGAACTTGATATTGTGTTCTGCTGATCTTGTGAAGAATGTCTTTCTATGAAACTTTGATTGATGAATATTGAGGTTGTTGTTGAGAATATGTAATGGTTAGAGTGTTGTTGTTGAATTCTGTCTTATATGAATTATAAAATGTTAGATTGGGTTGGTTTCAAGTAGGTTGTAATCGTAGAGGTTGTAATTGATGAATATCGAACCTGTTGTTGAGAATATGTGATTGTTAGAATGTTTAGATTTGAGATGATAAACATGATTGCTACCTCAATCAATTTCTAAGCATAACAATAAATATCATAATTACAAAGTAAGTGAATGTAATATCATGTTTTATTATGAAAATAAGTTTGTTTTGTTTTTAAAGTGAACAATAATATTTGAAAATTGATATGTAACTGTATATAATTGCATCATTGTCCTTATACAGTTTTATAAGATATATGAGCTCCATAGTCGTGAGTATTTTTTAAAACATTCTGCAAGATAAGAGCATCTTGAGACGTGTTGATTAGACATTTGATCAAGTATTCCAACCTCCCATCCCGATTTAGTATAAAGTTTGCGTATAATAATTTATCTGTTACAAATACTGTACTATTTATGAGATTATATTATTCCATTATAAATTAAATGTTGTTGAGAAGAGAATATAATTAGTTAATAAAAATATGTTTTCTATAACAAGTTTGTTGGGTTTCCTAGTGTTTGACCACTAAAGAGCTTCAGAAGAGAAATACTACACTTACAAATTATCCATTATATTTAAATTTCTTATATGCTTAATTGTATGTGATTAGGAGCTAAGCATTTGTTCCTTTAAAGGTTACAACTGGAATTGTTGGGAATCTCAGCAAAGAGATACCCTCCAAAAATTGGCGTATGCCACTACTTGCAACGCGCACACGGTATTCTTTAGTAAAAGGCGAAAGAATAGTTCGCTATGTGCTCATTGCGTGGCTGCGTGAGTTTAAACAAGAGCGAAGGAGCCCTTTTAAATGGTTGCGCATGCTTGCTTCGTCTTCTGTAGTCGATGTGGGAGTATTTATAAGTTAAATAACATTTAATTTGAATTAATAATTTATTATGATCTACAATTTTCCTTTTTTTTTTTTTTAACTTCGTGATATTCAGCTATTTTTGTTTAGAATTCTTGGGAGTATATCCAAATTAATTGTGGTTCTAATTTACTCTTTGCTGCATTCAATAAATACCAAAAATTGTAGTATTTGTTTGCGAAGATCGAAATCCCACAATAAATACAATGAGAAAAGGATAAATCATGCAATAAGTTAGCATTTCTATTCTCAATTTTTGGTTTTGTTGCTTTGTTAGCGTACTTTTATTGATCATCTTTCATATCATCATAGTATTTATACTATTGTGGTATCAAGTGTAACATACAAGTCAAAAGAGTAAAATGAGTAGCGTTTTCACCGAAGCGCTGCTTGTTGATCAAAGAGTAATTGAATAGTGTTTTCATTGAAACAATACTTTTTTCATAGTACATATATACTTTGATGTTATCAAGTAGTAATTTAGCAGTGTTTTCACCGAAGCATTATATCTTCTTTCTTGATACTATCAGAGTATACTCTGATAACATCAATTGGTGATTTGGGAGTGTTTTCACTGAAGCACTGGCTCGTAAGTTTTATTTGGCTTAGAGTTTTGCTACATTCAAAACAATTAGGTTGATGAATTTATTTGTGGGTGAATGAAGGGATTAACTCTTAATTATGAAGGAGTAAGAGTTCATTAATGGTAGATGAAAGGGAAATATTCATATAATAAGTTACCGTAAATAAACAAAGCATCATTCCTTTTTGAAGTGTATAATTGAAGGAGTACTGCATTCACTTCATACCGAACAAATCATTGGGTACGTGATAAATTGTCAATCAAAATGTATATCTGATTGATATATTGGTCAAAACAATATATATATCAGGTATCTTTTCAGTTGAACAAGTCAAGATACAAGTTGTCAAGTTTCTTATAATTTTGTTACTGTTAGGTAAATAATTTATTATCTTTTGATGAGGATGTTTGATCTCTTGAAGGGTTGGTTGTGTAAACAATACAATGACCTACTAATATTGTGTGACTTAATTGTTAAGCACAGTGCAAAGGCATCATGTTTAATTAAGTTATATGATTTGTATATATTATATATATATTTCTGTGTTACACCCCAAATTCAAATCACACTACAGAAATATATCAGTTCAAACAAACATAGAAGAAAGGCACAAACATAAGAATGGATCATCATATGATCAGTTCCATGATTGTACTTTATTATTGCAGAATTAAGCTTTTATAACATAACACACTTGAATTAAACTTAGCAATTGCAAGGGTCACAAGTGCAGTTTGATCCACATTTGCATCCTTCTCCAGCTGCCTTCTCCTCAACCCTTCCATAGCTACGAAATTATATTACAAGTTAAATCTTTAATTAAAATTTCTCAATTTAATAACTATAACACGAATAATAGACCTACTTGTGGACGGGTGCAACACCTTGAACGATGCTAAACGTAGCAGACTTCTCCATGTCTGGGTACATTCCACATCTACAATAATATAAATCGAAAAATGTTTAGCGGTTATTTTCATTGACTTTTTGATTGAATAGGCGAAAGAAAAAATAGTAATGCTTTCATATAAAAGGTGTTAAGAAAGTGGTAAACATTTTTGATAAGATTATGAATACGAGTAACCAAGTGAATTAATTTGTAATAAGTAGGAAATTCAAATGAATGTTACCCTCCACAGCCGTTGCCGCACTTGCAGCCAGATCCACAGCCACAGCTTCCACCACAGCAAGACATGTTCACTTAATTTGTTTTGGGAAATAAGAAATTAATTTGTTGTAAAAGAAAGTTTAATCACTTTTTGTTTTAGTTGTGATGAAATATGAAGCATAGAATGAGGGGTTTTATAGGAGAAAAAAGGGATAAAATTGGTGATTGTGTGCCTAATACGTTGACAATTAAATGAGAATTTGTATTTAAGTAGTAATTTATTTTATTAATGTAAGAAAAATCTATATTCCCTTTTTTTATTTAGAGGAGAAAGGCGTGGAGCTTGCTGCAAAAAAGAGTAGAATTGATCAGCCACCCCACACAATGTTTGACATTCGTTTGGTGGGTCCTCCTAGAGAAAAATCTCCTATATTTGGATTTAATTGTACTTTTTCTATAAAAAAAAAAATTGTTAATTATAAATTTTTTAATTTTGTCATCGCTTTCAAATACATTCCTTGGTTGTTGATATTGTAATTATCCATTACTTAATGAGATTAATGTATCTAAGAGGAGATGGATGTATTCGAGAGAGATTAAGAATATATTTGAAAAGGGATAGGAACGTATCTGAGAGGAAATTTTTATAATTTATTAAAATGATGGAAAATTTTAAAAATTATAATATATTAAGTTGTGTATTTATATATACTTTTTCTCGAATTATATACTCAACTAAAAAATTAAAGTACGTTGATTACTATTAAAAACATGAAATTAGCTATGATATTTGTCGATATATGGATTCTAACTTATCAGTTGTTAAAACACTGTTAATTAACTAATTGAAGTTTCTTATAATTCATAGTATAATTCAAAATTAAATGAAATTAGCATGAGATTTTTCAATATACTTTCTCTATCAAATAGTAATTGTCCACTATTGATTTGACACACCTCTTAAGAAACAATAAATAATAAGGGTAATATTATTAAATTATCCTTTGACTTTGTTAAATTTAATGATTTGAGAAATGTGTTAGATGATAAATATTATTTAATAGCAAGTTCAAAATGGACGTAAAAGATAAATTAGCTCTTGATTTTCTAAATAGGATAATTATTATTGGACAACTTTGTTTAATATAGTGAGGAAAGAATTAAAATACTCCCTCTTTTTTTTGTTAAGGCTCAAAGTGATCTTTGCGTTTTCACATGGAGCACTAATAATCCCGCATGTTTGTAATATTTGTGTACTTTTGGTCCTCCAAAATTTTACCTATTTTTTAGCATTGATTTTATCTGTAACCTATGTATGGGATGTTCAATCGTCATTTTATATGTTTATTAGAAATATAAACTCCATATGAAAGAATGTGAGAAGAAAAATATTTTATTTTGTTTAGTAGAAATTGTATTGCAAGCAAATTCGAGAAGTTCATCACGATAATTTCACTTGCAATAGTGCAATTCTTTATTTTCCTGCAAAGTCATATGATAAGATGTTTTTAGTTTAGCTGCAGTAAAAATACTAATGAACAGAATAAAGTGTTTTTCTTATCACCTTCTCTCAGATAGAGTTATTATTTCTATTAAATATATAAAAATACGATTGGACATTCTTATATAAAATTTTGGATAAAATTAATATTGAAAAATAGACAAAATTTTAGGGGAGAACCAAAAGTCCACTAATATTGCAAATATGGGGAACTATTAGTGCTTCATGTGAAAACTCAAAGATCACTTTGAGCCTTAACCCAAAGATGAGGGAGTATTTTGAGTCTTTCCTATAATATAGTTGACAACTATTGTTGGACGATAAAAGAGAATGGGATTTATAAAATTTTAAGCTATTAAATAACATTATCCAATTAGTATCGAATTGTTGGTGACGTGACTTTAATTTCTTACCTATATAATTTGATTCCACTTGCTTTTGATAAATGTAGACCTTTTATTTTGTTCCATTAAATAATTTCCAAAAGCATCAACAAGACCATATTCATTTTCCTGTCTCAATCAATCTAACTAGATAGGCATATATTTGGAGTTTTTAGATTCTTGAAAAACTTAGCAACATAAGAACCAAATAAAATGTTCTTTGTTAAATTCTCCATGTATCAACTTATTTGATAGTATTAGGACTTTGTCCAAGAGTTCTTAGATTTTAACTATTACAAAACTTGCACTAACAAGTAGGTAGAGGCACAATAACCATAAAATGAGCATAATATATTATTATTTTGGTATAATGGAAAAGACAAAAGGTTTATATGATAATTGATGTTAGTTGTGTGAGATACATAATAAAAAATTTCTTCGTATTAGCGATGTGCGATGAGGTAGTAAACTTTTTTTGAGAAACTTTCACATATAACAAATACAAAATTTATATTTGTATGCTATAGCAAAGTTTGTATAATTGCGCTCCATAGCAAACATAAATATGTATAATTCGCTATACATATACAAAGAAACCAATTGTATAATTTGTTATACATATACAAAAGAAAGCAGTTGTATACAAATCAATTACATAATTTGTATATGTATAAAACAAGAAGAGAGAAAAACAAAAGGAAATTGGGTTGAGGAATATTTGTATCGTATAATTATAAGTGTATATGACGAAAATATATGTACTTGTAAGTGTATATACAATTTTCTCTCACTTGATACAAACAGAAACGCAATTTATACATTTTGTTTCTGTTTGTATAAGCGATAGAGACGAGGGTGGCGAGCGAGATGTGGGAGAGGGGATATATATATATATATATATATATATATATATATATATATATATATATATATATATATATATATATATATATATATATATATATATATATATATATATATAAACATTTTGTACACTTGTGTTTGTATAAAAGTGAGAGGAAGCGAGCGAGAGATGGAGCGAGAGAGGGAGAGTGGCAAGCGAGAGCTTGAGGGAGAGAGGTGTCTGACAAACAATTTGCTACAGGGTACAATTAAATTAAAATGTAATTATAACATTTAATTTGATTTATTAGTTTGCCATTATATACGATTTTCCCAAATCTTTTTGCCCTTACTTTCTAGAAATTTCAGATTTGATTATAAAACTGTCTTCTTAATTTTATAAAGACCATTAAAACATTCATATTTAATATTTTCTTTAGTATGAATTTCAATAATTCAGATCATTGCATTTTGAATAATAAGAGACTAAGAAATGCTCATAATAGGTCCTTTTTATGTTTCTATTTCCAGCCGTCCAATATGGTGTTTCATCAAATCCTTTTTTCTTTTGGCGAATACATACTACGTTTCTTAGGATGATATATAGGTATAATATATAAATATGTCATTTAATTTGGCTTTAAATTATATTTATATCTTTTAATTTTGAGTGTGCAAGAAGACACTTAAACTTTTATAAAATTAAATAGACACAAATGTCTTACATGACATCCTACATGTAATTTTTTGTCCTACGAGTATTATGTCATGTAGGACTCATTTGTGTACTTGTTCAACTTATACAAGTTTAAGTGTCTACTTGTGCATATCCAAAGTTAGAGGATATAAACGTAAAATGAAGCCAAATTAAAAAACACTTTAATGTATTAAATCTAATATATATGTATATCCTACATCTTCCTACATCATTTATAGAATACACCAAATCTGCTATAATTATTCATTTTTATATATATCTACTTAAAAAATATAAGACCTCTCTATCAAATTTGACTTTAGGTCTCCAAACTTATTAAAACAATCTCAAACATATGTTGTCTCCTAATAGCACTAAGATATGAGATATTTTTATCATATTTAGTAAGAAGATAAACAACTTTTGTATGTATTGGAGATTTAAACCTTGGTCTAAATTTTAATTCAATCCTTAAATATATGAAAATAAAACACAAAGATATCATAAACTACTACGCACTTCAAGTTTTCAAAACTTTCTTGATTTATAAATTCAATTCATTTCAATACAAGATAAAAGAGAAAGTTCAATTTCCCCTTGGTCTCGTCGTCTCTGCCATCATAAAATGGATTGGACATAATTATTTATTCAGTGAATATAAATTATTTGACTATTTGGTCTATCAATTATTTGGCTACACATATAATAGAGCTTCACCATTTTTTAAAAATACAAATTTGCCAAAACTAATAAGTGCATGATTAAAACAAATCGCCATAGAGTCTAAAGATGTGCAGTGAATAGGAATAGCTTGAAGAAGGGGAAGAAGAAGACTATAGAAGAAGAAGAAAGAAGATGCAGAACAGAATGTAATTGTATATTGAATGAATATTCTCATGTCTATGTACATCAATATATATACAAGAACTAATACTCATAACAACTATAACTAACTTCTAACTAACTTCTAATCTAAATTACATATATGCCACATTGATCAAGTGACACCTACTTCAGTACTCCCCCTCAAGTTTGGAGATATGAACAAGTTCATTACACCAAACTTGGATAACAAATATTCATGTTGAGCTTTTCCTAAACCTTTGGTTAACATATCAGCTTCTTGTTCCTTTGTATGTAAATACTTTGTTTCAACTAAACCTTGTTGAATTTTCTCACGTATGAAATGACAATCCAATTCAATATGTTTTGTTCTTTCATGTAAAACTGGATTGGCAGCAATTTGTATTGCTGATTTGCTATCACTATGAACACTGACTGGAGTTTTAATCTTAACTCCAAGTTCCTCAAACAGCTTAACTATCCAAGTGATCTCAGCTATCGAACTAGCCATACTTCTATACTCAGCTTCAGCTGAGCTTCTTGATACTGTGGCCTGTTTCTTTGACTTCCAAGAGATCATTGATTCTCCCATCTTTACCATAAAGCCTGAGACTGACCTTCTTGTGTGTAAACAAGCTCCCCAATCTGCATCACAATAGACCTTTAACTGTTTAGAGCTTTTGCTTGACAACAACACTCCTTGTCCTGCTTGGCTTTTTATGTATCTCACAATTCTGAGTGCAACATTAAAGTGAGATTGCTTTGGTTGATGAAGGAATTGACTCAGTGTTTGAGTAGCAAATGCAATATCTGGTCTTGTAGCATTAAGATACAATAGCTTGCCTATAAGTCTTCTGTATATAGTTGCATCTTCCAGCAGCTTGTCTTCTTCTCCTTTTCCATTCATGTCATCATATTCCTTAGTTGTTAATCTAACATATGGATCCAGTGGTGTAGAAACTGGCTTTGCAGCACCAAGTCCTACTTCAGAAATTATTTCTAAGGCATATTTCCTTTGATGCATCACAATGCCTTCTTGTGATCTGGCAAATTCAATCCCAAGGAAGTACCTTAGATCTCCTAAGTCTTTCATCTTGAAAGTATTCAGCAGTGTTCCTTTTGTATCCTTTATCAAACTCAGATCATTTCCAGTGATCATCATATCATCCACATATACTAGAATTACCACCAAGGATTTGTCAATCCTCTTTGTAAATAGTGAGTAATCTAGATGACTTTGTAGAAAACCAAGATTGAGTAGTGCCTCAGTAAGTTTTACATTCCACTGTATAGGTGCCTGTTTCAATCCATACAAGGATTTAATGAGCTTACATACTGGTTTCTCCCCCTGCACATTAAAGTTCTTGGGAGGTTGAAAGCCTTGAGGAAGAGTCATGTATACTTCTTCTAACAGATCACCCTGCAGAAATGCATTTGAAACATCCATTTGATGAACATGCCATTTTTCAGTAGCAGCAAGTGCTAATACACTTCTGATAGTAACCATCTTAACTACTTGAGAGAAGGTTTCTTGATAATCAATTCCTTCTCTTTGATTGAAGCCCTTTGCAACTAGTCGAGCTTTAAATCTATCTACCTTTCCTGAGGCTAAATACTTGACTTTAAACACCCGCTTGCACCCTATAGCCTTCTTGCCTGGTGGTAGTGGAACAACAGTCCAAGTGTTGTTAGCATCCAAGGCTGAAATTTCTGACTTCATAGCATCTACCCATCTCTGATCAGAACATGCTTCCTCAAATGTTGATGGTTCAGTATCATTACCAAAGTTAGATAGGAATGCCTGATATGATGTATGTAGATGATCATAGGCAACATATTTGTCAATAGAGTATGTTGGTTTATTACTAGTCTTGAGACTTGCAACAGCTACATAATCTTTCATCCATAAGGGAGCTCTACTACTTCTTGTGGACCTTCTTTGTTCAGAAATAGCACCATCTACTGTGGATGTACCAGTGTCATCCTCATTTAGAGGTAATAGTATAGAATCTGAAGCCATTTCTGATGAGAATGTAGTAGGAAATAGTTGCCAAGCTGTAGATGTTGGTATTGCAAAAGGAAATGTTGATTCTCTGAACAATACATCTCTGCTAAGAAAGAAATATTTATTCTTCAGATCATAAAGTATATATCCTTTTGTATTCTCACTATAACCCATGTGTACAGCAGCTACACTTCTTGGTTGAAATTTATCTTGAATATACATATTCTTGGCAAAACACAAACAACCTAACACTCTTAAATGTTGAAGTGAAGGCTGTTTCTTGTGGAACATTTCATAGGGTGACTTTCCTTGTAAGACTGGTGTAGGAAGCCTATTTATAATATATGCAGCACTTAGTATACAATGCCCCCAAAATTTGATTGGAATATGACCTTGAAACTTTATTGCTCTAGCTATCTCCAAGATATGTCTATGTTTTCTTTCAGCTATGCCATTTTGCTGAGGAGTATGTATACAAGTTCTTTGATGAATGATCTCTCTACTGACACAAAGCTTGTTACACTCAGCATTTACAAATTCTGAACCATTATCGGTTCTAATCATCTGAACTTTGGACTGAAACTGTGTTTGAACTAGCACAAAGAAGTTCTGTAGCACCACACACACATCACTTTTCAACTTGATTAAAAAAATCCATAGCATTCTGGTACAATCATCAACTATTGTTACAAAAAATCTATTTCCATCATATGTAGTAGTATTAAATGGCCCCCATACATCAATATGTAATAGCTGGAAAATCTGAGTAGACATTGAAGTACTATGAACAAAAGGAAGTCTATGTTGTTTAGCTAGTGGACAAATTGTACAAGTGTGTAACTCCTTGGAACACTGAGTGACAGGAAACTGAAGTACTTGTGTTAAGACTCTAGATGAGGTATGGCCTAGCCTTTGATGCCATAGTAGAATTCTTGAATCAGATATAGATGAAGGTATGGATGGAAGACTTTGTGTTTGTGTTTCTTTATTCTCTTCTGCTGTGAAACACTCCTCATGTTTGCCTCTACTGACTTTGTGAATAGGTAAGTGATAGAGACCTGCACTTTCTCTACCAATCCCCCTCACCTGCCCATTGTAGAGGTCCTGAAATATAACAAAGTCAGGAAAGAAGGAGACAACACATTTTAGATCTCTTGTAAGTTTTGAGACTGACAACAGATTAAACTTGAAATCAGGAATTAATAGAACATTTTCTATTTTGTCTTGTGAAGTGAGATGACATGACCCTGTATGAGTAACCTTCACATTGTCTCCATTTGGCAAATACACTCTTCTAGGCTTATCTGATAAAACTTGTTGTTTGTAATCAAGTACAGTAGGCAAAGATGTCATATGATTAGTAGCACCTGAATCTATGATCCACCCTTGTTGTTTATCCCTAACTATAAGTGCAATATCATTACCTGTTGAAGATGCATAATCTTGGACCATATTTGCATTTGCAACACTGTTAGATTGTGAGCCTGACCCTTCTGTTCCTCCCTTAGCATTTGTATGTCCAAGCATTTGTAGAATCTGATTGTATTGATCTTGAATGACACTGAATCCTCTACTATAGTCATTATGATTCACTCTTCCATTGCAGCTTTGATTATAAGCATTGTTGCTTGAGTTTTCTTCTTTACTAGAACTAAACTCTTCTTGATCACTGCTGACAGCATTATGAGCTGTATGAAGTTGTCTTTTATCATTATGATTTCTACCTCTACCATATGATGATCCTTTCTTCCTTCTTTCAAGACCAGGAGGATATCCATGAAGCTGAAAACAAACAGCTCGAGTATGTCCAGTTCTATTGCAATAGTCACAATACACACTTGAATCATAGCTAGGAACATTAGGATTTTTGTGTTTAGGTACAGACTGACTTCTAGCAGTAAACATGGCATGTGATTCTACTTGTTCACTACTACCAGACTGTGTAATTCTACGCTGGCTCTCTCTCTCAATCAACATAGAGTATGCCTTATTAAAAGAAGGGAGAGGTATCATCATAAGAATCTGTCCTCTTTCTTGATCATATGTTTCATTCAGTCCCATTAGAAACTGCAGCAGTTTTTGATTATGCATAAACACACTGAGATCTCTTGAACCAGGACAACTACAACTGGCTATAGGAACCAAACTATCATATTCTACCCATAGTTCTCTCAATCTAGAAAAATACACTGAAATTGTACTCATACCTTGGCTGACAGTTGCAATTTCTTTGTGTAATTGATAGATTCGACTTCCATCTACTTTATCATACCTTTCACTCAATTCTTTCCACACTTCTGCTGCATTTGTTGAGTAAACGATTCCACTTAGTAATTCTTTTGATACACAGTTCATTATCCAAGAAAGAACAATAGCATTACATCTTTCCCATAAGTTCTTCAAGTTTTCTCCATATGCTTCCTTCTTGCACGATCCATCAATGAATCCCAGCTTATTTCTTCCCAAAATGGCTATTCTCATAGCTCTGCTCCACACCGAAAAGTTCTCAGATCCAGATAGCTGAATTGAGACTAACATCACTCCTGAATTATCGATGTTGTTCAAGAACAGCGGGTGATTGTGACTCAGTTTTTCTGGTAACTCATTATCAACATCTGCCATTGTTGCTTCAAGCTTTCAGACTGTGTTTACACGATTTTGTTCCTAATTACTGCGTTGCTCTGATACCATGTGCAGTGAATAGGAATAGCTTGAAGAAGGGGAAGAAGAAGACTATAGAAGAAGAAGAAAGAAGATGCAGAACAGAATGTAATTGTATATTGAATGAATATTCTCATGTCTATGTACATCAATATATATACAAGAACTAATACTCATAACAACTACAACTAACTTCTAACTAACTTCTAATCTAAATTACATATATGCCACATTGATCAAGTGACACCTACTTCAATAAAAGATGAAATAAAAAAAAATGTACAGATAAAAATGGTATTATTATTTTAGCTTAAAAAGTTGATTGACTAAAATTATTAAATCTCTAGCAAAAACAATACATAAATTTATCTTACTAAACATACTCAATTTCTAGTTAAGTTATTCTTCTATAGTATAAGAGGCTAGAAGCATGAAGCATACGACTAATCGTCGATATGTTGATTCAGTTACGTTCTTATCTTCATCCAAAGTTGCACCAAATTTTACATCAAAAGAAAAAAAAATTCTCTTCATTATTATATTATTATTGCTTATTTCGTTTATGTTATCTTATTTTATATAAAAAAAATATTTCTAAAACATTCACCATATATAATTCATATTTTTTTTTATAGTCGTTCAATATAAAGTTATTTTATATCATATACATAATAATGGATAATACAAATAAAAGTGAAATCATTAATGAATAGTTGAATACAATTAAATAAACATTACATAATTGAAAATATTATTTTAATTAAGTTTTACATAAATAATCAACTTTTGAAGATCACTAAGATGTTCCCGTAAATAATGTTCTATTGATGCATTACGTAGTTCAAAATAAATTTTTTGTGCTTCAATTTTTTATGTCGAGCTAGAAATTAAACATAAATTTTAAAATCTCAAATATATAAAAAATTAATTTATATAAAAATCTATTTTCGTATTTAAAATTAATATTATAAAAATATTACAAACAAAATAATTAAATATACCAGAAACTTAATTAAAACATACAATTTATATAATGTTTAATTAAAAGTTTTATATAATAAAATAATATTAAAATATTCAATAAAATGAATCGGTGTGATGAATAGTGTTACATCAAATTTGGTGTAACACTATTCACACACCAAAAATGATGTAAAATTTGATGTTCACTTGGAACTTCAAATCACCATATTTTACACCAAGTAAGAATTTGATGTAAATTTTAGTATTGAGTTGGAGATTGTCGTATCATATAAATTATGACAAAATAAGCAATATATATTGGACCTGTACTGACACACACTCACGTATCTAGTTTATACAAATTTGTCTTAGGGCCAAAAAAGAAGAGTACGAAATTGGTATATATAGTTGTGTAAATTACATAAATCTCATAGTTTTAATATGAGCTACAATCTATCTCTAATAAGTTTCTAATTACATTAATCTCTTAAAAGCTCGGATCCATTAATAAGTAGCTTGGATACATTAAATATCATCTCAGATACATTAATAAGTAGCTTGGATACATTAAATATCATCTCAGATACATTAATATGTAGCTCGAATATATTTAAAAACTAGCTCGAATACATAATATGTAGTTCAGATACATTAAATACTGGTTCTAATACATTAACATGTAGCTCGAATACATTAAATACTGACTCAATATATTAATATGCAACTCATATACATTAAAGTAATAAGAAATTTATAAAAATAATAGGAAATAATGAAAATAAGTGAAACAATAGATGTGTATTTCTATAATTTATCTATATTCATTGCACTTAAAAAATAAATAAATGCTTTTTAAAATAAACTATCACACATTATGAAAGAAGTAATATAAAAACACATAATTAAAGATGAAAAGAAAAAGTTATGTATCATTACGCCGCAAATAATGATTGGAAATAACTCCTTAAAAAAAAATAACCCAAGAATTTAGAATCAATACTTTTTTTTACCCAATAAATGATAAAAATCAACAATAAATAAATAAATATCGTTAAAAATCTCAATTTTTTAAAAATTAATGTTGAGGTAGTTTCATATGAAATTAGTATGGGATTTTATAAGTTGTAAAGAAAATAAAACTTGTAAAGAGATTGAAATCATAAATATATAGAATTAATTCTGAAAACAAAAAAAATAATATTCTCTTCGTTTTAAAAAAATGACCTAGTTTGAATTGGAACGTAATTTAAAAAAAGGAAGAAGATTTTTTTAATTTTGTGGTTCTAAATTAAAGTTATGCAAATATATCAAAATATCCTTTTAATCTTGTAGTCTTAAATATGTCACGTGAAAAGTTAAAGTTAAAATATTATAAATAAAAAAAAATAATATTTTTGAAATAAATTAAAAAGGAAATAGAACCATTTTCTTTTAAACTGATAGAGTATCAAATATTAAAGGTGTAGTTATTATAATGTCGAAAAAAATGATTTAAAAAAAAAATCGAAAAGAAATAAGTGAATATTATAATTAAGCAAATTCAAAAGGATTTAGGGCAGAACGTTACAAACCCTCACTCCCTTACCGCCATTGCTGCTTCTACGTCGCAGTTGCTCTGCTAAGTAGGTGTTTAGATTACTTTTTTTTTTTTCTTCGTATTAACTTTTTTTTTTCTGCTCCTTTTATGTAGTTTTGCTGTGATGGTGATTAATATGATTTTTTTTGGTGATTAGATGGATAAGGTTTATCTCTATGTTGTTCATTAATTTGTGTAATTTACAGAGTTCGGTATCTGTTGCTCTTTGTTATTATTTTACTCTTGCTACTTTTTGGCTTAAAAGGCAGTGCTTTTTACTAAACTTTAAATTTTGTTGTTACTACTGAGCTATGAATGAATCTGTCTAATTGGAGCTGAATTGGTATTAGTATTTAGAATCGATGATTAAGTAGTTGACGTCGTTGTTTGGCTAATTGGTGTTTGATCATAGTGTTCTTGTTGTTTGGTACTGCTGCAGGATAATATATGATTAAGAAGAGTGTTGAATTAGGTTTTATTTTGCAATCTTTAGGATTTGATTCTAACCTTTAAGCTATGAACTGCTAGATTATTGAGCTTTTGGCTATGAAACGGGGAGTTGAGTTTGTAATTTTGTAGATTATTTGGGTGCCAGTAAATTAGTACGTTTTTTTTTGTATTGGTTGCTAAATATATCCATTAATGATGTCGTTGCTAATATTGTGGCTGCATACATGGCATAAAACTTCTTCTAGTCTTTGTACAGTTCCTAATTTCTGTTTGCATTGTTGGAGATATGATAACTAGATTTATAATTCATAAACTTCATATCTTCTTTTTTCTTCTCATCTATAATCCTATATTATTGTTTTTCTCTTACTAGATGTTTAACATTGTTGAGTTTTGAAATTGATTAATGTGTTATTAGGTATCACTTTTCTTAGTTAGTGTTGTTCTTGTATCAAGTCTTTTATTTAGACTTCCATATGTTTGGAGCAAGAGCAAGCCCATGTGTTAATTTGTGAAATTATTTGTTTGAAGAGCATATTATTATGGTAAAGTTTCTTTTCTACATTATTTTTTGGTGGCAGGTGAAGCATATAGATATGTATGTGAAATTCACTAGAATTGTAACCCACAATTCACAAGTAATGGGTCCAATAATAAGGACCCTATCAAATTTAAATTATGGATATGCTTCTGACTATGTTCTCTTTTGTTTGGTTATTTTAGTTTGTTGAGCTTGAAGCAGATTTTTCCTTGAGTTGCCATGAACACGTCTTGTGGAGCAAATTTGGAACTATCAAGATGCATTGCTGCATCCCCTGTTTGTCGTTTAAAATCTTCTATCTTTGAGTCAAGATCATGTATACCCAAGCTACAAGGCCTCTCAAAGAAGCTATTGCCTTTATGCAAAGATATAAATGCTAGAAGTAACAAGGAGAGAAGCATTCCATTCTCTGTTACTTGTAGTGCCAGTCAGGTTGACACTGCTGCAGATGAGCCCAGCAGTCTTACATATAAGGATGCTGGTGTGGACATCGATGCAGGATCAGAGCTTGTGAAGAGAATAGCCAAAATGGCACCTGGAATTGGAGGATTTGGTGGACTCTTTCCATTAGGTATTATTTGCCTTTAGCCTTCTTTTTGCTGGTTAATCCTTTTACATGGCATCTTCAATTGAAAATCTTGACTCATTTGTTTAGTGAAAATGTAATCAAGATTTGCATGTTATAAAATTATAAAACTCAATTGTACAGTTTGGTGAATAAGCTGACTAAAGTGAAGTACTTAAGAAAAAAATGTTCTTAAGCTTTCTCTTATTTGGTATTGTATACTATGGACATTGACTTTGAGTTTTTCAAATCAAGTTCGTATCCTTCTTTTCAGTGAGAAATGTTAGCTTTATCACTTGAGGATAGATGCCAGGGTTGTACTTTTTTGTGATGCCACTAGTCTCCGGGTAATGCTGCATGCATCTTGACTAATCTAACAGGCAGCTTGCTACAGTACACGCACAGGTGAGGAGTAATCCTCCTCATCTAGGTTTGAGTAAATGGGAACACATCATGGTAGTGTCACTACCTGCGAAGCCTGGTAGTCTCTATTTTGTCCTAACAACATCATATGGCATTTAAACAGAAACAAAACTTTGAAATGAAAAACACAAGAATTAAGAAACAATAACATTATAATTAATTTTATAAAAAGAAAATCTTATGCTCATTTTCAATTATTATTTCTTATAACCGTGATGTCCAAGCCAACTTGTGCACACCTCTGTTACCTTCCACGGTGTACCGGTTTACTGTGTCCGCCAAGGCTTAGACACATAGGTAGAAATCACCTAGTGTTTTTGCGTCTGATCAGATTTGAACCGGAGACCTCATGGTTATCAACCCACTTAATTGACCTCCAGGCCACACCCTTGGGTGCCCAGCTATATAATGGCATAGCTGCCTCTGTTCTCAGGGACCAAACTATGTCTTTTCATAGGTTTATTTTGCATTTACATTGCTGGTTAACTGGTAGTTAATCTTTCTTTACTATGGTTCTTTACACATTAGGGTCAGACATGTGCTGTAGTTTTACCAAAATAACATAAGTTCAGGTCCGTAAGCCTGTAATTTGTCCTACTGATGTCCACAATTACCACAAAAATAGGTTTGTCTTGCGAAACGGGAAGTAGTTCTGAAATTAGGTTACTTTCTACTTTGTAAGGTCATGCATCTTTTAAGCATTCAGTATTTTACTATGCAACTTATTACTTTCTAGGTGCCTGCAACTACTGTTGTAGTAGTAGAACCCGCCAAACGAGCACCATATCATTTTTAACTTTTGCTTTTCTATCAGCTAAGAGGACAAGTCCTTTTCCTTTCACCCACATCTCTTATTTAATTTGAACCCTAGCTCTTAAGCATAAGATGGAAAAACTAGTTTCTTCTCAGAGTTTAATATTGGTCTGGAAATCTAAATCAGCCAGCCCAAACTGCAAGTTATATCAGTTCCATAACTGTTTTTCTTGATGTTTAGTATCATCAGATGATGGGAGTCACAAAGCAACTGAGCACAGACAAGTTCGTCCAACTGAAATTTAATGCAACATTATAGTTGTTAAAACTTGTAGATTATGGTGTTATGGAGTCCTAAAACCCTTACTTCCACTAATCCGTAGCTTGTTCCTGCTCAAATCTCAATATACCCCTTTATATATTTCTGCTCTATTTCCTAATGGTCTGCGTAACAATGGTACACACAAAGATATTCTTTAACCGAAAGATTTTTGTCAATACGTCATCCCCATTTTATCATCTTTGGGTTTTGTTTTTTTTCTCTTGGTCCTTTTAATGTAGTTGCTGATCTTAATTTTGTAAATTCTTCTTGGGATTTTTCTTGTACTGTGCAGGGGATTCATATCTTGTGGCTGGTACTGATGGTGTGGGGACAAAACTTAAGTTGGCATTTGAAACGGGAATTCATGATACCATTGGGATTGATCTGGTAAGTTTGATTCATCTTTTTATGTTTTTTTGCAGATATGCAAAAACTAATGGCGTCTTCCATCCCAGGTTGCGATGAGTGTTAATGACATTGTCACTTCTGGAGCAAAACCTTTATTTTTCCTTGATTATTTTGCAACCAGCCGACTTGATGTTGACCTTGCAGAGAAGGTACTTCTGGCCACATATATCTATCTCACTTCCTGGCATTTCTATAGCCTTATTCAAACTGGTGTGTTGTCTCGTTTTCCAGTAAAACAGAGTTGGCTTCTTACATGTATGCAGGTCATAAAAGGTATTGTGGATGGTTGCCAGCAATCTGACTGTGCTCTTCTAGGGGGAGAGGTACCTATAAATCCACTTCTCCTCTAAAAATCACTCCTAGTAAAAAAAAAATGTGACTCATATTCCGCAGCAAAAACATTATATATGAATGACAAAATATTGAGCTGCTGTTTCTAACTAAAGAATTTCAGCATAAAGTTGATTGCTGTTTTTTTCGATTGATGTGTGCATCGAGTCAATGAGACATTCTGGATCACGTATTAAAACTTGTAGCATGCCACTTTCTTGTTTCGTCACACCCTTCCTTTTCTTGTGTTATTATGGGCTAGTATACTACTGCATATAACTTCTCTCTCTCTCTGACTCACGCCTCCACATACGGCTCTGTGAGAAGGGTGGTGGAAGGTCCCAAATGTTGGTTTTGTTTCATGACACGGAAATGGGTAGTAAGATGTGTTTTTATTTTATTTTTTTGTAGGATTGGCTGAAGTGATCTAGTATATTTGTTGTAGTGTGAGTGATGACATGTGTTTAATTATTATATGCTTGGTAAACCATGTTTTGAAACTAGAAACAATCTTCTTTAATTGCACTCGGTTGATTTAATGTGTGTTTCAGACTGCAGAGATGCCAGATTTCTATGCCGAAGGCGAGTATGACCTCAGTGGGTTTGCTGTTGGCATTGTGAAAAAGGATTCAGTTATTGACGGGAAAAACATCAAGGTTGGAGACGTTCTTATTGGTTTACCATCTAGTGGAGTTCATTCAAATGGGTTTTCTCTCGTTAGAAGGTTTGTCTACCTTGAGAGGAATTATGTGTTATCCTTTAAAAATAATTTGATAAGTGCATTTTCGTTTGACTTACATGCTTTTCTTTCCTTCCGTTGAATGATGATAATATGCTACCTGTGTAGGGTTCTGAAGCAAAGTGGCCTTTCTTTGAAAGACCAACTTCCTGGTGAATCTATTACACTTGGTGAAGCTTTGATTGCCCCAACTGTTATATATGTTAAACAGGTTTCACCTTTGGTTTTCTTTTCTTCTACTTCTATTAATAAAATTTCAATTTTTAATATCGGGTATGCAGTAATGTGTTTCACGGATTTGGAAAATGCAGGTTCTTGATATTATTAGCAAAGGAGGGGTTAAAGGAATAGCCCACATTACCGGAGGTGGCTTCACTGACAATATCCCTCGAGTATTTCCCAAAGGCCTTGGAGCCCTTATTTACGAAGGCTCTTGGACAATTCCTCCTGTTTTTAAATGGATTCAAGAGGTGATACCTTTTGACACTTGCTTGAATGTTCTTCCACTAATTACTTGCCCTTCTATTGCATGTTATTTTTTCTTAATGTTGGTGATATGGTCATTGAAATGTAGGCCGGAAGAATAGAAGATGCTGAGATGATGCGTACTTTCAATATGGGAGTCGGTATGGTCCTTGTAGTAAGTCCAGAAGCAGCTGATCGGATACTTATGGAAGTACAGAGGACAAGCATTGCATACCGGATTGGTGAGGTTGTTAAGGGTGACGGAGTAAGTTATAGCTGAAAGCTATTTGGTGGTCATCGGAGGATAGACATGACGTAACGAGAGTTTTTTCTCCTACCTTCAATTAAGAGTTTGAAATTTAGGAGCCTCTCTTATCGATCGTGTTTATGGATCTTTGTGTTTGTCTAACAACCAATGCATAGACACTTAAAGATGTGTTGTGTTATGTGTATTAGTGTGTCATCAGTTACATCTGTTAGCCATGAGGAGGATGTAGACAAGTTCAACAGATTTTGAAATAGTTTTGCATGGAGTTTAGGAAATGATCTTGCGCTATATTCCATTTTTATCAAAAGTGTCTTCTGATAAGTGCTTCTTACACCAACTCTATTCTATTTCTTTCCATTGCAGGACAGCCACAATGGTTGAGATTTTGTCACGAATAAATATTTTTGTGTTACTATAAATCATTTGACCAAGGCTAAAATTGATATTTGAAAGTTAAACTGTTACTTCTTCTAGTCCATATTAAGTGAATTATTGGGGTTTGAAATACCCTTTTAAGATTGAAGGTCATAATTTAAAATTACTTTTTATTATTGCGCTTTTGATTAATTCAAATTATTTTACTAAAAATTTGTAAAGTAGTACTTATTAAGAAGTGTAAATATGAAAAAATGTCTCAATAATTTTCTTGAAATTTGAAGAGATCTCTTAGGTTGAACTAATAACACTGAACAATTAACTTAATGTGTATTATAGAAAATATAAATAAAATATTTAATTTTTTTTAGATTGATTAAAAAAAAATGAGTAGTATAAATTGAATGTAAAGGAATATATCTTTGACCCTTTCTCGAGGTAATGATAAAGTCAGTACATTTTACTTTTACTCCAAACTCCACTTATACTCCACTTATAGTATTTTATCAAATCGGAGTATATTTTTGACTGAATCCCTTAATGTGTAATAGCCTGCACATTATACAGAAAATATAAACCACATTAGGCAAACGCTATGCGACAGACTCGACTCAGAAGACATTGAGGGAGAATCGATTCCGGGTCATCCGTGTGGATAATGACCCTCCAAACTAACTGAGCCATCTCGAAGGTGAAAATAATTTTTTCTTAGCACAAATGTAAATTTACATTTTTACCCTTCCCACTGGACACTTACTATAGTTGTAATGGCAACTGGCAAGTCAAATCTAGTAAGATCTTCCAAGGAGCTTTGTAAAGGGGCCCACACACATACTCAAAAAATAAAAAATGTTTGTAAATTAAACATGAAGTTCACCAAGAGGCTTAAGCTTAAAGTAGCTCTTGTCAGCACAAGTACTTAGCTTCCTCAGTGTTCATTACTCACATCAAAAGAGGAAAAAAAGAAAAAGAAAATTTCTCTTCAAGAAATGCTTTGATTCCTCTTCTACTCTGCATTTAAAAGTGGACATTACAACACTCATCTTTCTTTCATAAGTAAAACACAAATACACAAGAAGCTATAGTTAGTTGTGCTATTTTTTATTTTTTTCAACATCATGGCACTTAAAGATTGGTTCTTTTTGAGCTTCTTGATCGTGACATGTTTTTTTGGTAATGTTTCTTCTTTCCTTCAACCCTTACTATCTTTCATATTCTAGTTTCTAAAGAGACTACTACTTTCTTGGTTTTTGTGTTATTTATGATGTTTTCTACTTAGTTTTTTAGTAATGAAATGTGTAGTTTGATTTCAAGTTTATCCCATTCCCATAGACTTGTTTTCTTCTATTCCATTGTTATGTCTTGAAGAAAGTTGTAACTTTTAAGCTTTTTGTTTGTTTGTTTGTGAAATACATACTCATTGGTATGGGGATTTCTTGCGGTATATCGAAAACAGTCTCTCTCAAAGTTAGGGTTATGTGTGAGTATATATATCCTACCCTTTTCCGACCCCACATGTGGGATTCCACAGGATACAATAACATAATATCTAGTGTAATGTGGTCTAGGGAGGTTAGGTGTACGTAGTAGAGACGTTGTTTTCAATAGACCGTTTGTTCCACGAAAAAATAAATCAAAGTAGTTTGAAAAAGGAAATATTGTTGTTTAGTGAATATTGTTAATGATCTTTTTTTTGGAATAGAACTATTAAGAGTGGAGGTAAAATGTACAGTTGAATGGAATAGTTTTGTATCAATGCTTAGCTCTACAAGGGAAGAAAGGAATAATCATAAAGGTAAAAAAAAGGAAGATTTGTTTATTGATACAATAAAATAGTCTCTTTTTTTCTGACTTGGAGATTCAATTGCTAAATTTTTCCCAAATAGTAGTTAAATGAGATAAACAAAAGACAATTAGTTTAACAAAAAAGTTTTAATTCTAATCTGAAAAAGAGTTATTTTGATGGTTAAGTATATGAGATAAAGATTTAGTTTACTATTAATTATTACTACCCAAACAGAGTCCTCTGTCATAGCTCTCTAAGCAAAAGATGAATTCCTTTTACTGAACTAAAGAAAACATTCATTTTTTCTTTTGATGTCTCAAGTAGTTCTTTATACTCAGCTCAAACGATATAGTTGTTGTTAGCTTGATAATCTAGTAACACCAAGAGAGTGGGGTTGCTAGGAGCTATGTTGCTCGGACTATTCAAAAATATTGTCCGAATGTGTGTCATGTTCTCTAAAAGTAGTACATTTAATAGAGGATCGGACAATAATTTTTGGAGAGTCCGGCACCATAGGTTAGGTATCCTAAAATGAAAGGTTGTTTTTTTATTTCTAAGTGATAGTAGAGTTTTCTTGATAGTGCGTACAAAACTCTTCATAGCAAGTCTGATATGGTAACTTTAATATTAAAGTCTTAACATGTCATACTGTCAGTGTATATAACTTAAATCTTTGATGTCATCGTTTAGATTAGTTTTTCGCACAATATTGTGTTGCAGGCAACAATTATCTATACTTGGAATTGTCATAAGTTGTGTTTCTTATTCATTAAAGTTGTTCTATGTTCTTACATTGCTACTATAAAAACAACATATATAGTGGTAAAAGTAGAGGGCATGGTGCAAGAGAAGGAGGATGCAACTA
This sequence comes from Solanum corneliomulleri, assembly GCA_027704805.1. Lineage (NCBI taxonomy): Eukaryota > Viridiplantae > Streptophyta > Magnoliopsida > Solanales > Solanaceae > Solanum > Solanum corneliomulleri. Next base: position 53,145,619 of record JAKWIY010003055.1, on the reverse strand, counting down.
TTCCAATTACAACTCTATCACCTCCTGAAGGCAACACAACATTCCTTGGTGGCACAACATGGTGTGTGGCACGGGCCGGGGCTCGACAGTTTGATTTGCAGAATGCATTGGACTGGGCTTGTGGATTGGGGATGGCGGATTGCAGGCCCATCCAAGCCGGTGGCCCGTGTTTCGAACCCAATACACTTCTATCCCATGCTTCATTTGCTTTCAATACCTACTATCAACAAAATGGAAATTCAGATATTGCTTGCAATTTTGGAGGAACTGCTATCTTGACTAAAATCAATCCAAGTAAGCATCTGTTTAGTCTTTCCTTCTTTTGGCATGACTTCAGTTTCTAAAGAATTTACGTCCCACTAGGCATAACATAAGTTCGCCCGGTAAAGGACAAGAATTAAAGATCAATTCATTTGAAGGACAAAACGTATGAAAAAGAAACATAATGCCTTGACATTTCTATTGTTTCATGTTGTAGGTCATGAGAAATGTATTTATGTTACATCCAGTCCCAGGTAACACCAACTATTATGCATAACTTCTCTTTTCATGAAACATTACATTGCTCGAATCCTTCAAAAATATCACCCGACATGTCGTATCTTTCAAAAGTATTTCATTTTTTTAAGTATTCTGACATAGGTATAACAATATTTTTAAAGAATTCGAGCAACGTAACATATGAAATACCTAAGCATTCCTATTAACTTGTCTACTCTTTTTATTTTGGTTAAGGATTGAGAACATGAAGTCTGAAGCACCTCCATTTACCAAAGAAAGGCTAAGCATTATGTGGTGGAAAATAGCTATGATTCTTCTTCTATTGTACTCGGGAAGTTGAGATGTAATTTTGCTATATGTAAAATTTAATTTAAAAAAAAAAAAACAACTTTTTTGTTTGGGAGAAAGTAGAGGGGGGCATAATCAAGAAGAGATACTATGATTAATTAATTAATTAATTAAGATATGTATAGCTCTTTGGGACATTCTTAGAGTGGTTTAATTTCTTAAGTATATTCCTTACTCTCTTGTTGTATTAAGCATCTCAACTATTGAGAAGAAATATTTGTGTTCTTTTTGTTATAAAGAAAATTTAATGCTGATTAGTTTATACAACTGTTGATTACTTTAGTGATTAGTAAGAATTTGAGAGAATTTTTTGGCCTAGTCAATGTGTAGGTGTGTTTCGCTAATTGTTGAGTGATAGTTTAGATAGAAAATTTACACTCATAAATAATTTAGATATAAAATTAAATTAAAGTGAATTAGCCTAGATGTGTTATTTACCTATTAGCACAATTTTAGACTTCTATTTTATGTTTAGGTTGTGTTTGGTACGAACGAACAGGGGATAATTAATCGAGTTAATCTCCATAGAAAATTGGATGAAAATATTGAAAGCTCAAGAATCCATTTTTTTGGTTTTGGGGTCCAATACATAATCTAATTTTACCCCTTTTTTTCATATCTCATATGTTGGAAGCTTTCTTGTTAACATTATTCATGGAAAATGCACAAGTACATTTTTAGACTATAACTAAAATCTCAAAGACACATTTTAATTAAATTAAGGTCTTATTATTCCTTGATTATTTTTTTTTGTAATTTTATACATCTTTTGTCTTATGTGGCTCACTTCGTGACTCCACGCAATTGAGAAGCGTGAGAGATATTTGGTTGCCACGTAAATAAAAAAGGTGCACAAAATTATAAAAAAAAATAAGTTCAGGGGGTAATAGTACCTTAGAATAGTTAAGGTGTGTCTCTGAGATTTCGATCATAGTATAAAGGGTTTACTATAATAGATAAATATTATGAGAGACGAGAGTGAGTAGAAGTGCGGGATAGTGGGGATGAGAGTTGAGGTTGTTCAAGATCGAATTGAAAAAAAGTCATTAGTTTATCATTAATAGGTTATTAGTTAGGGATTTTGATAGCAATACTGAGTTATTTATATGAGCAAGATGAAAGTATATCAATTCAAGTGCATAATTTACATAGTTTGTTATTTTATTTCTAAGTGATTTTTAATAATTCTTTTAATATAAAATCTCAATGATTAAATTAATAACTGATTTATAACAATTAATAATTGATAAATTGATATCTTAATGATTCTAGTATTTGGAAATGACTATTAACTAATGTGAAATATTAGTATTTGTTACTCTTGTTCTTCCTAATTTTAACTTGAAAAGATATTTTTGTTATTCATGAACATTTTTTTAAAAATATATTTTCTTCATGAAAAAATAAAAAAATATATCTTGGAATACACCTTTTGTCTTAACATTTTTTTTCTTGGGCAGAGGTCATGGAAGTGACAGGACATAAGAGGCCAAGCATTTGCTTTTATGCACGACGCCTAATTGTCATTTTCCTTTTGTTTCTTTTTCCTCTTTTTGTACAAAAGTTTCTTTTTATCATATACATATTTTGTTTAGTTTGATAATAAATTTTCAAATATTTTTAGGTGGAGTGTTAGATAATATTTTTTAGGTGAAGTGTTAGAAGTTTTATTATGTATTCTTTTCGTTTCATAAAAAATAATCTGATTTGATTTTACACGGAGTTTAAGAGTATAAAGAAGACTTTTGAATCCTGTGGTCTTAAATTAAAGTTAGGTCAAATGTACAGAATTGTCCTTTAATCTTGTGGTCTTAAACATGTCACGTAGAAAGTTGAAATTAAAATGTTACAAAAAAAAAAAGAAGTTACTTTTTTTTCAAAACAGACTAAAATGGAAAGAATGTCATTCTTTTTTAAACGGAGGGAGTATTTAATTGTAATTTTTGGATAAAATATTTTATTTTTAAAAAAATATATATTTATTTTCATTAGTACTATAAAGTAATAAAAATATTTATAAACAATCACATTATCATTTGTAATGAACATATTTGGTGAAAGTTATGATAGGTAATACAATTGATGTGAATATGATAAAAAGGGAAGAAAATAAAAATATTATACCATTTATTTGTATACGAAAAAACTACTATTACTCTTGTGATGGGTAGTGAATTTGGAGATCAAACTGAAACGAAAACCGTATAAAATATGTACATAACTATATAACTTACGTACAACAGACTTAGGACTGAAGTTCAAAAATATAAATGACGAGCGTTTTTATAAAATATAATATTTGGATAGTTTTTAATATAAAAAAATCCAAAATAATAGAATTTATCCCAAATACTAATTTTTTCTTCAAAATATATGGAAATTTAATTTTTTGTCAAAATTATTCATTAAATAATGACAAGTTACAAAACCAAATAATATTTGCCAAGTTTCAAGTTTCAAATATTTCTAGCTATTTGATTAAATCAAGCAAGTACTATTAGTTCTGATAGTCAATAACTTGATATAACCAAATAGTATTTGCCTATGTTTATTTTTTTCAAATATGCTAAGAAAATACTTCAAACCTATAAGAACTAATAATCTGATAATAAAAAAAATCAAAACCCTTCTGAGAACTGCTAAATCAATAGCTCATTATTGATAAACCAATATTTTTTATTCGAGTTATCAATTTCGATTCGATTTTGAACCGTCCTACTTAGAATATTCCCCTCACATCAACCGGAAGAAATGATGAAGCTAAAGTTGTTGTAATAGTAAATGGACATTATTCTTGTTACTTTAATAAGTGTCCTTCCAACTGGCCAGCCAGTTACTGCAGGTAAAATATCAATAATTAAACACTACTACATGCAGGAAAAATGCTCTCATTCCAAATGTAAAGAGTGAACAATGAATTCTCCATTGAACAATTGTTCAATGCAAATTTAGTGCACTATACAAAGACAAGAGGAAGCAAAAATATCCTAGGCTTAGAGTGCCATTTACTCAGGAGTACTTGTAATAAGAGTCTAGCTAAATCTTTTATGCAAAAGAAAATTTCTCATTAGCCAATCACCAAGACTTCGAAAAGGCCTTATTACTAAATAAATACCAACCAATGACCTTTTATGTTTCTAAATGTTTCAACCATTAACTAAGTTACAAATGATTGGAGGGGAAAGAACAGACATCACCTATGTCACAATGTTACAAGAGACTGAAACATAAACTAAGCAACAAAATCTGCTATAAATATCAACAGTTTAGCCAAGCTTTCAGAGCTTGAGCTCAAAATCTTCCAACTGAGTATGGAATGTGTCAATCTTATGGCTTCAAAGAATATTTACCGGGCTCGGTATATGTTTTCTCCAACTGCTCTACCTTGTTGAATTTGAAACCCCTGATTCTTATTTCTTCTGGTATTGAAGTATCCTTATAGTCGACATTTTCAATTGTCCAACCCTTGTTCTGCACGGGACCTCCCACTTTGACCTGTTAAAACACAAATAATTATCAGCATGTTTATCAAATATCAACCTAATATTTTCATCAGAAAAATTGAGTTCAGGGTGGACCAATTACAATCATATAGGCATGATGTATCAATTAAGAGACGTCATTGGAGTTGATACACCCCTATATTGTCATCTGGATAACTAAATTGATCAAGGACTTGAGATATACCTCGGCACCATCAACAGACTCTACAATGAGAGCTCCATCCAGGGAAAGATCCTCAAGGGCAATATTACTCCCCTTGATCGCCATTGTAGACCTTTGTGAAATAGAGCAGTTTCCACTCACTTTACGTTTTACTTCTGAGAAAGTAAGCGCCCATTTCGGCTTCCATACAACTCGAGACCATACCTCTACCTCCTGCCCGTTAAATACTTGGATAACCGGATCATCTACCTTAACACCAGCCTGTAATAGAAAGAGATGTTTTGTAATTGATGCACAATATTAGATAGTCACAGGTTTGCCAACTGAACTCATATGAAACTGACACAGTGACTACTATAAAGGGAAAAATTAGTAAAGTGTTTCAAGAGTTGATAGTTATCTTTCATACTATCACAATAGAAGTTACAGTATCAACACTCTTCTCATCTTTTTTGCCAAGCCCAAGGAGGTCTGGAAGCAATAGATTGCAGGACAAATCTTTATCATGGGGCAAAACAAAATGATCTTATGGACACAAGTCATAAGTGTAATCTTGTGTTTGGGTTTGCTTGCCACTCATTCACAAATGTGACTAAATAAGTATTCTGATTTACTTTTCTCTAATTAGTAATGACTAGCAACTCTTCTCATAGTTTCTGCTGTCTTTTTTACTCTAGCGTCTTTTCTGTTGGTTTACGTGTTTCTTAAAAAGTACAAGGACATAGTAAAAGCCAAAAAAGCTTCTTTCAGATTCCAGCAATCTCTTCCTTATACTGCCTCCTATAGAGGTTTGCACTATAATTGGTGCATAAAGTATCAATAACCATAGTCAAGAAAGAAATACTCCAAAGAAGTTCAATTTTCATCTTGAAATCCCAGAAGGAAAGAAGTACCTCTCTTAGAATGAGGCTGTGAGAGCGATATATGGCCATTTCTCCCGAAGTGGCACTGTGGTAGGGATTTCCTTTTGGCACCTTTTTTTGTAAGGGAAGACAATTGAAAAACAGTTAGAAATCGAACCACAAGAAATCACATCAATAGCAATAACAACCTACAGTTGTTTTTAGTACCAGAAAGACTTGAAAAATGTCAAGCCCATGAAATACAAGTCAAAAAATAGAGTTAAGAATGTCAGTAAGCAGTTTCAACTTTCTTAGTTGGTGAAAGAGGATTAGGACAGTGACTAAAACAAAAGAGGAAAAAGTAAAGTGGAAGAAATATGCCACTGCATTTTTCACTTCTAGCGTAAATTTTGGCGAAGGTTGCCCACTAATTTAAGCTTATGATTGCATATGCGAGAAAAAAATTCCACAATGTTATCTCAAAGACCAAAGAGAAATGTTGCCTCCACAAACATACTTTGGTTGTGATCCTAATATCTACACAACTAAATTACAGCATCTGACAAGTATGCAGAAGATCTAAACTCCGCAGAAGAGCTTGAAGCCGAAATCATTCGAGAAAACACATAATAACGACCTAAATAGGAATTTTTGCTAACTACTTGATATAAAAATAACCGTCAAATTCCAAGAAAGAAAAAGCCAGAAGCAACAATTCTTCATTCCAATGGCCTGTGTGGTGAAAATTTTCAGAATGCAGCCAAGGAAGGGCCCACATCAACCACTAGGGACAAATATATTTGTTATATATAGTCAGCATTAAATCATCAGATCTTTCAGTGAGAAGCAAGAACTAGAAATTTAAAGGCATCTGCTATTTACTGAAACTATTTTACCTACATATGATAGCGGAATTATTTCAATGCAGAAAGCAGCTGATCATACCTTGGCAGCATCTTCTGGGTTGTTTTTCACGGGTGCATAAGCAAGCCAAGCATCCATCACCTGAGTCATTGTAAAAAGCAGTGTGATCCCCCCACTTGGATAACTTGACAGTAGATGACTCACAGCATATGTAACATAATCAAAAGCCAAAAGCAGTATTGATATCTTCTACTTACAGTGAATCCAACTCTAGCTGTGGGAGGTAGCGTTTTAGGATAATCTTGCATCATGCATTCAAGACGAGTTGAGGACTTAAAAGCAGTTTTGGTAGCATCTTTGTACCTACAAGGAGATGCAAAAATCTGTCAGAAAGAAGTTAAGCAGATTCTGAAATCACAAAGATGGTATTTTAAAAACGCATATGCCCTGAATTGTTGAGCTTACAAGAAACATGTACAAAATGACATCAGATTAACAAATAAATTATGATATTGGAGCTTCTAATCAATCGCTTTAATCGCAATCTGAACAGCTTCACCTCCCCCTTTTATATTTCTTTGTTGACAGTGGGTGTCCAACCAATTTGTGCGTACCTCAACTATTTCACCAGGTACCTGCTACTTCCCACCATCCCACCAACACAAGTATCAGGTAATCTACTGCTAAGGCTTAAGAGAGAAGGAAGATTTCACCTAGTTTTTGTTATGGCTTTTGCATCTGCTTTGGATGCCCAATCAATTCTCTAAGCGCAGGCTTTTCAAGAGGATCATCCACCAGCTTGTTGTCCAAAAAAACAAACAAGGAATGGCAATATGCAAGAATTTTCAGAATATGAGTTGGAACCATTTCTCTTTCTAAATCCTCACTGTCAAGTCAACCCACCAACCTTTGAGAACTACATGTCATCGATGTTACGTTCTAGTCTTATCAAAATGACAAATATCAACCTTCCCAGAAAATGGGATCCAGAAAAGTGCTGTGCAGAATATCCCTGTGAACAAACTGCAATACCAGTGTTCATCTAAGCAACATAAACCCACATGTAAGGCTGAAATACAAAAAAAAGTTTGCACACACTGCTCCTTCATTAGCTTATGAAATGCTAGCTGAGGATATTCAACATATTCTAGTTCCACTTCTCAGTTGCAGCAATTGTTTTAGCTTTCAGTATTCATGATTTAGTATTCAATGTCTCCTCTGAAGGATTAGGAGGCTTGATAGAAGTTCCTTTTTCCTTAGAACAGATGTACTTGTTGCTTTCTGAAATCAATAGATCTCCTCCAGATCTTCAGAGGACAAACAACCAGCCAGCTTCTGAAAGTGAAGAATCATAACCGCTTACAAGAATCTGTTTGCTGTATGACATCCACCTAGGTACACTTGAACAACACACTGGAAGTCAACAGACCAAACAGTGAATAGGAAGACGAGAGCTGACCCTGAAACATCAAGGCACCATGATGTTTAAGCTAGGTACTACCACTAGAAGCCAAAGATCGATAATCAAAAAGGTGCAAACGCCATGACCAGTGTATCTTCTTTCAGCAAATTCAGTCTCCACCACCTCCCCTCACACTAGGAATTGTAACATCACAACACTCTAATTCTACTCTCTTGGACTTTGCCACAGCTGTCTTCTCTTTGATATGATCGCAACAAACCCTTAAAATATTCGTTCTCAAAACAGAGGTTTAAATTAGACTGGGAACGCCACGAATGATATAATCCCTAGGTGATTAGATCATGATAAACTCCAATTTTCTATATATTGTAATGTCTTACAAGTGACAGAACATATTGGATATAAAGCACTGAAGTAGATCAGTATTTTTATTTATGACAGTGAAGTTCAGCTCATTTGCAACTTGTTTTCTCATTCGTACCAGCACATCAAATTCAGTGGTTTATTTCCCTACATATTTATATCGTGGAAAAATTTCCTGGAGTTACAGCAAAGAGTCAATGCTCCATAAGAAGAAAGCCGCACATGTTTTTAAAGGAACAGGAAGTGACATGACACCACAACTTTGAACATATCTTAAATATAGAGACATAAAGAGTAGGTGTTTACTTAGGGTTAACAAACTCCGAGATCACACCTCCTGTTCTTGTGAGCTCTTCAAGGTATGGGCCAATTTCAAAGATCAACTGCATTGCAAAGTAGATAGCAATAGATAATTAATACATTACTTTTCTACTGAAAGTAACAATAATAGGAAAATTATCCAAAAGTGGAACTTGGCAGCTACAACATAATTTGCATGACACGTAGTAAATTGTAGATACATGCTCAAAAATTATACTACTGTCATGAAGAAGGGGCACTTCACCTCTCTGTTTCTTATGGGATTCTCTGCCCAAATAACTATTTATAAAAGATTTTTTCCAATTAACTAGTCCTCTTTCTTATTGCATTACCATCTACAATTTTTCTTGTGTTCCCTTGCATATCATTCTAGTCTGGGAATAAAATGCACTTTCTTATTAAAATTTACGTCCATAATATAATCTAGTAAAATAATGGAATGTTGTCCTTGGTTCTTTTACTGAAATCAGTCTGCATGTTAAATTCAAGTCTGCTAACGTTGCAAAGCAATAATAGACACATTAAGCTACTAGAAGGCAGAAGCTCAGTGTAGGTCAGAAAAGAGACTTTACCATCTTCTAGTATTAAAAAGTGTTTGTTAGAAATCTAAAAACCAACTTCATTGATTCTGGTGAATTTATATTTTGAACTAGAATGTAGAGGAGTCTCATCATCAAACATTGTTTGGAAGATTAATGACACAATCTTACATTGACGAATCAAGCCACTGCTAAGATCACAGTGAGATTTCAAACCAAGTATGGAGCTGATCTAAAAACAATATTTTATTACTTTTTCCAAAAAGAAGTCTGCCTACTTATCTGGTTCGTAATGGAACCTTTCCCATTTTATTTTTCTCTGTTTCTTACGTACAGGAATACGGATCCCAACTTTTTATAATCTTCTTGATTTACATATAAATTGTAACTTACGGAGTACAAAAAGAATCTAGTATAAAATGCCTTAATATTCTGAAGGTTCAAAGGGAAAGGAAGTAGATCAAGCTGCCGAGTTGTCAACTTAGAAGTTTTTAAGGAGTTCCATGATAGTCGTAACCACAGGGACATACATTATGGGACAAAATTTCCAAGAACTTGTGGTATGTCTTCACTATTATAAGAAAGAGGTAAAATAATACAGCAAATAACTTGAAGGCATAGCAGGGAAAAGAATGGCAAGAAAGAGAACAAAAAGACAGTTCAGCATGAAGACTAACACGTACTTGATTTATATTTCCAGGAAAAGGTGAATAGCCTGTTTCAGAATTGACATCGCCATCAGGATATCCAGAAGCTCTAAGCAATGGATCAAGCTGGTTATATTCCACATTAATCACCATTGTTCGCCCTATAGAGGAATTTTTTTGAGAAAGATAACAATATTATATACCTTAGAAAGGATTTTTCAATTGATATAATTGTCAGATAGAAGCACAAACGCCACATGAACTTTCTCAAATGGTACTCCTACACTAACCGAAGCACAAAAGAACATTAAAACCTGAAACTAAGAGAATTATTCCTGGAGAATATCACGGATGAAACGGAAAAGACTCCAAAATAAATGTTAACATACACATTAAAAGAGCTAGAATGTTACCCTTGTTAGAAAACATAATTTATGTGCTCAATGAGTTACTCTTGATAGGGCAGAAGCAGCCCAACTTATCCTGACTTGGCCATGCTACGGCATATATTTGCCATTGCTCAATTGAATTTACGACATAGAAGCAACTAATTGAATTTTTTTATACATTTTGACAATTCAGTAGATGAAAATCATTTCGAGACCCCCCACCCAGTTTATTCAATTAAACATAGCAGGAAGATTACATGGAAGTCCAAATCTCTGGAGAGTACAATAGGTCTGAATTGGCAAATCACAGTTTAATGGCTAAACGTGACTTCAAGCTCCCAACAGCTCAGTATTTGTTCTTGATACAGCTGATGATGGATTGTAAAGAAACACAAAAAAGGTCAAATCTTTTACTGTATCTGTTTATTCTATTTAATTTTCATTTCAAAACCCTTTATCTAGTTTTACAACTCAACTTCAACCTGTCTAAATTGTTTCACTTTTTCGACAGATCAACTCCTAATTGGTTCTTCATGCCTACAGACAGATAAGCCTCCGAAGAAAAAGTTAAGTCAAAAGCTAAAGGTCATGGGGTCAATTATTGTAATTTAGTCCTTTCTATTTACAGATTACAGCATTTAAAATAATTATTTTAATTGTTCAACTGTTATCTTTCCTTAGTTGGTTTAGGGACTTCCTACTCCTGGAAAACACTTCATTTCTAGCATTTATTCATCACATAATCCACGTCTACAAATTTCAGAACACAAAATTGAAGTGAAGTAGCTCATCTAGATGCAGCCACTGCCAACTTTGAACCCGATCAGATCAACAATATGTTTGCTTCTTTCATATTATGGTCAACAAGGAGCTATATCAGAATTTTAATCCAATGGGGCATAGGGATCACAAAACCACATAGAATTATCTTATATTATAATTGCAAATTCAGTGTGACAAGAATTTTCAGAAGAGAAAACTCAAGGCTTGAAATATTTATAGATCGACTCAGTATCCAGAAAATATTTCTACTCAGGGGAGTTTGGGTTAGTTCAGCTAGGGAGAACACGACCCTTAGTGGCTTGACCTACTGTCAATCAATTGCTATATACCTAGCCAAGTGGCCCACTTGCACCTATGTATGTATGTAAAAGGTGATATCAGCAACCAGGAATATTACTTTCAAAAGTTACGTAGTCCACAAACTTCTTAGGGCTATATTATCTTAAATAACTAAAAGTTCTCTCATGTTCACCTTTTTTTTTTGAAAAGGTCAAGTTCTATTCATAAGTACCAAGAAATTACAGAACAGTACAAATATTCCCACATCTATACCTATCATTCACCTTATTAAATGCCTTTGAGAGATCCATAGATTTTGAACAATCTCTAGAATCAATTTTTGCTCTATTATAGCACATCTATGATATTTATATGTTCTCCGCTTCTCCCACTTATGCCCTGTACAAATGGAGCATGAGGTACCGAAGTAAACAGGAATAAACATGCAGATCCTGATATTCCCCGTCTACAGTTATCTTCACAATTCAATGCTTTTGGAAGTTTATGGATGATCAACTAAAAACTAGCATAACCAACTTGTTGGACATTTTCAAGTATCCTAATATTTTTGCGACCTGGTAAGAGTTTTGGCTATAGATTTAGCAACTAACTTTGCAAAGTTCAGTTTACGAAAGCAGGAAACTGCCCATGACACCCATTAGATATAATAATTTCTGCAACTAAAATATAATTGTAATAAACAACTGAACAAAAAAGAAGCCCATACTATGACCCCTGCTTCCATTTCTTTTCAGCATTTTTTACTTCTTTTCTGACCTTTTCCCGGGGCCACTACAAGATGAAAAGGTAGAAAGAAGTAAACTACTTATCTACGCACCATCTTGATGAGTAAGCTTGGTAATGCCACCAATGGCTTCTTTTGCTTTCCGAGGAACAGCGAGAGAATTGACATGGTATTGTTTTGTTGTACTGACGCCTAGTGCTGCGGGAATTGCCTGGAAGACAATGAAATGTACAGATTGATAAAATTGGCCTAACATACATGAGCAGAATATGATACAATTGAAAAAAAAAAAAAAGAAACAAAAAATAAAAAGGCATCCATCCAACCTTGAAAAGTAGACCATTGGTGTCCTGGAAAAAAAGGACCCATCTTAAGCCTGCATCATGCCTAGATTGCACAACATTTGGAGCATCAAATAACAGAAATACATTAACGCTCTTTCTCTTTTTAAGTGAAAGCACCTCTAAAAAAATCAATACAAACTGGATGCACTAGTGATTTAGATACATACTACATAAAAGGTTTAACATCAGTTTTTATTTCTGCAAAACGATGAGAAAAAAGCCTTGTAATATGAATTTCTTTTTTTTTTACTTTGAAGATGGATACACTACAAGCTAGGGTTCATAAAGGTATCCATCTTTCTCTAACTGATTAACATTTATGTAGGCTAAAAGGGGCTAGATCATTGGTTCATCCAAATAACATCAGAGGGGATGAGAATGACAAAAAAGAAAGAAAAAGATGGAACAAAATGGTCAAGAAGGAGTGAAAACATACCAAACTTTAAGAAGGCCACTTGAGTAAAGAAGTGAATGGACGTCACCATGGCCATGAGGTTTTGTCTGATAAAGCAGAGGCAAGGGTGAAAATCAAATAAATAGAAGCACTTTCAGCTAAAAAGATACTGACATCAATTGAATATAAGAACCTAGGAAAATTTTCTAGCATAGAACTATCCACCTGAATTCTATATTTATTACGGGGATCCAAAGCAAGGTGTGCTTCATTATCATCTAAACAAGCAACTTTTTCCTGCAAGAAAATCAAGAAATATGTAAGTCATGATACTATGAATTAATTCTTCAGCGAGATCAGTTGCTAACCTGCTTAAGCAGTTTCACTTGTGTGGGTTTCATTCCAAAATAAGAGTTTTTCTCTAAGAGCTCCAGAGTACGTAAATGTGTGTCATCTGACGTCATAATAGCCAGAGGAATCTCTGCTTGGCAGTCGCCTAATTACAAGGAAGCTTTTAGTTGCCAGGTACATCATTATTGTATTAAGGATATGTATCACACTTTTAGGTGTCTCGAAACATGATATTTTAGCAGGTACCTCTATGCATAAAGATATTCTTTTCAGCCAATCCTTTTAAGCTTGTACTATCTTTGCTAGGCCAAGGAAGACCATTCTTAACACTCTGTTTATCCATAACAAATGTTTTTTTTGCTTCTACTGCTGCTACTACTACAATACCTCAATCCTAAGCTAGTTTGGGTCGGCTCTATGAACCCTCACTATCCAACAATTTTGTACTTCGGATATAAGGTTTAAATTGTTCTTTTCATTTTCAAAAAGGTTTCTAAAGAATCAAAATCTTAGGCAACTCACAAATAGAAACACTGGCCAATTATTATTGGAAGCAGCATCAAAAATCTTAAGCTTGTGATTGGTTCCCTTAGCTCAAAAATCCCTCCCAACCTACTTATTGAGCCCCTAACACAACAGTTGAGGGATACCTTACGGGGCTGGGGATTGCCACCTTTAATTTGTTGCTTTACTTGGCTAGCGGTTTAGTGAAAATTTGGGATAACACAAGAAGAAGTTTAATAGTAATCTTCATCCGGATGGATAATTACAAAAAATAACATGCACTTCACCAACCTCCGGCAAGGCTGCAACTGGCTTCTTGCAAAGCAAGAATAGATTCGATATAATGTTGTAAGAAGCATGTCCCTGTAGTTGTTTCTCTAGGAAGGGCCACCTGCAAATAATTAGAATGAATTGTGAGAAGAACTCCATCTTATGCAGCCACAAATCCTTAGATTAGTAGTTACATGGTGAAATGAAAGACCACAACCATCAATCAAGTCGCAAAAGATTCTGCACATTTTGCCTAATAAAGACAAAATTAAAACAATTTCTAAACCAACCACATGAAAGCTTTACGTGCTCTACCTTTATCCCATTGTACCCAAGACGCTCTCCGAGGCCTCCAGCAACAAGCACAAATGCAGCCTTCCGTGCGTCTTTGATGCCAGCCTCCTCAAATTGGACAAAATTATCGTCACCATATTTCAGAACCTCTCCAGATGGAACCTGCAGAAGTTTACATCCATCTTAGAATGCATCACTAATCTAGAGCAGAGCATCAATGTGTTCTACATTTTAAGTGCATGTAATATAAGTACTAATAAGGTGATCCATTATTTTCCAAATTTTCAAGGCGATCAGAGGAGTGAGCAAGAAAAATGTAATTAAAACCTGACCATATCGAGCATCAGCCATCATATTTCAGAAGAAACACAAGGGAATGTGTTGCTAGTTTATCCAGAACGCTAGAGATCAAAATGGTTTTTGATCAGTAGTCAAAGGTTTTTTATAACAAGCTACCAAAAAGTATGCTGAGAGGAAATTTAAGTCCAAAAGACTTGATAATTTCAAATCACAAAGCTAAGATTGGCTATGCACTATCCACCCTCACTTCTATCCGTTTAAAAACTGTGAACGTGGTTTTCTTTTGACTCAGAGTGGAAACTTCTGCTTCACAAAATTGAGTAAGAGTTAGCACTTAAACAACGAATAGTTGGATAACAACCTTGTACAATTTTTATATAAAAAAATGAAATGACATCATCTCAATTTCAGAAGTCCACAAAAAAGAATATTACAGCAAAAAATTAGTTTGAAATAGAAAGTTCCAATTTTGAATTAGGAGAGATATATCACAATATCCTGAAATGGAAAAAGAATTAATTAGTTTGGGATTAAAAAGCATGACCTCATTAGTTTGACCTTCAACAAAGGGTTAAAGCACCTAAAAAAAGCCAAAATCTGCTAAACTATGCATTTCAATTTGTTCATAGGACCAACAGGCACGGCAACCTAACCAAAGTGAATGAGGTAGTTTTGGAATCTTCTACTAATGTAACATTAACCACAACTATCTGCTGCAGTTGTACCTAATAAGCATTTAAGTGGTTTCATATTTTTCTCACACTCCATCTAAAGAATAAATTACTGTAGCATGAATAGTACAGGCGAAAAGTAGCAGCATGAACAGTATTCATGAGATTTGTGAAGGGTGACTTTTCTATTATAAGCAGCACCAGCACTAATTTCTAACAGACATAAAAACCAGACTGCAACTTTAAGACATTCACCCAATTCAATAACTTAGATAAAAACACGACTTGAGCTATGTGCTTCTTGATGAAAAAAGTTATAGTTGAAGTTGCTTCTTACAGAATGATAATTAGTAAAATAACTTTTGCTGAAGCAGTAACACAGGATTCAGTTACTTACCGAAGGTGTAAAACCATCATACGGGTTTTTTCCAGCCTTTGAATCAGCTAAAAGCTTCCTAGCAGTGTTAATGTATGCTGCCAACCCCCCAGGGTAACTTGAATTAAGTTTAGCAATCTGAAACAGACAATAACACCTCAGTTTCCATAAATATTAAATGAACTAGAAGTGAATACAAGCATAGAAGACATGGAAACAAGCCCAACAGGAAATGATATCATTTCCGGAGTACAAGAGTGGCATGATAAACAGTTGTACAATATTCAACAAAGACAATAAAACTCCTTTTAGACTACTTTATCGCTTGAATAATTACAAGAATAAATACTTCTCATAAATTGCCACATAATCTATTAACTACAAACAACAAACAAGATCAAGTTTTTATTTGCTGAACTGCAAACCAAAACCTTATCATCTCGAAATGGCGAAATTCACCATGTAAGTTACCACGACTACCTAATAGGAGTTCAAAATTGTTTCCGCTGTTAAAATTCAGTTGAAAATCCTATTTGGTCAGTGAATTATTTAACAGGAAAAAAAACATAATTCAAAGCCTGTCTCCTGTCCTGACTTGACCAATTGCTCTCTGGGTGACATGCTATATTTCCATCTAAAAGGAACAGTGAGATCTCAATATTCCAATCCTGGCCTAGTCATAGACATCATAGTAAAATTCGTTCGGTCCTGGAGACCAATGATTATCCTAGGTGGAGAGTTGCCTAAGCACCATATTTTCAATACCAATTTGACATGTTGCCTGTAATCCGAAATCCACCAGTAATACTGACCACCAACATAGACTCAGTTTTGGGTTTATGGGTTCTTCATTATTATTATTCTCACTCAAACTACTGAGGAGGAAATCACTCCTCTTATCTTTGGGGATACATAACACATCCAACAACATGAAAGTAAAATTCCTGAACAGAGAAGTTTAATTATGTGGGTCTGGTTAAAAATTAAAAGTCCATCATAGTATAGCCAGTTTAGCTAATTAACAAAAAAGAAAACCTGATCAAAGAAAGCTCGCTTCTCATCATCATCAACTCCAGGTTCCGCCCAATGCTGAAACAAGTGAGTTTGCCCCATCTCTATCAACACCTTCGCCAATTCTACCTAAAAATTACACACACATCACTCCCATTCTCTCAATTCAACTCGTTTAATAAAACTATACAGACATTGTACAAACTTAAATCCAAAAACCTGTTGAGAGGAGAGATGAGATAGGTTTTTGTGTAAATTGGGAGGAATGGAAGCCGAATCGGCAGTAATGTTAAGCTTAGAGAATTCATCGGCCGTCGATGTCATGTTGCCGTCGCCGATAACTTTTCGTAAAAGCCGACAGGAATGCAGAGCTGGATCGTAAAAAGCAATAGAAGAATAATTGAGAATGATTTTGAATACACCGATAGAAAAGAGAGAGAGATCTGGGAGAAAAGGTTGACCGGGTAACCGGAACAAACGGTGAGAGTTCGGTTAGTTACCTCACCTGAGTGATATGGGGGATTGGGTAAAGCAAAAGCTACTTCTTCTTTTTTTCAACTTTTTCTATTTATAGGATAGGAAAAAAAAAAGTGAAGCAAATCGCAAAAGAGTGGTTATGTTATAAAATTGTATTTGATTTGGTGTGTTAAAGTTAATTTTTATTTTTACTAATAATCCGTGAGAGAAGAGAGATCGATAAATTGAATGCTAGTTTTGGTATACGAAATATCTGTCCTAATTACTGTGGAAGTATTTGAAATTTTTCAAGCAAATTGGATCTTTTTAATTTTCATAAAATTAATCCTCATTTAAACCCAACGAAATGTGAAAAAGGGATGGACAACGAAAGTGATATGAACAGTGGTAATGTTGGCTTTCATGCCCCCATCTTTGGTATGACATTTTTCTTCTCTAATGAGTTAATAGGAGTCAAAATTTTCGAGGAAAAAAGATGAAAGAAGCCCTAGCTTTTGAAGAAGTTAAATCTTTTGGAGTCAATTTAGAATCTTTATAGTAAATTTAAAAAAAAAAAGAATTATCTCACACATTTCACTAACAAATGAAGTGGAGAAATATATATAAAGGAAAAAGGGGAATAAAAATTATCTATGTTGTAAATCCATTGTATATGTGGATGATCCATTAGAGTTATCCAACAATTAATTGGATTCATGTATTAGTGTTTCCAATGTGATAAGATATCAAGGTGATATGAACCTTGATGATAACTATGTAAGATTTCAAGGTGACCTTTGACTATGATATCTCAACACTATAAATAGAGATATCATTCACCATTGTATGACATACTTGAATAAGAAAATTATCTCCTCTATCTTATACTTCTTGTCTTTTTCATCTTATATTCTGAGCTTCTTTACAATACGTTATCAGCACGAAATTGCTACTTGCAAAGGTACTATATAAATATTTTTTATTTAATTCACATATTCTCTCATAATTTTCATTATGTCGAATTTATCCAAACTTGAGTTTGTGGCATTAGATATTTCTGGAAAGAATTATCTTTCATGGGTACTCGATGCTGAGATTCACTTGGCTGCTAAAGGTCTTGATGCCACTATTACTCAGGGAAATGAAGCATCGAGTCAAGATAAGGCGAAGGCTATGATTTTCCTTCGTCATCATCTTGATGAGGGCCTGAAGATTGAATATCTGACGGTGAAAGATCCACTTGAATTGTGGACTGATTTAAAGGGGAGATATGACCACCTAAAGGCAACAGTGTTGCCAAGAGCTCGTTATGAGTGGATGCATTTACGGTTTCAAGATTTTAAGACCGTAATTGAATACAACTCTGCTGTATTCAGGATAACCTCCCAGTTGAAATTATGTGGGGAGACTATAAAAGATGAGGACATGTTGGAAAAGACACTTACTACTTTTCATGCCTCGAATGTGATATTGCAGCAGCAATATCGTGAAAAGGGTTTTCAGAAATATTCTGAACTAATCTCATGTCTTTTGGTGGCTGAGCAACATAATGCTCTTTTAATGAAAAATCATGAAGCTCGTCCCACTGGAGCTGCTCCATTACCGGAGGCAAATGCGGTGGAAGCACGTGATCAATCTGAAGTAAAAAGAGATGATCATCGGGGATATAATAATGCACGGGGACGTGGCAAAGATAAAAGACGATACACTAATCGTCAAGGTGGTGGTCATAATAAAAGGGAGAACAACATGAGTTCTCAAAATAACCCCTCAAAAAGTAATTGTCGTCGTTGTGGCATGAAAGGCCATTGGAAGAATGAATGTCGCACACATGAACATTTTGTAAGGCTCTATCAAAATTCCTTTAAAAAGAAAGGAAATAAAAGTGGTGCTTCCTCTTCCAATGCTCGAGCTGAGTCACATATGACTCTTAAAGATGGTGATAAGCCGGGAACATCTCAGAAATATGATAAAGATATTGAAGCAAATTTGGCTTTAAAGGATGATGTTTTTGATGGCCTTGGTGACATTACTCATATGGAAGTTGATGACTTCTTTGGAGATCGAAACTAATGTTTGATCTTTTAGCTGGGGAATGAAATTTTGTTAATATTTTACTTATGTATTTTTAATTATTATGTTATTCATGTTGAAGTATTTAAATTTCCGTTGTTAATTTTGTTTCTTCCTTCTTTTGATGTATTTTATTTTAATGAAAATTAATAGAAATCCCCAGTTGTCAGTTGGATTCAAGATGAGTAATGGAGATGTATGCCTTCTTGATAGTGCTACAACGCATACAATATTAAAAGAAAAGAAATACTTTTCTAATTTGGTTATGAAAATGGCATATGTCAACACAATATCAGGTAGTACAAAATTAATTGAGGGGTCTGGAAGAGCGACCTTATTACTACCTGGAGGGACAATATTAAGCATTGATAATGCATTATATTGTAGTAAGTCTCAAAGAAACTTATTAAGTTTCAAAGTTATTCGCCAAAATGGCTATCATGTTGAGACGGCTAATGAAGGAAAGGTTGAATACCTTTACATCACTACAATTAATGTAGAGAAGAAAATTGTGCATGAAAAATTACCTGCATTTTCTTCCGGGTTGTACTATACAAGTATAAGTACAGTTGAATCACATGCCTTAGTAAACAAAATGTTTACTAATTTTAATGATTTTATCATTTGGCATGACCGGTTGGGCCATCCCGGATTTAATATGATGCGCAAAATCATTGAAAATTCACATGGGCACACCTTAAAGAGCCCAAATATCCTTCAATCAAAGGAATTCTCTTGTGCTGCTTGTTCTCAAGGAAAGTTGATCATTAAACCATCAACAGTTAAGGTTGGAATTGAATCCCCTGCGTTTCTGGAACGCATACAGGGTGATATATGTGGACCAATTCAACCTGCATGTGGACCCTTTAAATATTATATGGTCTTGATAGATGCTTCTACAAGATGGTCACATGTGTGTTTATTATCAACTCGCAACATGGCTTTTGCGAGATTGCTGGCTCAAATAATAAGATTGAAAGCACAATTTCCAGACTATACAATAAAGACAATCCGTCTAGATAATGCTGGTGAGTTTACATCTCAAGCATTTAATGATTATTGTATGTCTACTGGTATAACAGTTGAACATCCAGTTGCTCATGTTCACACTCAAAACGGTCTAGCAGAATCATTGATTAAACGTCTGCAATTGATAGCTAGACCATTACTAATGAGAACAAAGTTATCTGTGTCTATGTGGGGGCATGCTATTTTGCATGCAGCAGCACTTGTGCGCATAAGGCCGACCAGTTATCATGAATTCTCCCCATTACAATTGACTTTTGGTCAAGAACCAAACATTTCTCATCTTAGAGTTTTTGGATGTGCGGTGTATGTCCCAATTGCTCCACTACAACGCACAAAGATGGGGCCCCAAAGAAGGTTGGGGATATATGTTGGGTATGAATCTCCTTCAATCATAAAATATTTGGAGCCTATGACTGGAGATTTATTTAAGGCAAGATTTGCTGATTGTCATTTTGATGAATCAGTATACCCAACATTAGGGGGAGAACATAAGTCATTGGGAAAAGAGATAGATTGGAATTCATCATCTCATTTGGATCCTCGAACAAACCAATGTGAGCAAGAAGTTCAAAGAATAATTTATTTGCAGAACATTGCAAATCAACTACCAGATGCATTTACTAATCTTCCAAGGATTACTAAATCGCATATTCCAGCTGTTAATGCTCCAGTTCGAGTTGATATCCCGACAGGACAAATTGTTAAGGCAAATGAGTCTAGACCACATTGAAGCGTGGTAGACCAATTGGTTCCAAGGATAAAAATCCTCGAAAAAGAAAAGGAATAAATGATCAAGATGATCATGGGTTGAAAGAAATTTCTCAAGATGAGACCCAAGTCATAACACATGATGATGAGGAGGTCGAACTTCTGAAAATAATGAAATTTCAATGAATTATGTCTCGACGAGAAAGTTGTGGAACCAAAATAATGTTGTAATTGACAACATATTTGCCTATAATGTTGCTATTGAAATAATGCAACAAGATGAAGATTTTGAGCCAAAATCTGTTAACGAATGTAGACAGATAAATGATTGGCCAAAATGGAAGGATGCAATTCAAGTTGAATTGGCTTCACTAGAAAAACGTGAAGTTTTTGGATTGATAATCCGAACACCTGAAGGTATCAAGCCAGTGGGGTACAAATGGGTTTTGTACGAAAAAGAAATGAGAAAGGTGAAGTCATGAGATATAAGGCCCGACTCGTTGCTCAAGGTTTTTCTCAAACACCTGGCATTGATTATATGGAGACATATTCTCCAGTGGTAGATGCAATCACCTTCAGATATCTCATAAATTTGGCAGTTCATGAAAAACTTGAAATGGTCTAATGGACGTTGTCACAGCCTATCTATATGGCTCATTGGACCACAACATTTTCATGAAAATTCCTGAAGCATTCAAAGTTCCTGAAGCATACAAAGATTCAAGAGAAACTTGTTCAATAAAACTTCAGAAATCTCTGTATGGATTGAAACAATCAGGAAGGATGTGGTACATCGTCTGAGTGAATATTTGTTAAAGAAAGGGTACAAAAATGACCCGATTTGTCCCTGCATTTTTATTAAACGGTCGGGGTCTGAATTTGTAATAATAGCTGTGTATGTTGATGATTTGAACATCATGGGCACTGTGTAAAGAGCTTTAGAAGCTATTGAGTGTCTGAAAAAAGAATTGAATGAAAGAAAGATCTCGGCAAGACAAAATTTTGTCTTGGCCTACAGATTGAGAATTTGTCAAATGGAATACTTGTTCATCAATCAACGTACACAGAAAAGATACTAAAGCGTTTTTACATGGATAACTCACATCCATTGAGTACTCCAATGGTGGTAAGATCGCTTGACATCAATACAGATCCATTTCGACCTCAAGAGAATGATGAAGAGCTTCTTGGTGATGAAACTCCTTATCTTAGTGCGATCGGGGCACTAATGTACCTTGCTAACAATACTCGACCAGATATCTGTTTTGCAGTAAGTCTACTGGCAAGATTCAGTTCCTCCCCAACAAAAAAGACATTGGAATGGTGTTAAAACACATACTTCGATATCTTCAGGAGACCATGGACATGGGTTTATTCTATTCCAATGAATCCAAGTCGAAACCGATTCTTTACGCAGATGCAGGGTATTTATCTGATCCGCATAAAGCTCGATCACAAACAGGCTATTTGTTTACATGTGGAGACACGGCAATATCTTGGCGATCAATGAAGCAAACGTTGGTAGCCACTTCTTCAAATCATGCAGAAATAATAGCCATCCATGAAGCAAGTCGAGAGTGCGTCTGGTTGAGATCAATGACCCATCATATTCAGGAAATGTGTGGTTTTTCTTTGAAAAAGAATATACCAACCACAATGTACGAAGATAATGCTGCATGTATAGCTCAATTGAAAGGAGGATACATCAAAGGAGACCGGACAAAGCATATCTCACCAAAGTTCTTTTTCACGCATGATCTTCAACAAAATGGTGAGATAGAAGTTCAACAAATTCGTTCAAGTGATAATCTTGCTGATTTATTCACAAAGGCATTGCCAACATCAACGTTTGAGAAGTTGAGATACAAGATTGGAATGCGCCGTCTCCGAGATATCAAGTAAAGTTTTCATCAGGGGGAGTGAAATACGCGTTGTACTCTTTTCCTTAGCTATGGTTTTGTCCCAAGTTGGGTTTCCTGGTAAGGTTTTTAACGAGGCAACATTCAAAGCGTATTATGAGATAGTGTACTCTTTTTCCTTCACTAGGCTTTTTTCCACTGGGTTTTTCCTAGTAAGGTTTTAACGAGGCACATAATCTATGGATATCCAAGGGGGAGTGTTGTAAATCCATTGTATATGTGGATGATCCATTAGAGTTATCCAACAATTAATTGGATTCATATTAGGTTTCCAATGTGATAAGATATCAAGGTGATATGAACCTTGATGATAAACTAGTAAGATTTCAAGGTGACCTTTGACTATGATATCTCAACACTATAAATAGAGATATCATTCACCATTGTATGACATACTTGAATAGAAAATTCTCTATCTTATACTTCTTGTCTTTTTCATCTTATATTCTGAGCTTTCTTTACAATAATCTATTCATATGCACGAAACTTTAATTCTTTTTAATTTTTAATTTGAATAGAAGTCAAATAAACATGTTAACTAGATTGAATTTGGGCAGGTTATTAAAAATTAGATGCAAAGACCACAAGCATAAAATTATTTTGAGCTGCATATAATACTTATAAGTTATAAACTTATAACTTACAACTTACATTTTTTTAATATGGTTTTACCAGTCTTTTTTTTTAAATAAAAAAATTATTTTGTTTATATCTATCTTTGTTTTTTGGTTTCATTAATCAAATATTTTTTTATAAAACAGAAAAATTCTCTTATTTAGATTAATTTATTAGTTTCGCGTAGAAGATTAGTAATATTGGACAACACGTCAGCTATATAACTAGATAAAATTAATTGAGAGCAATAACTACAAAAAAATAAAGGAAAAATAATCTGATATAGCCCTCAACTTTGTCATTTAGAGTTGATATATTCCTTATTATGAAAGTGATTCATATATACATCTATTTATAAACAAATGACTCACATATATCCTTTTCTTCTAACGGAAATGAAAAAATTATAATTTCAATCTAATTTTTTATTATTTATTTCTAAAAACTATAATCCAATATGAATAAAATTTTGATCCTTATCAAACATATTTTTTGACTTTTTTCGTTTCAATGAGTAATTTAGAATTATTATTTGATAATCAAATTTATTATGTTTCACTAATATTCTTGTAAACTTATTGTATGACCAAATTTTTTCTTCGAATATAAAAATAAATATTACAATTAAAAAAAAAAAGTTTTTTTTTTTTTTATTTACACTAAGGAAATGAAGAATGAAAGAAAAAAATTAAATAAGAAAGAAATCAATAATAATTATGTTAAAAAAAGTTAAAAAATAATTTATGTATAAAAAAAATTAAAATATACCTTAAACTTTGACAGAAGAATCATATATACCTCTAAATAAATTAAAGTAAAATATATAAATTTAAAACTAATTTTCAATCTTTATTAAACTAAGGTATTTGTGAGCTCATTTTGTAATGACAAAGATATACGTAAACCGTTTGTATAACGGTAAAGGTATATATGAGTCTCTTTCATAACGAGGAGTATTTCAACTCCAAATGACAAAGTTGAGACGTATCACTGTAATATAAAATTCAATAAAATTTCTCCTCGTATGAAAACAATCAATTATACTTTATTGCTATTACTATCATAATGATTACACCCATAAGTAGGAAAAACAAAATAAAAAAATAGGAACTAAATAAGTAATACTTTAAACTTAAAAGTTAGACACCCACCCACCTTCATAGGCAAATAATATGTTAGAATGACAAAATAATAGTTTTGCCAACTTTACTTTTCAAGGCAATGAGACTTGGAAATTTATATACAATATGCCTTCAGACCTCTTATCAAATAAGTAGGGGGCATTTTACATTGCCATAGCAGATCTTGAACATGGTTATTTCTATTTGCCGTTTACAAATACAATACTTCTTTCAAGAGGTGTCAAAATTAGTTGATTCAACCCAATCCAAACGGGCTAGAGAGTTAAATGGATTGGGGCGGGCTGACCCTTTTAATTAAAGAACCAATAAAATAGCGGTCCAATCCAATCCTAAGCGGATTACGGGTTGACCCTTCAAACAAAAAATGAACAATATTATTCTTTTAGAAAGAGTATCGAATGTTGACGCCTATGAACACGACATCAATTCATAAAGAATTCACTTATAAATTACACACTTCGGTGAATACTTACAAAAATACATTTATGAATCACACTTTAGATGAATACTTACAAAAATACATAATAAGTCAATGAAAGATTTAGCGGATAAATGTTGATCATTCCATCATTTCTCCCACAAAAAACTAGTTGGTTTAAAGATTTCTAGCAATACAAGACAGCCAAAATACTTAACAGATCTAAATTTCTAAATATTACACGACTCATTAATTAATGTTTTATAACTCCGCTGTCTACTTCCACCATCGATCACATTTGAATCAACATGTGATCTTATATCCTGAAGAAGTTCATCTTCATCTACAATTCACCATGCAAGTTGCAAAATACTTGATTTTTTATTTTTCAAAATATTTATTCATAAAATCTTTACATATAAATACATTAATATATATATATATATATATATATTTTAAAATATTAATAGCTCACGGGCTAGCCTCTAAGGCTTGCGGGTTGGGCCAAAGAGGCCAACGGGCCAAATGGGGCGGTCTAAAAAGCCTCGTTCGCAAATGGGCCAAAAATATTAAGCTTAACCTCACTTATTTCAAGAATTGGGTTAGACTGACCTCGCGAGCCAAACCCATTTTGACGGCTCTAAAAACAGTCAAGAATAGTTGGTCTATACATGATTTTAGCCCCAATCACCAAATAGTTGATCGGATTCACGGTTTATGCAAATGTTATACTTCAACACAATATGGAATTATAAACACAAACTCACTACAAATTTAACATGTATGCTTGCTCTCTAGAAACTAACAAGACTAGAAGAAAAAAAGATAGTAAAAAAACACAAGCATGTACATGTACAACAAAATTTAGATGTCAATATAAGGCAATAAGCACCAGCAAGTTTTTTCAATAATTATCTCAAAAATTTCAATAAATTTGATGGTCACGAGAAAAACAGAAAAAGGGTCAGCTATAACGAGCCAACCAACAGCAAAACCAAAGTTTTCATCCTTGTCAACATGACGAAACCAAGAACTTTTCCACCAACATTCTTTCTACTAGCCTCTTCAAGGTCCATAATACCAGCTGAGGTAGTTGAAGTCAATACGTGAACATCAAAACATAAAAATAGACAATATACAGAGTTTACTCTGACTAACAACTAAAAGTGTTATACTACATCCGTGATTGCAGTAAATATCTGCAATTTCATTTGCTTAGTATCAAGTATCAAATACATATCAATCCACAAAGAAACACACTTCTCATGGACAGCACAGATTCCATAGGATACAAAATCATGCTTTCTTTACAGGAGAGCCTCAGCAAGCCAATTCATGATTCGGCAAAGAAGGAATCAAAAATTAATATTTCACAAGCTAATATGACTATGACTTGACATTCACCCCAACAATCATTTCGGCTCAATTTGGACATAACGAGAAATGGAGTTCCATATAATGATCAAGGGAACAAAGTGAATTACTATACTGGTCGGGAAGGGAGCAATCTAGCAGTCCTCCTTTCAATCTCCTTGACTCCAACATTGAAGCGAGGATTAATGACACCACACTTGTTTAGCCTTCCATTCAGTTCGACAACAATCTTCCCGTAACTATGATCATCGACATACTCAAATTCTCTGATGCCACCTACAGATAGATACCAACAGTAAGAAAATGATGGTGTGATGCTAGCAGTTCATACAGTTAAGATCAAACTAAATTGATGAAGAGAGATCGAAGGCGGAGATTCTGATTTCTAATACATTAAACAACTTTTACGTACCATTGTTCGAGCAAGGGTAGAGGTCACCACGCTGTCCTTTCTCTGGGCATTGGATTTGATTTGGAGTCTCGTCACGCTTCCCTTGTTCGTCAAAATAGAGCAACAAAAAGATTAAACTAGCAGGCCACACAAGATATAACACACTGAAAGTCCAGTGAAGGTGTAAGATTTTAAGTGGCTCCGTGAAGTTGAGGACACAATTACCTGGTGAATGGGCAATGAAGGCAGAAAAAATCTTTGTTTCGTATTTATCAAACACCTGGTCCACCTTTGAGTTGCCACCAATATCATAAGCAAAAATCAACGGCAGATGAGGCCGGAAAATGACTGGGAGGCAAAACAACTGATTGTGAAACTATAAGGACAGAATTAACGCAGTCAAAATGAACATGTAATGAATTGGCTAGACGTCTCACCACATCATTGTTTGTTTGTTGTCGAAATCGCTGAACAAATTTACCCTTGAAATGCTTCCAATCCAAAAGTAGCTTGTTGCAAAATAAGATATTGAACCAGGCAACAGCTTCGCCATCAAGGTAGAATGAAGGAATTGGAAGCCAGTAATTCTCATCAAAGCCAAGGTATGTAAAGTACAACTTGGCCCGAAAAATCCAACTCTCTGGGTTGCGTCGCCACTGAATCTAGGTAGAAACATCGCTGATGTTGTTGGAGTACGATCGATGAAAGCGAAAGCACCAATGTAACAAACCCAAATTGCAACTGATTACAACTTTAGAATCAATAGTCAAACTACTGAATTACAATGAAAATATGAAAATAACAAGTCTCTAAGATAGAGATAAGAATTGGTATGAGAAAGCTAATTAGACTCTACAAGAAGAAGAAGAGAGGAATAAACATTATTCTTCAATATGTGTTAACTCCAACTCCTATTTAACCCATTGATAATTGAGCCTGGATTCCAAATAAAACTCTCCAACATTTTAATCAGCCAAATAATCTTAAATGGACCGGTTTCATACATCCCTTCCAGCCCATAGGCCTGTTGACACCCAATTTTAACCCTTCACGATTTGATTACATTTTAAAAGCTTCTTAGATCTTAAACAAATGAAAATAATGGATTTTATCTATAAAATAAAAATTAAAAAAATCTGTCTTTCCCACATCATTTCTCAAACAATTTTTCAATATTCAAAAGTCCCACATCGGCATTTTATCCCTTTTGAGGATTTTTGGGTCTCTATATAAACCCACTTCATTCAATATTTTAGAGGGAAAAAAAAGAAGGGAAGACAAAGAATACTCACAAATTTTTGGAGAATTCTTGTTTCCCGTAGTTCAAAATTTTTAAAGTGTTTTGTGGTTTTTTGAGTTGAGGAGGTGGAGTCGTCTCGTTCAAACTCGTAGTTCCGGTTCGCTGCCCAGAACCAGCTCATCAATTTGAGTCCATCCGGACTCCCTTCTCTTGCATTATTCCTCTTCTTGAGTCAACTTTCTTCGGAGTCGCGAAAGGGAGTTACGTTATTGGGTTTAAAAACCCAAAAAACGTAGCAGCTGCAGTAGCCTTGTAAAGGCTGAAAATTGATGGTTTTGGACCCTAAAATGTGCACTAGGTGCAGCAGATTTGTAGCAGCTTCAAAGGGCCAGAAGAGTAGCATTTCTTGGACTTACAAAGTCTGAGAATAGCATAACAAGAATGGAAAGTATTTTGGGTAAAAAGGCCTAAAATCAAAGCGGCAAAAGGCATTATTTTCAGCCCCGAAATGACCACTTATGGGCTGAAAGTTTCTTAGTTACCTTATTTATTGTTTATATTTATCTACTTTGTTATTTTCGTGGCTGTTGATTTTTCTTTAAACTTAGATGAATCCTTTGGAGATTTTTTCTTTATGGTTCTTCTATTTTGTTGTTTATTTAAATATTTAAATCTTCAAAACCTCTTTTAAGTTAGATAACGTAAGCTTCGAGGCTAACTTGAGAATAATTTATATTCTTTCATATTAGTAGTTAGCTTTCAATTCCATGTTTAAGTTATTGTGTTGATTTTTCAACTCTAAAACTTGACCTCGGATAGAAATATGAAATTAAAATTGTCATTTTGACACTTTAACATTGGACTTATTTCATACTCGAAATAAGATGAGTGTATAAGTATCAAAAGATTTTAGTTGTCTTAAAATAAATTTTTTCGCAAATATTCCTACGTTTTATCTTAAAATTAGCCAATTTTAAAATTCGTCGGTCAACCGCGTGTTAGCGGATTCTCTAAGGTGCCTAAACCCTTCCTTAGAGAATTATTTGAACTCTTACCCAAAACTCTGGTTTTATGTTTTTTTTTTAAACTTCTTTTTTTTTTTATTTCATTTGGTTTTCTTAATTTTTCCTAAAAGATTAAGTGGCGACTTCCTAAAAATAAACATTTTCCAAAAATTGGCCAAAGTTGCGAAATCGGCTTCGAAACCCTTCATGTTTTCGAAATCGGGTCGTAACAAGGCCCAGTTATGTTCACGACATACACATGATTTGTGTTTGTTCACCAGCTGGCCAGATGCTAAGAAAGGATGTATAGCTCATTGAAGTATGTAACAACAGCTTATGCGACTTCTCTTTTACCCGAGATTGAATTGATTTTCATCCATGATCCTTTATGTGAAAGTAGGCAGCTTTCTGTTTTAACAACACCTTATCTTGGTATCTACATCTATTGTTACACCAAGTATGTATATATATTCCCAAAAAAAGACAGCATGATGACACCACACATGTTTAGCCTTCCATTCAGTTCAACAACAATCTTTCCGGCCCTATGATCATCCATATACGATGTAACCTACAGCTAGATACCAACAGTAAGAAAATGATAGGGTGATGCTAGCAGCGCATACAGTTAAGATCAAACTAAATTGATGAAGAGAGATTGAAGGCGAAGATTCTAATTTCTAATACATTAAACAACTTTTACGTACCATTGTTCGAGCAAGGGTAGAAGTCACCACGCTGTTCTTTCTCTCAGCATTGGATTTGATTTGGAGTCTCGTCACACTTCCCTTGTTCGTCAGAAGACAGCAACAGAAAGATTAATCCAGCAGGCCATACAAGATATAACACACTGAAAGTCCAGTGAAGGTGTAAGATTTTAAGTGGCTCCGAGAAGTTGAGGAACAATTACCTGGTGAATGGGCAATGAAGGAACAAAAAAATCTTTGTTTCCGTATTTCTTGAAATTTTACCGTTATTACAAGAGAAGGTGTTTTCTCTATTCCTAAGCTCAAACTGAAAAAATTCTCTTATTTAGGATGCAAAAATCACATTCGTCTCGCCACACTTGTTAGCTAATTATTAAGTGAAGAGCTTGAATTGAAATAAATATGTTTTCAATAACATGCACATCAAGTATTGAATGACCCAAAATAAATTGAAATTGTAACTGCAAGAACTAATATAATTAGCTTCTTAGTTTTATATATCAATATAATACAAACCGTTGATGCATCTTAGCAAAAACCAGCACCCCCAAATACAAAATTATAATCCCAGTAATCATCATGAGCATTATGTTGACTTCCTTCATGGTAACATCTAGATTGATGTGTTTGAACCAACGATTCATCGGGTTGAACATCTTGATCATTGCCCACTCCATACATTACTTGACGCATATGACAAGTGGTGTGTGGATTGCCATCCTCAAAATTACCATTTCCCATGGGGGGACTAAATTGTTGACCCGCTGGTGTAAACGCCTGTCCTCCATATCGTACTACCTGCGATCCATTTCTCAGTTCATTGAAAAGTGTCTCTGGCCAAAATCCAATGCTAAACAAACCCTGAAACAAAAGATAATAGTCTGCAAAAATAAATAACACCAGAGTTACAACAACAACATACTTGTTATTAAAAATCATATTAATATTCCAAACTATCACAACTTAGTTACCTTCATCCTTGTATATCTGAATTTCCAATTCATAGTCATCATACATTGGCCGAGAGATTTTTGGGAATGCATAATCTATTGGTACATCAGTGTCAAGTTGAACAAAACCTGGACAAATATTATTGTAACATCCTCTTTTCTGGCCGCCATCCGTCTATATAATTAAAAAAAATATATGAAACTTACTTATTCTACATGATTTTGAATTATTTTTTTAGAAAAAAAACAATTAATTTCTAATATACTTACTGTCCAATGGGAGTATAACCGAGTCCGGCTATCACCGTATAGTTGTGGATGTACCTAAATCAAACATCACTTTAGGAAATCGAATCATCAAAAAAATACTTTATAGGTTCAAATCATTGATTTTTTATAAAAACTTACAATCCATCCGGCTTGTATTTGCTCGAAATTTGGGGCATTGTCTGCACTTTGATGAAATATTGATGCGGAACTATATTGGCCAGCTCCATTTACATAAAAATTATACAAAGTAATAGTGGCTGTGGCACTTGTAAAACTTTTTATTTCTGGAGATGCATTCATACTAATTCCTGCAAACTGAAGTACACTATTACATTAAATTAATTAGAATAACTATTTGAAATTGATTGTTGAGTATTAATGATAAATATGAATAATTAAAGAAGTAGTTACATCGATGATATCTTCAGCAAGGGATACATTTGCCATACTTAAGGAGGCATCTTTGGCATTTTGGAGTTGTTCTCGTGTAAATCGTCGAATAGGAACCGTTCCAATCGGACAACCTTTTTTATTCAATCAGAACTCTTCTGTCTTAAAATAAATATTTTTAGCTTTTTGCAATCGCCCCGCTTTGATTGATCTTTGTTTTTCTAGCTCCTTAGCAATTGTCATCTGTTGTTTCGAAAATCCCCATACGTGCAAAAAAAAAATGATGTATTTCAAAGAAAATACAAGTAAAATTATATTCAAATAAACAAAAAATATTACTATTTGTTTCAAAAAGTTACACTACATATGCTATATATTTAACATTAATTTTATACTTAATTATATATTAAATCTTCAACATTAATTTTATACTTAATTATAGGAAATCTTCAACATTCTCAACAAGATTCATGACTTCACTATTTGATTGGATGTTTATATTAAATCGCTTAAAGGCTAATTTATTAAGAATCTGATTTTAATTATGAATTAACTATATCTAATAGAGGAATAAATTGGGGCTAACTCAACCCTATCATAATAACTAGCATGGATCTATAAATTAAGCTCTTAAAAAAAATTTAATAACATTTTGGGAAGACATCTTATGTGAATTACTAGTATTATATTTTTCTTTTCAAATTATTAAAAAAATGTATAAATTGTTTATATCAAAATTCAGAAATTCATAAGTGTCAAAATTGATTCCATCTGAGATAAAAAGAAGAAAAAAATCAATCAAGTTATATGAGTAAAAATCTTGCACCTTAATTCTTTCTTTGTGCGGCATTGGATGCAAAAGAGTTGGTTGTTTATAAATATCCACACAATCATAAATATCTCCGTGAATAGTCTGCAAACATAAACTAATTTCACTATAAATTATTCATTAAAATAAAACGATATATAAACTTTGTCATAAAAGATATGAAATTTATACCTCAAGAACGAGATCTGCATTTCTACTAGATCCATAACCCTCAACCAAACAAAATGCAATGGTGGTCCAAACTAAAATAATGAAGCATAGAGTTATATATTTCAATGTCATCTTTGTTTTTTTTATAATTCTGAATAACTTTTATACATATATATAGTGCAAAAGAAATAGTTATTTAGCCAAACATGGTATGCAATGTGATTGTCTAAATCTAAGATTTAAATGATGAAAAATATTCAAATATAATTAATAATATTAGTTCCAAATTTATCCATTGCACAAATATTCTCCAAATTAATTAGTATCTATTAATAGTGGACTATAAAAGTATGCTATCAATTTATTTTTAGAAAAATTATAGAATTATTTTTATATATTATTAAATATTTGAATTATAATAATAATAAAAGAATTAGGGAAAATACTCAAGTACCCCCTCAACCTATGCCCGAAATCCCAGAGACACACTTATACTATACTAAGGTCATATTACCCCCTGAACTTATTTTATATGTAATTTTCTACCCCTTTTTAGTCTACGTGGCACTAGTTCGAAAAAAAAGTCAACCATCGTTGGGCCCACAAGATAGTGCCACGTAAGATAAAAAGGGGTAAAAAATTATTAATAAAAAAAATTCAAGAGGGTAATAAGACTTTAGTATAGTATAAGTGTCTCTGAGATTTCGGGCATAGATTGAGGGGGTAATTGAGCATTATCCCAAAGAATTATAATTAGGATTCCAGTTTTAAAAGATTTGATTTAAATGCCTTTAACATTCAAATATAATGAATAATATTTACCGGATTTAGTCGTTGTACAAATATTCTATCTCTGAGATAACAAAATTATCATAATGTTCTAATTTGTAACTGCCAGACTTACCTTATTTTATTTTCTACCTCATTAATTAGAGCTCGATCAATTTTTATAGCTTATTGTATGTATCAATTATTAAACAAAATTTAAGTATGATATAAATTATTGATTTATCTTTCATTACATTTAGAATGTGTATAACTGTATAAGTTGTCCTTCATAAATATCTATCAAAATGTATGTATATATATATATATTATATATATATATATATATATATATATATATATTATATATATATATATATATATATCCAACCATAGTGACTTACATTGGGCGCATTGAAGGTAGATTTTATCTCTTCATTGGTCATCAGAAAGGTAGAAACACAAACGAAAAAACATCATGTAAAACTTTGCAATGCCAACCCCTCATGGGTATTGCTTAAAAGATTCTCATTCATAGCAATATTACTGATTACTATCATTAAGCATTCCAAGTAATTTGTTATGTGGTTAATAATAGGTTAAATTGAAACGATGTTTTCATTAATTGAAGGTGAAATTAGATTAGCGACAAGTTAGGCTGAAGTTGTTGCTTATTAGCCTCTGAACATGTTCAGATTTTTGGAGAGTCTATGCAGCGTTCAGTTTTTTGAAAGGAATATTGTTTAATTTGATACCTCAAGGTTAGTTTTGTGAAAAGATGAATTGATAACTACTAAATCTTCGCCGTGCAGCTACAGAAAGGCTTTGAGAATGATGAAATCTGCTAATCATTGTGTCTTGTTACATTTTTGACAATCCAGGGGCTTTAGCTTATTTAGATCTGAAGAGCTAGGTCAGGTGTGAGTCTTCACCGTGAATTTCAAATATTGTGTTATTAGATTGTGTTTAGTCACGTAGAATCTTTAATCACCTCCAATAATTTCATGACAATTTAAGGGCATGTTTGGGCTGAAAGTTCCAATCGTAATAGTTGTAACCAATGAAGGTGCTTCAAGCAGAGCTCTTGCCATCGGATGTGATTAATGTTCAACATTTTATGTTTGTAAGTTTGGTTCATTTGTACTTCATCCATATTTTTGCTACTTAACTATTAGGCATGTGACAGTTTGAAGAATAAGAAAAGTTCAAGTTTAATAATAATTTATCAACCAAAAACATGTTATTTTCGCTTTAAAACATGGACACATTGTACATATGATGTCGCGACATGGATTTTGTAGTTATTGTTTTTTACACTTGTTGCATTGTTTCCTTGAATATCTCCATCTTTTCTGTATCTTTACAAATTATGCTTCTTTGATCAGTCTTGTAGCTTGCTCTTCTATATATTATATATAATAAGTCTTCACAAGCAGCACCAACTTCCAAAGTTATAGTTGTGAAAAAAATGGTTTATCATTACTAAGATTCTGATTGAATAGGCAGCTAAGAGCTCAAGAATATTACAGACTTTGGATAGCAGATGCAATTATTCCAGTTAATGGTTTGAAAGAAACAATGTTTAGCTGGACTTTTAGAAGACGGAAAAAAGATGCAAAACATAAGATTGTCGTTCCTTTATCACTTATGTTGACAAAGTTTTTGATGAAGTAGAGAAGAATTTTGCACACTTGAAGAATAGTTCCTCATCCCTCATTTATTTTTCGTGCACTCACAAGTTTCTTGCTAACATTGGATTTATTCGTAAAAATTTATCTTTTATAAGGTTGTCTATATGTACTATACTTCTATATGGGTGCGTTATTGCCTTTCTTTTACTGTTGAAATTTATTACTTTTTCCAATTATTTTTTTTAAAAGAGTAGACACAACCTGTATTCTAAGCTAAGCTTTTTTTAAAAAATAATTCCAGTCGCACTGGAGGTGTTGTATATCATAACAAAAGTTTTAAATACAACACATTAATAGAAACTATCCATCAAAAAATGGCAAACAACACAAAAATCAGCTTATTGCCCATAAATACTGCATCAAAAGGAGAAGCCTAACTAACAAAAAGAAATTCCTTATCAACTTTAGACCTTATACTCGTGACTTGTCTCTTATCCAGAATGAAAAGTCATTTTGCGGCCTGAGGAAGTTGTTGAGCCGAAAGATAAATGTTTCTAGTTTGAGAGTTCATCACCGTCTTTGCGCCCGTCTGCAAGTTGATTGGCTTCTCAGTAGCAATGCTCAAACTTGATACTAGCAAGACGTAGTATTGAAGAGGTAGCTTCAATGAGCAAGAGGGAAATGGTCTGTAGTAGCTTCAATGAGCAACAGGGAATGGTCTGCAGGTTTGAAGGTAATCTTACTCTTTTTCTTTGGCATCTTTTTTGTTTTCTTCCTTGTAACTTTTTTCTGTAACTTAAGATGTAAAGACTAGGACTTGTTTGCCTTTGTCGTTGGTATCATGCCCATTCTGTAAAGCTCATCATTACTAAGCTCTGTGTTGTTCTGTTCTTGTAGATTAACAGCTTCCTCCATCGCGTGTTCAACACTATTAACAACTTCCTTGTTCTGCTTAGCCTCCTTTTCCTGTAGAACTGATTGAGGCCTAGCAAGAAAAAAATAGTTTCATATTCCAACTTTTGAATCAAATGGTGAATTGTCATCCTCTAAACCAACCCAGACACTTTCCAATTCCACTCTCACCTTAGCCATACTAAGCCTAGTTTTGCTGTTAGTAGCAGATTCCGTATATAGAGAAATATGTATATGTCGATTGAGTGTATGTGATTGCATATCTTATGTATCGCTGGACATAAACTTACCTATACACAAGTCACAACATACAAAATACATAGACGATGTTTACATGTTGTTGGGGGTACAATTTGTAATTTTTCAAATATAAGCATCAATATAATAAACTTTGTTATAAGAAATACAATTTACATGGGAGTGACCGTTGCACTTCTATGAGCCCTATTAGTCTGCCTATACCACATAACAAATGTCGTACAAAAAAATAAACCCAAAATTACAAAAGTCAATATTACATATAAATAATCCCTACTAGATCTTTTATCATAGTTGGGGGACAAGGTGGGAAGAAGAGGTAGACGTGGTGGTAAAGAGGGTTTGTAACTCCCTTGGTATTCCATGATGGCTGTTGTAATTTTATTCGTGTCATATGCCTCGCTAATATTCGTTGAAGCAACCATATAATAATAATAATTTGGCTGCTGGTTCGCCTCGAAAATGCAATCAATCGAGTGTTGTCTAGACAATTCGACAAAGGGGGTTGAAAATGGCTCTATTATAGGACTTCCATCCCTCGCGATTACGGTTAAGTTGTGCGAGGCGATCCCAAAGTAAAGTCTTTTATGGATCGCAGCGTTTACAAGTCTGAGAAGATATTTCTTCCCAGTATCCACTACTATCCTAAAAGTTCCTGTGCAAATATAATTTAATAAAGAACATTAAAATGAGTTCAACAAATAACTAGAGAAAATAAAAAGTAAAATCTTGATGTGGCCCATACGGACAGAATAAAAAAAAAAGGTTAAGAAATCAAACATAAGAGCCCAACCCAAAATAACTAGTTTGATTCATAGAACTGTCGATGAGGAAAATGTACCAGGTTTGACATAAACTGATCCAAGTGAAATTTGGTGACAAATTAGAAGAATTTTTCTTTTTAAATTTCAATACAATAATAACAGCTAATGCATTTTTCTTTTATCAAATTTTAAAGGGCCTTCCACCATTACTTGGAAAAAAGCCATGTCTTTTCCTTAACTATTATAAAAGCCTAACTAAAGAGATGTTTGATTTTTAATAGATTAATTAAGTTTGATATAATAAATTGAACTGGACGACTCATGCATACCATTTTTTGAACAAGGGTAGAAGTCACCAGGTTGTCCATTGATCGTGTAAGCGTTCGATTTTATGTCACTGCCTGAGTCGATATAGTCGACGAAGACCTCTTTGACATCCTTCTTCCACCATTCACCTGTGAAGAATTAATCAAACATATAGATGTTAGTAAAAAGACTTGTGATTTCAAAAGAAACTAAATTATTCGAATGCTGTTATACCTAAAATGATGGGAATATCGACATGATCATTAGGTTCTGGATGGACAATGAAAGCGCCATGAACAGTGGCGCGTTGCCAGAT
Source organism: Solanum corneliomulleri (assembly GCA_027704805.1). Lineage (NCBI taxonomy): Eukaryota > Viridiplantae > Streptophyta > Magnoliopsida > Solanales > Solanaceae > Solanum > Solanum corneliomulleri. The sequence goes on along the minus strand of JAKWIY010003055.1, from coordinate 53,108,777 downwards.
GTTCATGGCATGCCACCATAGCGTCCCTTCGTCGTCGTCAGATATTGTTATATTTTTTCTGACGGTAGAGCCTGCCTCAACTAGCCACTCCACTTGATCAGACTTCACGTGTCTACCAACACGCCTACAACTTCATTTTACAACAGTCACCAAAAGTAACAAATGACATAAACAAACAATGATAAGTAGAATCTTTGTACCAAAACATCGTAACGTTGTCCTTCCCTCTGTTTTCAACGTCTAGGGACAACGTTTCTCCAGCAAGCGCATATATGGTAGGCCCTGGGAATTGTCCGTTGACAGTTAGAATCTTCTTCGATTGACAAAGCCTATCGAAAGAAGTTTCTTCAATCTGTTGATATATAAATTGATTAGTACACAACACAAATGATAAACTTTAACGTTGCAAAAAACAGACAAAATAATACTTACAACAAAATGAATTGTTGAAGCGGTGTACTGAACCGCGAAAAATATGATTAGTACCAAACTAGTGTTGGCTTTCATGGTCTGGTTTTGGAATGCCATTTTTCTTGAGAAAAGATGAAGAAGATCGAAGGACACTATTCTTTCAAGAATATTGTAATCAGTTTAAACTCTTAACAGTATATTAACAAATGAAAGTGGAGAAATTTCTATCTAATATAGAGGATAAAAGGCAATACAGCTATATTTATTCATATCACTCAACTTTATTTCTTCCCAATTTGAATAGAAGTTGTATAAATTGGTTAAGGGTTATCTATTCATATGCACTATCCAATTTGAAACGAAGTTCAATAAATTGGTTTAGAGTTATAAGTTATCACTTTTTTAGGAAAAAGAAGAGATATAGAGTAAAAATTAAATCCAAACAATTATAGCTAATTGTTACCCATCACTATCATGCATATTGATTATGGGTAGGAAAAAAGGAAAAAAATAAGTAATGAATGCTTTAAAATTAAAAAAAGTTTGAAACATTCAAAAATATATGAAATGTTTTGCACATAGAAGATATGATAAGAGTTCAAGAGCAGGAACTAAGTCTACTCCTTTTGTTTACACCACTGGCTATTTTGATGAGATAAACACAAGGCATATTCTTTCTTGCATTAACAGTTACCCTGTGCAACTCATCTGCTCCACACAAGTCTAAGGTTTCCTTACTTGCATAGAAGGACTACATATTTACACGTCTACAATATCTTATAACGCAGTAATTCAATCTATTTCAATTTTACACAACATCAGAAACTGGAGTACACACTCCCAAACCTCCGTCAGCTAATAACTATATATTGCATAATATGTGAAAGTTCCTTAGTGTCTAATTCAAAACTAAAATAAATGTCCAAAAGAAATAGATAATATGCAATTGGGCCATAATAAGAAAATAATGTAGCTATAAGCATGAACTTAGGGGTGAAAATAGATTTATCGAAATCTAACTTCGATCCAACACCAATCAAAATCCAACTCAAAAACTTTAGGCAATGGTGAAGAAACCTTGGATAACTCGTCTACAACAACGGGGATACTTAATTTTTATCTAGAATAACAAATACACACACTTTAAGTAATTAATTGTATAACATACATCAGTAGCTTCATGTATATCAGGTATGCCTTTGGTTATATTCTCTCCAATTCTTTGATATCCTCTACATTCATGATACATAAGACACCATTAATAAAGATAACATATCGAAATAGTAACAATTTAAGTTAACAACAGGAATAAACTTGTATCCAGTTTCTGCAGAGAGTATGATTTTGATTTTCTCTTCATAGGATTGATGAAAATATTCGCGTGTTATGTTTTTCATATCTTTCATAAGGGAATCAGGAATACTATGGACCTTCTGCAAGATTGCGGAACAAACAACAATAGAGATCAAATGGACACTAATCCCACAACAATGAATTGATTTATACGAAAGGTCCAACTTAAAACTCAGTAAAAGCTTAGCTTCTTCACAGTGAAAGCACACTTTCCCTCTAAAATTGGTTCCCTCACTTTTTCATTTTTATTTTTTCTTTTCCCATTTACATTTTGCTAAACCCAACAAATGTTTTAATTATCTGTTGTTCATGTAGCAAATTGAAGTTCACAATGAGGATTTATTAAGCTGTTTTAATCTCTGGTATGAGATTTTTTTTTTTTTGAGTTCATCTTAATTACGTTAATTTGTTTTTGATAGTTTGGATTATGTGTTGTTGTCGGGAATGAGTTAAATATTTATGAATTTGTGTTGATTTCTTCACTTGAGTTAATAGTCTTTTTCATTGATTAATTTGCACTAGTCGTATGTGCCTTAGGAGTTAGCGAGGGTTGATATCTCTGCTTTAATTGGATTGATGTCTTACTGTGATGTTAGCTTGTGTGGAGGCTTATGTGATACTGTTAATTGCTGTGGAAATTCTAGAGAAAATTTCCCAATTTAGGAGCTTGAGTTGACTTATGAACATCTTAAAATGAAAGAAATGATTTCTAGTGGAAATTCTTGAGAAAATTGCCCAACTCAATTTCACCTAGTTTGTTGTAAATGGCTTTGTTACAAGACCTCCATCCATTGCAATTACAGTTAAGTTGTGCCTTGCGATCCCAAAGTGAAGTGCAACGTTCACATTACAGGAGGGAATGTTTTCCGTCAAGAATTTCTTTATTCTAAGCTTAAATTAAAAACATTCGCTTATTTAAAATGTAAAAATCTCTTTTGTCTCACCACACTTGTAAGCTAATTATTAAGTGAAGAGTTTGAATTGAAATAATATGTTTCCCTAACAGGCACATCAAGTATTGAATCACCCAAAATAGATTGAAATTGCAATTGCAAGAACTAACATAATTAGCTTCTTAGTTTTATATATCAGTACAATACAAGCCGTTGGTGCATCTCAGCAAAAACCAGCACCCCCAAATACAAAATTATAATCCCAGTAATCATCATGAGCATTATGTTGACTTCCTTCATGATAACATCTAGATTGATGCGTTTGAACCAACGATTCATCGGGTTGAACATCTTGATCATAGCCCACTCCATACATGACTTGACGCATATGACAAGTGGTGTGTGGATTGCCATCCTCAAAATTACCATTTCCCATGGGGGGACTAAATTGTTGACCCGCTGGTGTAAACGCCTGTCCTCCATATCGCACTACCTGCGATCCATTTCTCAGTTCATTGAAAAGTGTCTCCGGCCAAAATCCAATACTAAACGCACCCTGAAACAAAAGATAATAGTCTGCAAAAATAAATAACAACAGAGTTACAACAACAACATACTTGTTAATAAAAATCATATTAATATTCCAAACTATTACAACTTAGTTACCTTCATCCTTGTATATCTGAATTTCCAATTCATAGTCATCATACATTGGCCTAGAGATTTTTGGGAATGCATAATCTATTGGTACATCCTTGTCAAGTTGAACAAATCCTGGACAAATATTATTGTAACATCCGGTTTTCTTGCCGCCATCCGTCTATATAATTGAAAAGAATCAAACGTACTTATTCTACATGATTTTGAATTATTTTTTTAGAAAAAAAAACAATTAATTTCTAACATACTTACTGTCCAATGGGAGTATAACCGAGTCCGGCTATCACCGTATAGTTGTGGATGTACCTAAATCAAACATACATCATGACTTTAGGAAATTGAATCATCAAAAAAATACTTTATAGGTTCAAATCATTGATTTTTTATGAAAACTTACAATCCATCCGGCTTGCATTTGCTCGAAATTTGGGGCATTATCTGCACTTTGATGAAATATTGCTGCGGAACTATATTGGCCAGCTCCATTTACATAAAAATTATACAAAGTAATAGTGGCTGTGACACTTGTAAAACTTTTTATTTCTGGAGATGCATTCATACTAATTCCTGCAAACTGAAGTATTGTATTACATTAAATTTAACTATTTGAAATTGAATTTGTTGAGTATATTTATGATAAATTTGAATAAGTAAAGAAGTAGTTACATCGATGATGTCTTCAGCAAGGGATACATTTGCCATACTTAAGGAGGCATCTTTGGCATTTTGGAGTTGTTCTTCTGTCAATCGTCGAATAGGGACCGTTCCAATCGGACAACCTGTTTTGTTCAACCAGAATTCTTCTGTCTTAAAATAAATATTTTTAGCTTTTTGCAATCGATTGGCTTTGACTGATCTTTGTTTTTCTAGCTCCTTAGCAATTGTCCGCTGTTTTTCGAAAATCCCCATACGTGCAAAAAAAAAATGATGTATTTCAAAGAAAGTACAAGTAAAATTATATTTAAATAAACATAAAATATTACTGAAAATAAAGGCATGTAAGGGTTAGATTTTAATGACAATGATAGAGTTGATCAGTTAAACATTATTTCTCAAAAAGTTATACTAAATATATTAAGTCATTAACATTCTTAACAAGATTCACGGATTCACTAATTGATTGGATGTTTCTATGAAATCGTGAAAGGCAAATTTAGTAAGAATCTGGTTTTAATTATGAATTAACTATATCTTATAAAGAAATAGATTGGGGCTAATTTAACCCTATTATAAGATAATTTGTGTAGATCTATAACTTGAACTCTTAACATAAATTAATAAAATTTGGGAAGACATCGTATGTCAATTACTAGTATTAGATTTATCTTTTCAAATTATTAAATAATGTATAAATTATTTACATCAAAATTCATAAGTTTCAAAACTTGATTCCGCCTTTGATAAAAATTCAAAATGTTGCAAACAACAAAATTGTGTTTTATCAGCTTTTGTTTGTCAAAAGAAAAGAAGAAGAAATCAGTTAAGTTGTATGAGTATAAATCTTGCACCTTGATTCTTTCTTTGTCCGGCATCGGGTGCAAAAGAGTTGGTTGTTTATAAATATCCACACAATCATAAATATCTCCGTGAATAGTCTGTAAATATAAATTAATTTCACTATAATTTATCCATTAAAAAAAACGTATAAATATTTCTATAAAAGATATGAAATTTATACCTCAAGGACGAGATTTTGACTAGACCCATAACCTTCAACCAAACAAAAGGCAATGATAGTCCAAACTAAAATGATGAAGCATAGAGTTGTAAACATCATTGCCATCTTTTTTTCCCATTATATTTCTTAAATAACCTATATATTTATATATTTATAGTGCAGAAGAAATGGTTATTTAGTCAAACATGGTATGCAATCTGATTATCGAAATCTAAGATTTAAATGATAAATAATATTCAAATATAATTCAATAATATTAATTCCAAATTTATCCATTGTACAAATATTCTCCAAAATAATTAGCATACACTGAAAGTGGTCAGTAAAATTATGCTGTATATTTATTTTTGGAAAAACTATAGAGTATTTTCATATATTATAAATATTTAAATAATAATAAAAAGAAAATTATAATTAGGATTCCAATTTTAAAAGATTTGATTTAAATGTCTTAAATATTCAAATATAATGAATAATATTATTACCAAAATTTAGTCATTGCATGAATATTCCCTAAATTAACTAGTATCTTTGATAGTAGACAACCAAATTATATACTATCAGTTCATTTTTAGAAATATTATAAAGTATTTTTATATATTACTAATATTTAAATAACAATAATAAAATAATATAAAACTTTTTTTGTTATTTTATTTAAATAATAGTAATATGTGAAGATACTTCATAATATTTCTATGAGTAAAAAGATCATGTAATTTTGATATTTGCTTGTCCTTGGATACTAGTTTAGTTTCTTCTTTTTTGGTACTCACTCCGTTTAAAAAAGAATGTCTCTATTTCCTTTTCAATTTGTTTAAAAAAGAATGATCCGTTTACTTTTTTAGCAACACTTTAACTTTTTACGTGGAATGTTTAAAACTACAATATTAAAGGGCATTTTAGTACAATTGACATAATTTTAGTTTAGAATCTCAAAATTAAAAAATCTTTTTTATTTTCTTAAATTCCGTTCCAAGTTAAACTAGGTCATCCTTTTTGTAACGAGGGAGTACATTCCTTTGTTATTCATTTTCTATTATATGTTGACACCTAATTTTGGACGTCTACATTATAGATTAATCATCGAGTTTCTTCAATTCAAACAAATAAGTAGTTTTATTAAATTTTAAAAAATATATGATATAGTTGGCAAGTTATTTTAAATAGATTTGTTACTTTTTATAATTTTCAAATAAAATAATGTATATTGTTTCTATATAATTAGTATATTTTATGGATATTCTAAAATGATCTCAAAAAGATTTCATTTTAATTAAAAAGTCAATAAAAATAGTTTAATTTAATTTATATTTATAATTTTAAGTAATTAGCTTAATTATTTAATTTCATCAATTAAATAAGCTTGCTAATTCCATTAATTAATCTTAATTCATCGTGTTTAAATTCTATCCAAATTCACTCAATTAACTCAAATCGGCTATGTTTTGAATTCTATATGGCTTAATTCAATTTTTTGACCAAAATTGGGCCAATTCAGCCGACTTATCAGCCCAACACAAATCCAACAGTCTGTTCTATCAATTTCCTTAATTTCAGTAGCCCATTTCATAATATACTACCGACCCGGCCCATTGCCAATGGTCCAGCAGCGTACAACGCCGACCGATAGGATTCAATTTTGTTTTGTCTTTGCTTGCGTCTGCCTATGTTTAGTTCGTCGGAATCGTAGGGGTTTGAGGTTGGTCGTGGAAGGCTCTTCGCTAGTTCTTTCGTTCCAGATTCGCTGTTCTACAAGAGGTAATAAACTCTTCTTTTTCTGATGTCAATCAAATTCTATTATTCGGAGAGTAATCTATTGTAGCCTTATCTTGTCATAACCTTTATTGTCTTTTCTTGCATGAACTCCTTCGATTGAGTACATCGAACTCCACATGTGTCATGTCACGAGCCTACACCTTGGGCGGAACGGTCACTCGATGACCATTGCTGGCCCCAAACGAATTCCTAGACTGACTCAATTACTTAGTGGAAGACTAAAATCAATAATGGTAAATCTACGAAATAAACTGAAATATAATAAATGAACATCTAACTTGGTCATTAAGTCAAACCCAAGTCTTAACATAATATAATGGAATGAAAAGACTAATTACAAACTAACATTTGTTTGTGAATGAAGCCTCTAAGACAATTATGATGGATGTCTGGATAGGACTCCCGATCATCTTAACAAAAGAAATACTGAAAAGAATCGAAAGCAATAAAATGGAGTCCTCCAGAATGCAAAGAGGCTCGTCAACTAACTCTAGAGTTCTCACTGGATCAACGATGTGCTAGATATCGATCCTGCGTCTGCATCATAATACGATTCAAGTCAACTGACATCTATATGCAAGTTGAAATACTAAACACAAACATAGGCTTGAAAGAAATTTAAAGATTTTACCTGGTTCAACTCAAATCAACAAAACTGAACTCATTTCAATATGAAGCAGTTTAAAACAAGTGTAATATAAAGAAAAGCTGTTTAAAAATATGATGTCAACTCTGTGTATGCATCATCTTGGGCGCAATGCAGGCGCAATGCCCCAACCTTTCTTGCACAATGGTGGCGCGACCCGTAGGGAGACCCCAACTGCGTCTGACGAATTTTTCTACTCGTTTTTCTGATCCTAATCACCTTAAATAGATTCTTTTTCTCAATACTTTCTTAGCAGATACAGAAAACATGAACACTAGAATATAACTCGAAACAACTCTTAACATCGCTAAAACGCTTCAAGAAAACCCATCAATCACATGTAAGTTCAAGAATGAAAACAATTCAATAACACAACTCAAGAACATCAATGTACAACTCTTTTTGGACGAAAATAGTTGAATTAAACATGATTGGCGCGTGGGTGAATAGCCCTAACGCTATGTGATCTCACGTATTTTGTACGGATCACCACCGACGAAATCCACAAGCTAATCTCTGTGAATCTTGAACGTTTATGCTTCCTCTTCTCCTTTCTCTTTTCTCTAAAGCCCTACCGCGAATTTCACTTTCTAAAACTGACTAAAATTTGACTTTATCCTAATTAAACTCCTAAAAACGAATTAATTAAGTTTCTTATGAAACTAAACTACCCCGAAATCCGGATTAGACTTTCCTTAATCCAACAGTCTAACTCGCGAAAGGCATAACTTACTCATACAAACTCGGAATCGCGCAAACTTGACGGAGTTGGAAAGATCATTCCATGAATCATCTTGAGCTAAGAGTTATGACCGTTTGAAGTTGACCAAAAATTCATTTTTAACTTAACTTAAGCAAATTTTCTGATTTCAATTTTTTTCAAAAATCACTATTTCCAATTTTTAGCTTCTTTCTAGTTATTTCGAATTGTGAGATGTTACAATATGTTCTCCCTTGCATCTTCAAAATGGTACATGAAGGACCAATCGCTTCTCTCTATCAAGTCAGTCAGTGGTAAAATGATGATCATGTCCCGGAACTGAAAAAATGTAATATATACAGTGATATACAGTGATATACAGAGAGATACAACCACATATATACAGATGAAATGGGCCAAAAGCCCTCTTGAAATTTCCTGCTTCGTTTTGTATTTAATTGGGCAATAAGCCATTTATATTATTATTAGGGAAATTTAGCAATTAAGACAACTTTAAGAACATAATTAATCAAAATAACATCAATTTAAATTTTTTAGTGAAAATGACAGAATAGCAATATTTTTATTAATTTTACGTATTTTAGATTTTAGTTTTATTAAATTTGTGTATTTTAGATTTTAGTATATATTAGTATTATTTATTTAATGTATTTATGGAAACTCATTTATTGGATCAAAACATGGTCCAATAACCATTTAATGAAAAAAGAAAAAAGAAATTAATAATTTCATGCATAATTCCAAGAAATGTAAAACTTAAACCCATTCAAAATTTTCAGATTATCATGGTCCAATAACCATTTAATGAAAAAAGAAAAAAGAAATTAATAATTACATGTACAGTTCCAAGAAATGTAAAACTTAAACCCATTCAAAATTTTCAGTTTATTCCCAATTTTCAAGTTTCTTTCATCAAAATTTCCAGATTCTTCATTAAATTCATTGCTTATCAAGGATTCAAGCAGATTTTCGAGCTCATAAATGATTATTATTAAAGCAGATTTCGTGGTGGCAAGGTTAGTTCAACTTTCGGTTTTGATTTTTTTTATGTTTTTGTTAAAGTTCTGATTTTATATATCACGATTTTATGGATTATTTATGTGATTTTGTTTTAATATCCATCATACATTTATGATTTTGTATTTTTTGTCCTTTTTTTGTGATTTTCTTTCAATGTTTAAGATTAGGTAGATTATGAAAATTCATATATATAGAATCATTTTTGTTTGATGTTAAATACGATTTAACAGTTATTAAGAGAAAATTTCTTTTTTCTCTAGATTTTTGGATTGCTGGAAAAAAAAGAGTGTATTGTATGCAATGGTTGATTCAATCAGAATTACTAGTGGTATAAACAACAATATTCAAAAAAATTCGGAATTTCCCTCATTTGATTTGTGCATTACTCATGCTACCAAAAAAGTTCCTAGATTATATTTTGATCTTGTTGAAAGTGGAAGGTACAGTCAGTTTCCATGGGGGGGGGGGGAATCTTTCTACTTGCGGATGAAGAGCTTGAGCAAGAGTTTGAATAGTAAAAAACAATTTTACAGAATCGGTGGAATGCCTATTGTATTTCAAGTATGGTTGTTTGAGTGCAGTTCGAGTATTGATTTCCAGGTCGCTCAAAAGGTTGATGACCATATTCCGAGGTCGCTCAACTGGCAGACGACCAATGAGAGTCGTAGATACAAGAAACTTATGAACACCATATTTAGTGATGTTAATAACAAGGTACTTAATTGACATATGTTTAATAATGACCAAGTTGTATGGTTTCTTATTGTTTTTATTTATAATAGTAACAAAATATTTGGACTTCAGATTAATGGTGATTTAAGAAGAGAATTTAGAGGTTCTTCTCAAATGAGAAAAATGGTGATTTCTTGATTTCAAGCTCATTTCTATGGGGTTTTAAACCACGGTTTCCTTTTGGCTTATGGAAAGTGTATGTCAATTAAAAATCTGATATTCAAAGTGATTTTTTGGTCTATTTTACCCCCAATTTCAAAACTATCATTGAGCTTCTTTTGCTAAACTTTTTTCCATTCTGGATAGTTGAGGATGGTTTCGGTTAGCGCGTGGTTGATTATTTGCTCCGATAGAGTTGTTTGGGTGAAGTTTCCACCTCGAGGTAGGTTTGGCTATCCCTCGTTTTAGGCCGAGTTGCAGTAATTAACTTGTACTTAGGAAGTTTACTATGAAATGAGTAGTCGCATGTGCCTTAGAAGTTGGTGATTGTTGATATCCCTGTTTTAATTCGATTGGTCATCAGACAGGTAGAAAATACAAAAGAAAACATCATGTAAAACTTTGCAATGCCAACTTCTCATGGTTATGCTTCATGAATTCTCATTCAAAGCAATATTACTAATTACTATCATTAAGCATTCTAAGTAATCTGCACTGTGGTTAATAATAGATCAAATTGAATTGATGTTTTCATTAATTAAGCTGGAGTTGTTGCTCATAGCCTTGAACATGTAATTAATAATAGGTTAAATTGAATTGATGTTTTCATTAATTAAGTTGAAGTTGATGCTCATAGCCTCTGAACAGGTTCCCAATTTAATTTTATTGCTCCGTTATCAGATTATTGGAGAGTGTATGCAGCATACAGTTGTTTGAACGGAATGTTCTTCACCTTGACGTTCAAATATTGCATTTGTTCATTTAGAATCTATAATCATAAGGGTATGTTTGGGCTGAAAGTTCCACAGTCCTAACTAATGAAGGTGGTTCAAGCAGAGTTCTTGTCATTGGATGTGGTTAATGTTCAACATTTTATGTTACTAGGTAAGTTTGGTTCATTTGTACTTCCATATTTTTGCTACTTATCAGGCATGTAACAATCTGAAGAAAAAAGAAAAGTTCAAGTTTAAAAATAGTTATCAACCAAAAACATGTTTTAGCTTTAAAATATGGATACATTTTACGTATGTTGCGCATGGATTTTTTAGTTGTTTCTTTTACACTTGTTGCATTGTTTCCTTGAATATCTCCATTTTTCTGTATCTTTACAAAATCTATGCTTCTTTGATCAGTCTTGTAGCTTGTGCTTCTATATTTTGAAAATCTTTACAAGCAGGTCCTACCTCCAAAGATACTATAATTGTTCAAGTTTATGAAAAAGATGGTTTATCAGTACTAAAATTCTGATTGAATAGGCAGCTGATAGCTCAAGAACATTATAAACTTTGGGTAGCAGATTCAATTATTCCAGTAAGTACCATCTCTATACTTATTAATTTGGTTTCGGAGTGGAAAAGATTGGAACCTATGGTAAAGGGTTGGTGATGCCAAGTAGTGAGAAAGAAACAATGTTTGGCTGGACTTTTAGAAGACGAAAGAAGATGCAAAACATAAGATTATCGCTCCCTTGTCACTTATGTTGACAAATGTTTCTGATGAAGTAGAGAAGAATTTTACATAGTTCCCCATCCCCTATTTATTTTTTGTGCATTACATGTATAGAAGATCGGATTTATTCGTAACTATGCATCTTTTGTAAGGTTGTCTATATTATATTTGATATTATTCTTGTAAGGTGTTATTGCCCTTCTTTTACTGTTGAAATTTATTACTTTTTTCAAAAAAGAATAGACACAACCTGTATTCTAAGATAAGCTATTAAAAAAAGAACAGTAGCACTGAAGGTGTAGTATATCATAACAAAAGTTTAAATACAACACATGAATAGCAACTATCCATAATAATAATAATAAAAAAAGCGCAAACAACACAAAAATCAGCTTATTACCCATCAATACTAGAGCAAGAAGAGAAGCCTAACTAACAACTTTAGACCTTATACTCGGGAGTTGTCTCTTATCCAGAATGAGAACTCCTTTTGTGGCCTTGGGAAGTTGTTGAGACGAAAGATAATGTTGCTAGTTTGAGAGTTCATCACCATCTTTGCTAGCCAGTCTGCAAGTTGATGCTCAAACTTGATACTAGCAAGATCTAGAATTGAAGAAGTAACTTCTATGATTCTGGTCAATCTGAGCCACTAGCCTTTTTTTCCTTAAGCATGTTGATTATCAAAAGTGAATCCAGTTCCATGATGTTTTTTTTTTTTTTTAACCATTTTGTTTACACCATTTGCCTCCAAATCATGTTGCCTTGGCTTCTGCTATATTATGACTATAGCACTCCAGTTCCAATTACTTCCCTTTTCCTGTGGTTGAGTGTGTTCCTGTTCATGCCCATTCTCTGTTGTTCTGTTCCTGTAGATTAACAACTTCCTCCGTCGCTTGTTCAACACTATTAAATCAACAATTTGTAATTTTTTTCAAATATCAAAAAAGTTTATTATAAGTGGTACAATTTACATGGGAGTGACTGTTGCGCTTCTGTGAGCCCTATTAGTCTGCCTATACCAAACAACAAATGTCGTACAAAAAAATAAACCCAAAATTACAAAAGTCATTATTACATATAAATAATCCCTACTAGAACTTTTATCGTAGTTGCGGGACAATTTGGGAAGAAGAGGTACAAGGGAGGGTATGTAACTCCCTTGGTATTCTATGATAGCGGTTGTAATTTTATTCGGGTCATACGCCTCGCTTTTATTCTTTACAGCAACCACATAATAATAATCTGGCTGCTGGTTCGCCTCGAATATGCAATCCATTGAGTGCTGACTAGTCAATTCGACGTAGTCCGTTGTAAATTGCTTTGTTATAGGACGTCCATCCATGGCGATAACAGTTAAGTTGTGCCTTGCGATCCCAAAGTAAAGGTCGTCTTGGATTGCAGTGTTCACAATTCTGAGAAGATATTTCTTCCCAGTATCTACTACAATCCTAAAAGTTCCTGTCCATTTTATTTTTTTTAATTAATAAAAGATGTTAAAAATCAAACAGAAAAGTCCAACCAAAAAAACTGATTTTTAATGTCAATACATAATACCAACTAATGCATCTTTCTTTTATCAAATTTTAAAGGCCCTTCCACCATTACTTGGAAAAAAGGCCAATGTATTTTCCTTGACTATTTAAAGAGATCGGATATGAAGATTTTGATATAAATAAATGGAACTGAACTAATTATGCATACCATTCTTTGAACAAGGGTAGAAGTCACCAGGTTGTCCATTAATCGTGAAAGCGTCCGATTTAATGTCACTGCCTGAGTCGATATAGTCGACGAAGACCTCCTTGACATCCTTCCTCCACCATTCACCTGTGAAAGAATTAATCAAACATATATATGTTAGTAAAAAGACTTGTGATTTTAAAAGAAACTAAATTATTCGAATGTTGTTATACCTAAAATGATGGGAATATCGACATGATCATCAGGTTCTGGATGGACAATGAAAGCGCCATGAACAGTGGCGCGTTGCCATAAGTTCATGGCATGCCACCATAGCGTCCCTTCGTCGTCGTCAGATATTGTTATATTTTTTCTGACGGTAGCTCCTGCCTCAACTAGCCACTCCACTTGATCAGACTTCACATGTCTACCAACACGCCTACAACTTCATTTTACAAAGAAAATAACAGTCACCAAAAGTAACAAATTACTTAAAACAATGAAAAGTAGAATTTTTGTACCAAAACATCGTAACGTTGTCCTTCCCTCTGTTTTCAACGTCTAGGGACAACGTTTCTCCAGCAAGCGCATATATGGTAGGCCCTGGGAATCGTCCGTTGACAGTAAGAATCTTCTTCGATCGGCAAAGCCTTTCAAAAGAAGTTCCTTCAATCTGTTGATATATATAAACTGATTAGTACACAACACAAATGATAAACTTTAACGTTGCAAATATAATACTTACAACGAAATGAAAAATATTTGTTGAAGCGGTGTACTGAACCGCGAAAAATAGGATTAGTACCAAGCTACTGTTGGCGTTCATGGCCTGGTAATTTTGGAATGCCATTTTTTCTTGAGAAAAAGATGAAGAAGATCGAAGGCCACTATTCTTTCAAGAATATTGTAATCAGTTTAAACTCTTTACAGTATATTAACAAATGAAAGTGGAGAAATTTCTATCTATTATATAGAGGATATTTTGTTCATATCACTAAACTTTAATTTAAATACCAAGTCAAATAAATTGGTTAAGGGTTATAAGGGTAAAATCATATTACCCTCTGTCTATTCACATGCACTAAACTTCAGTTCTTCCCAATTTGAATAGAAGTTATATAAATTGGTAAAGGGTTATAAGAGTAAAATCGTTTTACCCTCTTATCTATAAATATGCACTATACTTTAATTCTTCCCAATTTGAATACAAGTTATATAAATTGGTAAAGGGTTATAAGGGTAAAATCGTTTTACCCTCTTATCTATAAATATGCACTATACTTTAATACTTCCCAATTTGAATACAAGTTCAATAAATTGGTTAACCGTCATATGCACTATAATTTAATTCTTCCCAATTTAAATACAAGTTAAATAAAATGGTTTAAGGGTTATAAGATATCACTTTTTAGGAAAAAGAAGAGATATAGAGTAAAAATTAAATCCAAACAATTATAGCTAATTGTTACCCATCACTATCATGCATATTAATTGTTATATTCTCTCCAATTCTTTGATATCCTCTACATTCATGATACATAAGAAACCATTAATAAAGACAACATCTCGAAATAGCCACAATTTAAGTTAACAACAAGAATAAACATGTATCCAGTTTCTGCGAGAGTTTGATCTTGATTTTCTCTTTATAGGGTTGATGAAAATATTCGCGTGCTTTGTTTTTAATATCATTCATAAGGGAATCAGGAATACCATGGCCCTTCTGCAAGATTGCGGAATAAACAACAGTAAAGATCAAATGTACACTAATCCCACAACAAATGAATTGATTTATACGAAAGATCCAACTTAAACAGTGAAAGCACATTATTTCCCTAAATTGGATAGAAACAAAAATTAGGTTGCAATGAAGACCGTCAAGGACAGTTAGCACCCGATATATATATATATATATATATTGTATCAAAAAATTAGACGAGGAAAAAATGTAGATAATACGAGTGATTAGAGTATGAAATTTTACAAAAAAAAAAAAAAAAACTTTTTTAACATTTGATGCTCCTGTTGTAATTTTACAAAATCTAAAAAATTAATATTTACTTATAACACATTTTATATTATTCTAACTACGACAATATTATAAAGTACAATTATATTTTATAGTATTGTCATGATTAAAATAGCATAGTCACATTTTATAATATCCGCTTTAATCTTAATCACATTTTATAATATCTAATAACCAAATACATATAATAAAATCCTCTTCACTATGTCAATTTTATGATATGAACTTTACGAAAATAGTTAATCAAATTCACTGATTACACAAATGATATTCTTGAATACAATATTGGATTATAAGCACAATCTCACTCTCAAACCTTGTTTGTTCATTTTACTAGAAATGTAAGATGTATGCCTGCCCTTAGAAGCTAACAAGATATGAAGAAAAGAGACGTTTCTCTTGCCTCTTATGCTAGTTAAAAAAAGACAAACATGAACATCTACAACTTTAGATGTCAATGGCCTCAACAGGCAACAAGCACCAGCAAGTTTTTCAACAAAATCAGATGGTCTCAAAATTTTCAATAAAATTCTACTAAATTTGATGGTAACAAGAAAAACAGAAAATGGTCGGTTACAACGAGACACCAAACAACCAAACCAAAAGTTTTCATCCTTGTCAACATGACTCAATAAAAGAAACCAAGAACTTTTCCACCAACATTCTTTCTCCTAGCCTCTTCATGGTCCATGATACCAGCTGAGGTGGTCAGCACAATGTACCCAAACTGCAAGTTGAAAATCAATATGCACAGATCAAAACATAAAATAGACACAATAAAACTGACAAACAAGTACGACTTTTACTCCATCTCTGATCGCAGAAAATGTCTGCAATTTCATTTGCTTAGTATCGAGTATAGTATGAACTACATATGATGCTTCAATCCACAAAATGACTGTTGAGATACTTCTTCAAAGAAACACACTTCTATGGACTAATACAAATATAACTGCAGATCGAGACTCTGTTAGCCAAGCCGTAGGATACTAAATTTCCCCTTTGGGTATAGAGGAATGCTTCCTTTACAGGAGAGCCTCAACTGCTAGCATCTTCAAAGAGCGCTTGCTATGTGACAATTATAAATGAATGGGTTTTGTAAGCATTACAGATGATTGCCCCGAGTACTCAAGATTTTTAATGCTTAAGAAGTAGCAATAATTTTCAAATATCATTTTTTCCCTTTGAAACAAAACTACTTTTTTCAAATTTCACAATGGAACATTGGTTAACGCCCAAGTAGCAAGCCAATTCATGATTAAGCAAAGAAGAAATCAAGGATTATTAATGTCTATTTCACAAGCTAATATGACCACGACTTGTTTCAACAAAGAAGTAAGGAATCAAAAAATAATAATGTCTATTTCAAAAGCTAATATGACCATGACTTGTTCACCCCAACAATCATTTCGGAAGCTAGAAGCAAGGCTCAATTTAGAGATAACCAGAAATAGAGTTCTATATATTGATCAAGGGAACAAAGTGAATATATTAATTACTATACCTGTCGTGAAGGGAGCAATCTAGCAGTCCATCCTTCAATCTCCTTGACTCCAACATCGAAGCGAGGACTAATGACACCACACTTGTTTAGCCTTCCGTTCAGTTCAACAACAATCTTTCCGGACCTATGATCATCGACGTACTCAAATTCTCCGATGTAACCTACACATTGATAACAGTAAGAAAATGATAGGGTGATGTTGCAGTGCATACAGTTAAGAAATTAACATACCATGCTTCTGCATAACAATGAGGAACTTGATGATGACTTTTGATGAAGGTCTAATCATGACCTGACGCTTTCCCCTCTTTTCAGCATTGTACATGCTCTTGAGAGCATCATTCAGCACGCTAACTCTGACCATCTTTTCTTATCTAACTGTACCCAGTATATTCAATAATCAGATGCACCATCGAAAAAAGTAACCACAAAAATAGCTCCAAAAAAACAAACAAAAGGAATCAAATGATAGCAAGATATAGTCAATGCCATCTAAAAGACACTAGGTGCACAAATTCACATGTATTAGTAACCATAGATTAGAAACAGACCAGCAAACTTCAGAAATCATGAAAACAAAATAGCCACGGATAGGACACAACAGAAGGCAACACAATAGTTACCAATATACAAACCTACATCAATAAGCTTCCTTTATAAAAGAACAAGAAACAAATTCTCACCACCACACATTATCAAAAAGCGTAATAAGTGTGTTCTCTCTAATAGAACAAGATCAAACGCATCAACTCACTTACACAGAACATCATAAACTATTTGCTTAAAGCACCATAACCCATTTTATTGCCTCTTTTACTTTCCAAATTCCTACTTCCAATTACACCCCCATTAAAACTAATTATCACTCACAAAGATTTACCATAAATACAACTACTAAGAACCCTAAAACATAAAAGGATAAGAACCCTCACTAATCTCCACAATCAGATAGTATAAAAACTACTTTCTCTATCATGGGTCGGAAAAAAAAGAGATTAAAATCCATCACTTCACAATTCACAGCAAAACCTGTAACTGTCAAAAAAATCACATTTTTACACTCAAAATTCCTACTTCCATTCACACCCCTGTTAAAAATAATCATCACTAGCATAAATTTTACCATAAATACAAACAACCAAGAACCCTGAAACGTGAAAGGGTAAGCACACTTGCTAATATCAACAATAAGATAGTACGAAATACTAGTTTCTCCATCATGGATCGGAAAAAAAAAGGTTTTAAAGCCATCACATCAGAGCAAAGCCTCAAAGATCGTCAAAAAAGATAACATTTTTACTCTCCAAATTACTACTTCCATTCATCACAAGCATAAATTTTACAATAAATACAACTATCAAGAAGCCTAAAAGGTTAAAGGGTAAGAAGCATAGCTAATAGCTAAATCAACAATGAGATTGTAAGAAAAACAACTTTTTACAACATGGGTCGGGAAAAAAATGAGATTAAAAGACATCACATCACAGCAAAGCTTCTAAGAATGTGAAAACAGTCACATTTTTACTTGACAAATCTAAACAGAAACTGCAATAAACAATGGTATGTGAGTAAAGAAATGCAGGCAAAGAGACACTTACGATTTGATTCGGTAGAGAAAGAGATCACAAGAGTTGTTGCTGCGGAGGAGCAAAGAGGCGGCAATCTGAAGCACTGGTTTTACTAATAAACGTAGGGTTTTAGGTTTTATTATTGTTAGGAAGAAGAAGCACTTGGGCCCAAAATCATTTTTTGACCGAATGGACACTCCACATATAATGTATACTGTATTGTATAAATAATACTTGTTACATTTTTCTATAATGTGGTTTTAAAATACTTTTTTACAAAATTTAATTCTTATTTGTTATAAAATCAAAATCATAAGAATATAATCATAAAGAGAAGAAAATAGAAAAGTAGATAGAAGAAGAAGAATTTTTTATCGTATTCAAGTATATCTAAGTCTCATATATATATCATACAACAGTGAATGAACAACCCTATTTATAGGTTGAGAAATCATTCCAAAAGTCATCATATTAACTATCATAATAAATAGATACATTCTTATTCAAAAAATTCCATGAAACCTAGTGAATATGGATAATTGTCCATGTACTTACTTTATGAACTATCTACTCATTCAATGGATTTATAGATTTATAACACTTTCACTTGGATGTCTATAGATATTGTGCCTCGTTAAAACCTTACTAGAAAAAAAAAACTGTGGGAAAAAATTCTAGTGAAGGAAAAAGAGTACACATATCTTTTGATACGCATTATTTGTTGCCTCATTAAAAACCTTGTCATAAAAACCCAGTGGGACAAAACCTCGGTTAAGGAAAAAAGAGTACAATGCGTATTATACTCCCCTGATTAAAACATTACTTAATTTCTTGCAATGATGTCTCTAATCTTCGTACATTGTGGTTGGTATAATCTTTTTCAAAGAAAAATCACACATTTCCTGAATATGGTGTGTTATATATCTCAACCAGACGCACTTTCGACTTGCTTCATGGAGGGCTTTTATTTCTGCATAGCAACATTTGCTTCACTGATCGCCAGGATATTATTGTGTCTCCACATGCAAACACATAGCGTGCTTGAGATATAGCTTTATGCAGATCAGATAAATATTATGCATCTGCGTAACCAATCAATTTTGTCTTGGATTCCTCGGAATATAACAAACTCATTACTATGGTCCTTCGAGGATATACAATCATGTGCTCAACATCATTTCAATGTCCTTTAATCGGGGAGAAACTGAATCTTTCCAGTAAATTTACTGCAAAACAAAGATCTAATCGAGTATTGTTAGCAAGATGCACTGGTGCCCTGATTGCACTAAGATATGAAGTTTCATTACCAAGAAGCTCTTCATCGTTTTTTTGAGATCAAACTGAATCATCATTTATGTCAAGCGATCTCATAATCATTGAAGTAATCAATGAATGTGATTTATCTTATAGAAAAACATATATGTGTATGTGTACTGATAGACAAATATTTCATTTGTCAAATTATCAATCAGTAGGTCAAGACAAAATTTTGTCTTACCAAGACCTTTTCATAAAAATACAAAGACAATTAGGATCATTATTTTGTATCATTTTCTTCCTTTACTATTTCAATCCATATAAGGATTCTTGAAACTTTTTGAAAAAGTTTCTTTCAAACTTTTATATGCATTCAAGTTTTTCATATGTTGTCAGATCAAAACAAACTTTATTGCATCCACCATAAGAGAATACATCTCCAATAATGTCAGGAATTTTGGGACAAATCTTTATGTCCCAAGGCATAAATTATACTTGATATATTACGATTATACCATCGTATAATAATTTATTGTACCCCACTGACATTATACCTTGATTTATGGACTATCTGTCCAAAACGTCACTTTTCTAAGTGAAACAATATACTTGAATTATGCATTTTACTTGGCCAACCATTTATCTGTCCACACTATATGACATATTTGAATTCAAGATCCTCGTCACAATTTATATCATTGAGCGCTACTCATATCAAAATACCTCGACAGTTATTTGATATGATTCCAATATAACATAACTTATCGAGATCTCTTCATTTGTCATCATTTTTCAGGTAGTTAAACTTTTCCGAGGTTTTATGAAGTGTTATGTCAATGTGCTCTTTTATAGCATTTGTCTCATTATCATGACCATATTGATCATTTGTTACTTTCCTTCTTCAAAGAATTTAATATTTGGAACCGATTGGTCTATTACGCTTTCGGCGTATCATAGACTCTGTCCTTCAAGGACTTTACATTGGAGTATTTGCAGCTGAATTATATCATAGAGTCAGTGCATTCATCTGGCAACTTTTGCGATATTATGCAAATGAATTATTCCTTGAATTTTAAGTTCACATATTTATTTAACGAGGATCTAGATAATTCATAATTAACCTGACACATAATTTTTAGTTGTCAATCATCTCTCCCCCTAATGTTAGCAAATTTAACATCCATCCCAACCTTATTTGGGAATTCATCTTTGTGTGTGGTGGAGCAATTAGATCATAACCGCACATTCAACCTTTTAGATGAAAATTATTTGGTTCCTGACCCTGAACCAATTTTAATAGGGAAACCTTGTTGGCTTGATGCATACATGTGTTGATACATGTTACTTATCTCATATCAAATATCATTTGGGAGTTTTGTTCTCATAACCATAATTTAGCTATAATTGGAGGCATACAACTTCTGCTAAATCAACCAGCATTATCAATATAATTTCATAGTTTGGAACTGTGCTCTTAATTTTAACAATTCGAACAAACAACCTTACAAAAACTAATTTATAAGTTGACAACAAAACACATGTGACCATCGCATAGATGCATCGATCATATAGTTTCAAATGATCCACATAACAGGTGAACGGACCCATATTCACCCTTTTATATGTTCCAAAAATTTTAGGAAATTACAATCCCAACCTTAACTGGTACAATGATCATTTTATGAAGAGAACAAGCAACACATGAGAATTCTTGAAGAATATTTTATTTCTTCATCATATAATCCAACATGAATTCTCAATTACATCTGTAGCACATTTAAACCAGAATGGTCAACCGGTCATGCCAACTTATCTTTATTTCAGTACACTTATAATTTACTTTCGCATGTGATTATATCAGTATGCCCACGTTTGTGTGCAACAAACAAGAGGAAATAGTTGGTAACCTTTTACATAAATATTTATAACCCCTTCGGTTGTAGTGATTTATAGTCTCAATATTTATTTTCAATTCATTCGAAACTTAAAAAAATTCTTTTGAGACTTACTACAACACCGTTATTATTCCTCTGATAATAAAACAACTCGTCAGAGCTTGCTATTAATTTTGTGTACTATCACATATTGCATGACACCAGCCATATTGTGAGCATCTCCTTCAAGGAGAAATTATATCATTATTGTCATGGTCAAAACATTACGAGCAAGACATGTTTCTTGCTTTACTTTTGTTGTACCGTAGGTACACAACCAATGACAAATTTGTATTGTCACACAATAATGACCACAACCCTTATAGGCAAGAACTATTTCTTTTTCTTTTGCCCTTTCGATAGTTCATAACAAACATACCATAATATTTATGACGTATAAACGCACACGACTATTGATCATTCATGTCAAATAAAATTTATATATTTCTCTCAAACCTTCCGTAGAGATGAGATGTGGCACATATCATTTTTTTTCCTCAAAGCTTCTATAAAGGTGAGTTGTGGCATATATCCAACCCATAATGATTTTATCACATCTTGACCCATTCTCTTATAGAATAATCGAGCAATCACGATACTCATCACAAGTCACATTCTCTTCGAGGAATGGACTAATCATTTATATGTACTTCATTAATTTGCATTATAAGCACATTGTCATGGATTTAAAATTCATCATATTTTCATGACACACTTCAACATCACTTTGAAAGATCAAGTGTACCATCACTTTATCTTCTTGTCTTTTGATGTTGAACTTATAAACTTGTTAAATTATTGGGTCGACAATATTCACAAGTCCAATAACCTTTAATACCATTTTGATGATAAATATTGTCTTCACATTTTGAAGGGTTATTTGGAGAACCCGTAGTGTTCTTCCTTTTATAATTACCACAATGATGGCTACTATAGTTCCGTCTCTTCATGCCCTTTTTCATATCGTTAATCACTTGTCATCTTTCAGACTAATTATTTGTTGCTACCATTCATACGATAGAATGGAGCAAGTCAACATCGAATTTCAAAGTTATCATATGTTGCTATCACATTCTTTTTAAGGAATGGAGCAAATTCAATAGGACGAATTTCAAGGCTTTTCATCAAAGCCTTACTCATTATTATATCATCACTATGGTGCATTGAGACTCAAACTCAATGTCTTATCCATACAAGACACATTAGGTCATAATTCTATGGGACTTGAACCCAATATATTATTATCACGATGCATCAAAATTCAAATTAATGTCTTACCCTCTTGGTGCGATAGAATTTGAATCTATCGTCTTATCCTCAAATATTTTTCATTTTGTGCATCTGGACTTATTCTGATGTCTTACCCTTTTTGGTGCGATGAGACTTGAACTCATCGTCTTTCTCTTAACCAACGGTATAATATACCGAAGTACAACATGACTTACCCTTTGAGTCTCAAAACAATCAAAATAATATTTAAACTCCTGCTATTTAAATTTTATATCTTCTTCCATTTAAGATGTTTGTATAGCATTTCATATTCAACCAATAGTTGTATATGTTTTTGGTTCCTGATAATTGTAAGTGACTGAATACTATTTTATTCTAAATCATAAAATATTTTAGAAAATACATACCTGATTTTATGCAAATAATACCTTGATTTGCATAACGATTACAACCAAAACATGAGTTAAAGAAAAACTAAAACTCACTCTCAATTGGGTAGAGACTCGTGTTGATAACGTGTTATATAATCAAGATCATAAGAATATAATCATAAAGAGAATAAGACTAAAAAAGTATATAGAAGAAAAGGAATTTTCTTCTTATTCAAGTGTATGTAAGTCTCATATGTATATCATACAATGTTGAATGAACAACCCTATTTATAGGTTGAGAAATCACTCCAAAAGTCAACATATTAAGTATCATAATAAAATAGATAAATTATTATCCAAAAAGGTTCATGAAACCAAGTGAATATGGATAGTTGTTCATGTACTTACTTTATAGACTATCCACTCATTCAATGAATTTATAACATTGTTATGTTTATACTCCCTTTATTCTTATTTACATGTCTCCATATTAAGTTTTACGTGCATTAAGAAACTAAATAAGTTTACAAATTCGTTCTTTTATTTAATGATTTTTTGAAGTTAAGTTTTTCGATCAATTACTATAAATTGATTTGTTTTGATTGATTAATTTAACTAAAGAACATGAATTACTCCTTTAATTTGTCTAGTTGATAAAATATATTTTTTTAAGATAACTTGCAAGTGTAAAATAAAATAAAAATAGTTCATTTATGCATTAATTTTGTGAAATGACAAATATAAAGAAACTTTATATGGTTTGTTGCATTCATCATTAAATTTAAAAAATTATTGAGACTGAAAATTCTCTTATTTAGACAACTAGTAAACTTAGTCGCGCTACGCGCGGTGTATAAAGTTTTTATTTTTATTTAATTTTTAAATCCAAATAAATTAGCTAATAAATTTTTATCATTTAGCTTTGTAATTTCAACTCAATTCATTGAATTAATTTTATCAAAAAATAAATACCTTAAATTAGCAGTACGGTCAAATACCTATACTTTTTTTTGGTTGAATAGTACCTATTCTTTTATGTTAGTTATAATATATAATTAAGAATTTATGACTTTACTATCCATTTGAATAAATTCTCAAAATTAAATATGGTTAACTTTGATATTTTGTTAAAAGTTTAAAGTGAAATTTTTAATCTTTTAATTTTTTTAAAAAAAATATCAAAAGAATTAAAATAGTAATAAATTGAAAAACGATCTTAAAAATATAA
Organism: Solanum corneliomulleri; assembly: GCA_027704805.1. NCBI lineage: Eukaryota > Viridiplantae > Streptophyta > Magnoliopsida > Solanales > Solanaceae > Solanum > Solanum corneliomulleri. The sequence goes on along the minus strand of JAKWIY010003055.1, from coordinate 53,084,475 downwards.
AAACTTATTTGTAATAGATAAGCTATCTGTAATTTGAAAACTTAAAAAAGTAATTGAAATAAGAAAAAAAAAAAAAAACATAAATAAAACAAAGAAAAGAAAATTGTATAAACTTGACACGTGGTAAGAAGTAATTGGTGCGTCCATTCACTTTCTTTCTGTTAGGTGGAATTGACCCAAAAAAAAAAGGAATATTATATCACTTTTAAATTATTCAATGAGATACTATGATCCTTATGAAGTTGAATGGGTTAATTCTGTATTTGCTCAATATTTTACTATATAACTTGAGAAAGATTCTTTAAATTATAATGCAACATAAATTAATTATTGCAATACTATACTTTGATTTTTATTCTCAAAAACGTTATTAGTAAATAATAATATTTAAGTAGGTCAATTCAAAATTTTAAAATATTAGACAAAATTGTACTTTCATTTATATACAACTTACAAATTTGAAAAGATAACAAAGAACAATATTATTTGACAACTTGAGATAACAGTTGTAACTTACAAAAATACATAAAGTAATATGATAAGTCTATTTTTTACAAGTAGATACAAAATATTTTTCTTCACTAAAAATTACAATGCAAATATGTTATTTTATTGAAAAGGTAGCAAAGATAGACTGCCTAACTAGAAAACGTAAAACTCAAACATGAAATTTATAGGAAAAATATAAAAATTATTGTAAAGAAAGCTCAGAATATAAGATGAAAAAGACAAGAAGTATAAGATAGAGGAGATAATTTTCTTATTCAAGTATGTCATACAATGGTGAATGATATCTCTATTTATAGTGTTGAGATATCATAGTCAAAGGTCACCTTGAAATCTTACATAGTTATCATCAAGGTTCATATCACCTTGATATCTTATCACATTGGAAACACTAATACATGAATCCAATTAATTGTTGGATAACTCTAATGGATCATCCACATATACAATGGATTTACAACACTCCCCCTTGGATATCCATAGATTATGTGCCTCGTTAAAACCTTACTAGGAAAAACCCAGTGGGAAAAAGCCTAGTGAAGGAAAAAGAGTACACATATCTCATAATACGCTTTGAATGTTGCCTCGTTAAAAACCTTACCAGGAAAACCCAACTTGGGACAAAACCATAGCTAAGGAAAAGAGTACAACGCGTATTTCACTCCCCCTGATGAAAACTTTACTTGATATCTCGGAGACGGCGCATTCCAATCTTGTATCTCAACTTCTCAAACGTTGATGTTGGCAATGCCTTTGTGAATAAATCAGCAAGATTATCACTTGAACGAATTTGTTGAACTTCTATCTCACCATTTTGTTGAAGATCATGCGTGAAAAAGAACTTTGGTGAGATATGCTTTGTCCGGTCTCCTTTGATGTATCCTCCTTTCAATTGAGCTATACATGCAGCATTATCTTCGTACATTGTGGTTGGTATATTCTTTTTCAAAGAAAAACCACACATTTCCTGAATATGATGGGTCATTGATCTCAACCAGACGCACTCTCGACTTGCTTCATGGATGGCTATTATTTCTGCATGATTTGAAGAAGTGGCTACCAACGTTTGCTTCATTGATCGCCAAGATATTGCCGTGTCTCCACATGTAAACAAATAGCCTGTTTGTGATCGAGCTTTATGCGGATCTGATAAATACCCTGCATCTGCGTAACCAATCAGTTCTGATTTGGATTCATTGGAATAGAATAAACCCATGTCCATGGTCCCTCGAAGATATCGAAGTATGTGTTTAACACCATTCCAATGTCTTTTTGTTGGGGAGGAACTGAATCTTGCCAGTAGACTTACTGCAAAACAGATATCTGGTCGAGTATTGTTAGCAAGGTACATTAGTGCCCCGATCGCACTAAGATAAGGAGTTTCATCACCAAGAAGCTCTTCATCATTCTCTTGAGGTCGAAATGGATCTGTATTGATGTCAAGCGATCTTACCACCATTGGAGTACTCAATGGATGTGAGTTATCCATGTAAAAACGCTTTAGTATCTTTTCTGTGTACGTTGATTGATGAACAAGTATTCCATTTGACAAATTCTCAATCTGTAGGCCAAGACAAAATTTTGTCTTGCCGAGATCTTTCATTTCAAATTCTTTTTTCAGACACTCAATAGCTTCTAAAAGCTCTTTACCAGTGCCAATGATGTTCAAATCATCAACATACACAGCTATTATTACAAATTCAGACCCCGACCGTTTAATAAAAATGCAGGGACAAATCGGGTCATTTTTGTACCCTTTCTTTAACAAATATTCACTCAGACGATTGTACCACATCCTTCCTGATTGTTTCAATCCATACAGAGATTTCTGAAGTTTTATTGAACAAGTTTCTCTTGAATCTTTGTATGCTTCAGGAACTTTGAATGCTTCAGGAATTTTCATGAAAATGTTGTGGTCCAATGAGCCATATAGATAGGCTGTGACAACGTCCATTAGACGCATTTCAAGTTTTTCATGAACTGCCAAATTTATGAGATATCTGAAGGTGATTGCATCTACCACTGGAGAATATGTCTCCATATAATCAATGCCAGGTCTTTGAGAAAAACCTTGAGCAACGAGTCGGGCCTTATATCTCATGACTTCACCTTTCTCATTTCTTTTCCGTACAAAAACCCATTTGTACCCCACTGGCTTGATACCTTCAGGTGTTCGGATTATCGGTCCAAAAACTTCACGTTTTTCTAGTGAAGCCAATTCAGCTTGAATTGCATCCTTCCATTTTGGCCAATCATTCCTCTGTCTACATTCGTGAACAGATTTTGGCTCAAAATCTTCATCTTGTTGCATTATTTCAATAGCAACATTATAGGCAAATATGTTGTCAATCACAACATTATTTCGGTTCCACAACTTTCTCGTCGAGACATAATTCATTGAAATTTCATTATTTTCAGAAGTTCGACCTCCTCATCATCATGTGTTATGACTTGGGTCTCATCTTGAGAAATTTCTTTCAACCCATGATCATCTTGATCATTTATTTCCTTTTCTTTTCGAGGATTTTTATCCTTGGAACCAATTGGTCTACCACGCTTCAAATGTGGTCTAGACTCATTTGCCTTAACAATTTGTCCTGTCGGGATATCAACTCGAACTGGAGCATTAACAGCTGGAATATGCGATTTAGTAATCCTTGGAAGATTAGTAAATGCATCTGGTATGATTTGCAATGTTCTGCAAATAAATTATTCTTTGAACTTCTTGCTCACATTGGTTTGTTCGAGGATCCAAATGAGATAGAGATGATGAATTCCAATCTATCTCTTTTCCCAATGACTTATGTTCTCCCCCTAATGTTGGGTATACTGATTCATCAAAATGACAATCAGCAAATCTTGCCTTAAATAAATCTCCAGTCATAGGCTCCAAATATTTTATGATTGAAGGAGATTCATACCCAACATATATCCCCAACCTTCTTTGGGGCCCCATCTTTGTGCGTTGTAGTGGAGCAATTGGGACATACACCGCACATCCAAAAACTCTAAGATGAGAAATGTTTGGTTCTTGACCAAAAGTCAATTGTAATGGGAGAATTCATGATAATGGTCGGCCTTATGCGCACAAGTGCTGCTGCATGCAAAATAGCATGCCCCCACATAGACACAGATAACTTTGTTCTCATTAGTAATGGTCTAGCTATCAATTGCAGACGTTTAATCAATGATTCTGCTAGACCGTTTTGAGTGTGAACATGAGCAACTGGATGTTCAACTGTTATACCAGTAGACATACAATAATCATTAAATGCTTGAGATGTAAACTCACCAGCATTATCTAGACGGATTGTCTTTATTGTATAGTCTGGAAATTGTGCTTTCAATCTTATTATTTGAGCCAGCAATCTCGCAAAAGCCATGTTGCGAGTTGATAATAAACACACATGTGACCATCTTGTAGAAGCATCTATCAAGACCATATAATATTTAAAGGGTCCACATGCAGGTTGAATTGGTCCACATATATCACCCTGTATGCGTTCCAGAAACGCAGGGGATTCAATTCCAACCTTAACTGTTGATGGTTTAATGATCAACTTTCCTTGAGAACAAGCAGCACAAGAGAATTCCTTTGATTGAAGGATATTGGGCTCTTTAAGGTGTGCCCATGTGAATTTCAATGATTTTGCGCATCATATTAAATCCGGGATGGCCCAACCGGTCATGCCAAATGATAAAATCATTAAAATTAGTAAACATTTTGTTTACTAAGGCATGTGATTCAACTGTACTTATACTTGTATAGTACAACCCGAAGAAAATGCAGGTAATTTTTCATGCACAATTTTCTTCTCTACATTAATTGTAGTGATGTAAAGGTATTCAACCTTTCCTTCATTAGCCGTCTCAACATGATAGCCATTTTGGCGAATAACTTTGAAACTTAATAAGTTTCTTTGAGACTTACTACAATATAATGCATTATCAATGCTTAATATTGTCCCTCCAGGTAGTAATAAGGTCGCTCTTCCAGACCCCTCAATTAATTTTGTACTACCTGATATTGTGTTGACATATGCCATTTTCATAACCAAATTAGAAAAGTATTTCTTTTCTTTTAATATTGTATGCGTTGTAGCACTATCAAGAAGGCATACATCTCCATTACTCATCTTGAATCCAACTGACAACTGGGGATTTCTATTAATTTTCATTAAAATAAAATACATCAAAAGAAGGAAGAAACAAAATTAACAACGGAAATTTAAATACTTCAACATGAATAACATAATAATTAAAAATACATAAGTAAAATATTAACAAATTTCATTCCCCAGCTAAAAGATCAAACATTAGTTTCGATCTCCAAAGAAGTCATCAACTTCCATATGAGTAATGTCACCAAGGCCATCAAAAACATCATCCTTTAAAGCCAAATTTGCTTCAATATTCTTTATCATATTTCTGAGATGTTCCCGGCTTATCACCATCTTTAAGAGTCATATGTGACTCAGCTCGAGCATTGGAAGAGGAAGCACCACTTTTATTTCCTTTCTTTTTAAAGGAATTTTGATAGAGCCTTACAAAATGTTCATGTGTGCGACATTCATTCTTCCAATGGCCTTTCATGCCACAACGACGACAATTACTTTTTGAGGGGTTATTTTGAGAACTCATGTTGTTCTCCCTTTTATTATGACCACCACCTTGACGATTAGTGTATCGTCTTTTATCTTTGCCACGTCCCCGTGCATTATTATATCCCCGATGATCATCTCTTTTACTTCAGATTGATCACGTGCTTCCACCACATTTGCCTCCGGTAATGGAGCAGCTCCAGTGGGACGAGCTTCATGATTTTTCATTAAAAGAGCATTATGTTGCTCAGCCACCAAAAGACATGAGATTAGTTCAGAATATTTCTGAAAACCCTTTTCACGATATTGCTGCTGCAATATCACATTCGAGGCATGAAAAGTAGTAAGTGTCTTTTCCAACATGTCCTCATCTTTTATAGTCTCCCCACATAATTTCAACTGGGAGGTTATCCTGAATACAGCAGAGTTGTATTCAATTACGGTCTTAAAATCTTGAAACCGTAAATGCATCCACTCATAACGAGCTCTTGGCAACACTGTTGCCTTTAGGTGGTCATATCTCCCCTTTAAATCAGTCCACAATTCAAGTGGATCTTTCACCGTCAGATATTCAATCTTCAGGCCCTCATCAAGATGATGACGAAGGAAAATCATAGCCTTCGCCTTATCTTGACTCGATGCTTCATTTCCCTGAGTAATAGTGGCATCAAGACCTTTAGCAGCCAAGTGAATCTCAGCATCGAGTACCCATGAAAGATAATTTTTCCAGAAATATCTAATGCCACAAACTCAAGTTGGATAAATTCGACATAATGAAAATTATGAGAGAATATGTGAATTAAATAAAAATATTTATATAGTACCTTTGCAAGTAGCAATTTCGTGCTGATAACGTATTGTAAAGAAAGCTCAGAATATAAGATGAAAAAGACAAGAAGTATAAGATAGAGGAGATAATTTTCTTATTCAAGTATGTCATACAATGGTGAATGATATCTCTATTTATAGTGTTGAGATATCATAGTCAAAGGTCACCTTGAAATCTTACATAGTTATCATCAAGGTTCATATCACCTTGATATCTTATCACATTGGAAACACTAATACATGAATCCAATTAATTGTTGGATAACTCTAATGGATCATCCACATATACAATGGATTTACAACAAAAATTAATATGAATACAAGTTAAATAAATTAGTTAAGGGTTATAAGGTAAAATCATACTACCCACTTATCTATTCATATGCACTATACTTTAATTCTTCCCAATTTGAATACAAGTTAAATAAATTGGTTAAGGGTTATAAGATATCACTTTTTAGGAAAAAGAAGAGATATAGAGTAAAAATTAAATCCAAACAATTATAGCTAATTGTTAGCCATCACTATCATGCATATTAATTGTTATATTCTCTCCAATTCTTTGATATCCTCTACATTCATGATACATAAGAAACCATTAATAAAGACAACATATCGAAATAGCAACAATTTAAGTTAACAACAAGAATAAACTTGTATCCAGTTTCTGCGGAGAGTTTGATCTTGATTTTCTTTTCATAGGGCTGATGAAAATATTCGTGCGCTATGTTTTTAATATCTTTCATAAGGGAATCAGGAATACCATGGCCCTTCTGCAAGATTAAGGAACAAACAACATTAGAGATCAAATGTACACTAATCCCACAACAATGAATTGATTATACGAAAGATTCAACTTAAAACTAAGTAAAAGCTTAACTTCTTTACACTGAAAGCACACTATTTCCCCAAATTGGATAGCAACAAAAATTCGATTGCAATGAAAACCGCCATATAAGTATATCCTGTATCAAAATATTAGACGAGGAAAAAATGTAGATAATACGAGTGAAGATGTTAAATTTTGAAGTTTTTTCATTTGAGAGTATGAAATTTTATTTTTTTAAAAAATAAAATCTTTTTTAACAACATTTGATGCTCCTGTTGTAATTTTACAAAAATCTCAAAAATTAATATTTACTTATAACACATTTTATATTATTCTAATTACCACAATACTATAAAATACAATTATATTTTATAGTATTGTCATGATTAAAATAGCATAATCACATTTTATAATATCCGCTTTAATCTTAATCACATTTTATAATATCTAATAACCAAATACATATAATAAAATCCTCTTCACTATGTCAATTTTATGATGTGAACTTTACGAAAATAGTTAATCAAATTCACTGATTACACAAATGATATACTTGAATACAATATTGGATTATAAGCACAATCTCACTCTCAAATCTTGTTTGTTCATTTTACTAGAACTGTAAGATGTATGCCTGCTTTTAGAAGCTAACAAGATTAGAAGAAAAGATACGTTTCTCTTGCCTTTTATGCTAGTAAATAAAAAAGAAACACAAACATGAACATCTACAACTTTAGATGTCAATGGCCTCAACAGGCAACGAGCACCAGCAAGTTTTTCAACAAAATCAGATGGTCTCAAAATTTTCAATAAAATTCTACAAAATTTGATGGTGTAACAAGAAAAACAGAAAATGGTCGGTTACAACGAGCCATCAAACAACCAAACCAAAAGTTTTCATCCTTGTCAACATGACTCAATAAAAGAAACCTAGAACTTTTCCACCAACATTCTTTCTCCTAGCCTCTTCATGGTCCATGATACCAGCTGAGGTAGTCAGCACAATGTACCCGAACTGCAAGTTGAAAATCAATATGCAAAGATCAAATATATAAAATAGACACAGTAAAACTGACAAACAAGTACGACTTTTAATCCATCTGTGATCGCAGAAAATCTCTGCAATTTCATTCGCTTAGTATCAAGTATAGTATGAACTACATATGATGCTTCAATCCACAAAATGACTGATGAGATACTTCTTCAAAGAACACACTCTCATGGACTAATACAAAAATAACAGCAGATCGAGACTCTGTTACCCAAGCCATAGGATACAGAATTTCTCCTTTGGATAGACAGGAATGCTTCCTTTACAGGAGAGCCTCAACTGCTAGCATCTACAAAGAGCGCTTGCTATGTGACAATTATAAATGGATGGGTCTTGTACGCATTACAGATGATTGCCCCGAGTACTCAAGATTTTTAATGCTTAAGAAGAAGCAATAATTTTCAAATATCATTTCTTCCCTTCAAAACAAAACTACTTTTTTCATATTTCACAATAAAAAATTGGTTAAACGCCCACGTAGCAAGCCAATACATGATTCAGCAAAGAAGGAATCAAAAATTAATGTCTATTTCACAAGCTAATATGACCACGACTTGTTTCAACAAAGAAGTAAGAATCAAAAAATAATAACGTCTATTTCAAAAGCTAATATGACCATGATATGTTCACCCCAACAATCATTTCGGAAGCTAGAAGCAAGGCTCAATTTGGAGATAACCAGAAATAGAGTTCTATATATTGATCAAGGGAACAAAGTGAATATATTAATTATTATACCTGTCGTGAAGGGAGCAATCTAGCAGTCCATCCTTCAATCTCCTTGACTCCAACATCAAAGCGAGGACTAATGACACCACACTTGTTTAGCCTTCCGTTCAGTTCGACAACAATCTTTCCGGACCTATGATCATCGACGTACTCAAATTCTCCGATGTAACCTACACATAGATAACACTAAGAAAATGATAGGGTGATGCTGCAGTGCATACAGTTGAGAAATTAACATACCATGCTTCTGCATAACAATGAGGAACTTGATGATGACTTTTGATGAAGGTCTGATCATGACCTGACGCTTTCCCCTCTTTTCAGCATTGTACATGCTCTTGAGAGCATCATTCAGCACGCTAACTCTGACCATCTTTTCTTATCTAACTGTACCCAGTTTATACAATAATCAGATGCACCATCGAAAAAAGTAACCACAAAAATAGCTCCAAAAAGACAAACAAAAAGAATCAAATGATAGCAAGATATAGTCAATGCCCTCTAAAAGACACTAGTTTGACAGCACAAATTCACATGTATTAGTAACTATAGATTAGAAACAGACCAGCAAACTTCAGAAATCATGAAAACAAAATAGCCACGGATAGGACTCAACAGAAGGCAACACAATAGTTACCAATATACAGACCTACATCAATAAGCTTCCTTTATAAAAGAACAAGAAACAAATTCTCACCACCACGCATTATCAAAAAGCATAATACGTGTGTTCTCTCTAATAGAACAAGATCACACACATCAACCCACTTACACAGAACATCATAAACTATTTGCGCACCACAACCCATTTTATTGCCTCTTTTACTTTCCAAATTCCTACTTCCAATTACACCCCCATTAAAACTAATTATCACTCACAAGATTTACCATAAATACAACTACTAAGAACCCTATAACATAAAAGGATTAGAACCCTCACTAATCTCCACAATCAGATAGTATAAAAACCACTTGCTCTATCATGGGTCGGAAAAAAAAAGAGATTAAAATCCATCAACTCACAATTCAGAGCAAAACCTGTAGCTGTCAAAAAAATAACATTTTTACACTCCAAATTCCTACTTCCATTCACACCCCTGTTAAAACTAATCATCACTAGCATAAATTTTATCATAAATACAACGACCAAGAACACTAAAACGTGAAAGGGTAAGCACACTTGCTTATATCAACAATAAGATAGTATGTAATACTAGTATCTCCATCATGGGTCGGAAAAAAAAAGGTTATAAAGCCATCACATCAGAGCAAAGACTCAAAGATTTTCAAAAAAGATAACATTTTTACTCTCCAAATTAATACTTCCATTCATCACAAGCATAAATTTTACAATAAATACAACTATCAAGAAGCATAGCTAATAGCTAATATCAACAATGAGATTGTAAGAAAAACTACTTTTTACAACATGGGTCGGGAAAAAAAAGAGATTAAAAGCCATCACAGCACAGCAAAGCTTCTAAGAATGTGAAAAAAGTCACATTTTTAGTTGACAAATCTAAACAGAAACTACAATAAACAATGGTATGTGAGTAAAGAAATGCAGGCAAAGAGACACTTACGATTTGATTCGGTAGAGAAAGAGATCACAAGAGTTGTTGCTGCGGAGGAGCAAAGAGGCGGCAATCTGAAGCACTGGTTTTTACTAATAAACGTAGGGTTTTAGGTTTTATTATTGTTAGGAAGAAGAAGCACTTGGGCCCAAAATCATTTTTTGACCGAATGGGAACTCCCCATATAATGTATACTGTATTGTATAAATGATACTTGTTACATTTTTCTATAATGTGGTTTTAAAATACTTTTTAAAAAAAATTATTTTTTGTTACGTTTATACTGCCCTTTATTCTTATTTATTACATGTCTCCATATTAAGTTTTATGTACATTAAGAAACTAAATAAGTTTATAACTTTCTTTTATGTTAGTTAAAATATATAATTAAGAATTCATGACTTTATTATCCATTTGAATGAGTTATCAATATTAAATATGATAACTTTGATATTTTGTTAAAAATTTAAAGTGAGATTTTTAGTCTTTTAAAAAAAATTAAAATATCAAAAGAATTAAAATAGTAATAAATTTAAAAACAGTCTTAGAAATTTGAAAAATTATTTGTAATAGATAAGCTATCTATAAGTTGAAGACTTAAAAAATTAATTGATTCTTTGGAACGAAATGGGTGATACATGATTTTAGTTCGGTAAAATAACTTTTAGTGATATAAAATTAACATAAAAACAATATATTATTGTTAAAATGCATAATAAAATAAGTAATAAATGAACAATTATAAATGAATGATAAAAGGTTTTATGTTAAGATTAAAAAAAACTTATATATCTAATAAAAACTTATAATTAGACTCTTGAATTTTTTTCTAAATAAAGTAAACATAAAAAAACTGTTCACAAATAATATGAATATTTATAATCATTAACGATAAATAATATTTTCATATAATTAAAGTGTAGGAGAAAAAGTTAAGTAAATTTTTAGAATTATTATAATGGAGGATGAATGGTTAAGTAATAAGTATATTTGAAGTGATTATCTATATTAACTTTTTCTTTGATAAATTCTCTTCTATAATTCTACATTTTTGTTTTAAATTTATTTCAACGCTATTTTTTAGTATCCCTTTTTTCTTATTTTATTTTTTATTTTTTTTAGTCTTTGCTTATTTAATTCTATTAAGAAACACAAAGAATTAGCATCGTAATTAAGAGAATCAAGTTTGCTCGTCTTTAGTATTTTTACTCATTTATATATAATATATATATATATATATATATATATATATATATATATATATATATATATATATATATAAAATTAACATTTTAGTATCCATCTATATATAATAGGAGAAAAAAAAGTGGCACGTGTCGGCACCATAATTTTTTGAGACTTTATAAATTTAAAAAATCAATTTAAAATATGAAAGTTTTAAAAAAAAAAATTTAAAATCTTGATAATGGTGTAAAATTCGGTGAGAGTGGGAAGTTTTCCGAATGCGAAATTCAAACTAATAAACTAAAAGAGAAATTCACATGCCTTCTGACAGTGGTGTGGTTTGATTATGGTGGAAATTTCTCCTCACCTCGCATCCTAAGAGTTTGATACTCCTCTTTGGACTATGTCCAAGTTCCCCGCTAAGAAAATTTTCACGTGGTGTTGCATCCCTTTTGATGTCATCCGCACCTATGGTTTGATTTGGGAATTCATCCTCTTGGATGCTCTCGACAAAGATTGGAAAAACCTTGTTAATTGAAACTGGAATTTATATAGAGAGGTGTTATGTTTTACCCTATTCGACACACATTTTTTTCTAAATATTTTGAGGTCAACCTTTATCAGTGTTGACACAGTAGATAATAAATTGATATGATGCGACACAATGATGACTTTATCGATAATGTAATATTGTTGATAATGATACTTCATTGATAAAATGATGTTGCTCCATTGATGATGAAGATGTTGATGCTCGATTGATAAGATGATGTTGCTACATTGATGATCCATTGGCAGGATGATGTTGATCTAATGATATGACGATGTTGTCAAAGCTATACTGGTAAGATGATATTTCTCTCTTGGCATTGGAAGAAGCAATGACTCTCTCGGAATTTGAAGATGCAATGGCTTTCTTGGCGGTTGAAGATGCAATGGCCCTCTCGGCGTTTGAATGCAATGGTCCTCTCGGCTTTTGAATGTAATGACCCTCTCGGCGTTTGAAGGTGATGGACCTCTTGACATTTGGATATTTAATTGCCCTTTTGGCGGCTTGAATGCAATGTCCCTCTCGGCATTTGAAGATGCAATAGCCCTCTTGGCATATGAAGATGATGGCCCTCTCGGCGTTTGAATGCAATGGCCCTCTTGGTAAATGAAAGTGATGGACCTCTCATCATTTGAAGATGCCCTCACGACGTTTGAAGATGCAGTGACCCTCTTGGCATATGAAAATGATGGCCCTCTCAGCGTTTGAAGATGCAATGACCCTCTTGGCGGCTTGAATGCAATGACCCTCTGGCATTTGAAGATGATATTCCTTTCAGCATTTGAGATGATGATCCTCTCGGCAATTTGAATATGCAATGACCCTCTTGGCGGTTTGAATATGTAATGGCCCTCTTGAAAATTGAAGATGATGTCCCTCTTGGCGGTTGAAGATGTAATGGCCCTCTTGGTGGTTTGGAAATGATGACCCTCTCGGCGTTTGAATGTACAATGGCCCTCTTGGCATTTGCATATATGATGGTTCTCTCGGCATTTGAAGATGCAATGGACCTTTCGACAATGAAAGATGTAATTTCCTTCTTGGCGATTGAAGATGCAATGACCCTCTCGGTGTTTGACTGCAATGACTCTCTCTGCAAATGAAGGTGATGGCCTTCTTGGTGTTTGAAGATGCAATGGTCCTCTTGGCGGTTGAAGATGTAATGACCTCTCGACATTTAAAGGTGATGGACCTCTCGACGTTTGAAAGTGCAATGACCCTCTTGGCATTTGAAGATGATGACCCTCTAGGTGGTTCCCATTACCGCGTCTCATATTGACGGAATTTGTGAATATTATTCATATGTAATTTGATATCATTGAATATGTTTGTGCACGTTGAGTGGTGCTTTCGTTTGTTCCTACTTTGAACATTTTAAGTTCATTGCGACTCATGCTTTGTTGGAGATTTGGATGAGGTGTTGTTGCTCATATTTTGAACTGCTTCTTTTTCTTTCAAAGAACTTCAATAACTGTCCTACATCCACATAAAAATTGTTATTTCGGGCAGTTGCTCACCCTTTGAATTTTCCATATTCATTGAATGAAGGAATATGCGATCTTGAGATAATCTTATAAATTTGCATCCAAAGAAAAGTTATTAGTTTTTAAACAAACTTAGAAGTTTGCTCCTTGTCTTGTTATCTTCAGTTGATCACTTCGATCTCTTGCTTCTCAATAGACATAAGTGAGATTATACAAAACATTTGACATATTAAAGAGTCTTTACGGAAAGGAACGTTTGGAGAATCAATTTAGGAAATATCACTGTCAAATGTCATGTGATGCTGAGCTTAAACCAACGTCCTTGGTTCAAACTTTTGGCAAGTCCGATGGCTTGTTTCTGGAGAATTCAGCGTGAGAAATTTCTGACTTTATTCTCCCGAAGTCCTCATAATTTAAAAGTTTTGTAGTTGACTGACATTCATAAAACGATGTTGCTACATTGAAGTTTGTTTCATTTTTAACATTTGATGCTCCCGCTATAGTTTTACAAAAACTCAAAAATTAATATTTACATATAGCACATGTTATATTATTTTAGTTACGATAATACTATAAAAATACAATTAGATTTAGTATTGTAATAATTAAAAAAGCATAATTACATTTTATAATATCCATGTAACACACGTACAAGAATACTAGTAAAACCTAATAATCAAGTACATCTAAGAACTTCACTGTGTCTATTTTATGATGTGAACTTTACGAAAATAATTAATCAAATTCACTGTTTGCACAAATGATATACTCTAACAGCAATATGGGATTAAAAAAACACAAGCACGAACATCTGCAACTTTAGATGTCACTTGTCTCGACAGGCTATAAGCACCCGCAACTTTTTCAACAAAATCAGATAGTCGTCCCAAAATTTTCAATAAAATCCCTACTAAATTTGATGGTAACAAGAAAAAGAATAACAGAAAAAGGTCTGATACAACGAGCCAACAAACAACAAAACCAAAGTTTTCATTCTTGTGAACATGACTCAATAAAAGAAACCAAGAACTTTTCCACCAACATTCTTTCTCCTAGCCTCTTCATGGTCCATGATACCAGCTGAGGTAGTCAGCACAATGTACCCAACTGCAAGTTGAAAATCAATATGCAAAGATCAAAACATAAAATAGACACAATAAAACTGACAAACAAGTACGACTTTTACTCCATCTCTGATCGCAGAAAATGTCTGCAATTTCATTTGCTTAGTATCAAGTATAGTATGAACTACATATGATGCTTCAATCCACAAAATGAATCTTGAGATACTTCTTCAAAGAAACACACTTCTCATGGACTAATACAAATATAACTGCAGATCTAGACTCTGTTAGCCAAGCCATAGGATACAAAATTTCCCCTTTTGGTAATAGAGGAATGCTTCCTTTACAGGAGAGCCTCAACTGCTAGCATCTACAAAGAGCGCTTGCTATGTGACAATTATAAATGGATGGGTCTTGTACGCATTACAGATGATTGCCCCGAGTACTCAAGATTTTTAATGCTTAAGAAGTAGCAATAATTTTCAAATATCATTTCTTCCCTTTGAAACAAAACTACTTTTTTTCAAATTTCACAATGGAACATTGGTTAAACGCCCAAGTAGCAAGCTAATTCATGATTCAGCAAAGAAGAAATCAAGGATTATTAATGTCTATTTCACAAGCTAATATGACCACGACTTGTTTCAACAAAGAAGTAAGGAATCAAAAAATAATAATAATGTCTATTTCAAAAGCTAATATGACCATGACTTGTTCACCCCAACAATCATTTCGGAAGTTAGAAGCAAGGCTCAATTTGGAGATAACCAGAAATAGAGTTCTATATATTGATCAAGGGAACAAAGTGAATATATTAATTACTATACCTGTCGTGAAGGGAGCAATCTAGCAGTCCATCCTTCAATCTCCTTGACTCCAACATCAAAGCGAGGACTAATGACACCACACTTGTTTAGCCTTCCGTTCAGTTCGACAACAATCTTTCCGGACCTATGATCATCGACGTACTCAAATTCTCCGATGTAACCTACACATAGATAACACTAAGAAAATGATAGGGTGATGCTGCAGTGCATACAGTTAAGAAATTAACATACCATGCTTCTGCATAACAATGAGGAACTTGATGATGACTTTTGATGAAGGTCTAATCATGACCTGACGCTTTCCCCTCTTTTCAGCATTGTACATGCTCTTGAGAGCATCATTCAGCACGCTAACTCTGACCATCTTTTCTTATCTAACTGTACCCAGTATATGCAATAATCAGATGCACAGTCAAAAAAAAAAAGTAACCACAAAAATAGCTCAAAAAGACAAACAAAAAGAATCAAATGATAGCAAGATATAGTCAATGTCCTCTAAAAGACACTAGGTTGACAGCACAATTCACATGTATTAGTAACTATAGATTAGAGACAGACCAGCAAACTTCAGAAATCTGGAAAGAAAAATAGCCACGGTTAGGACTCAACAGAAGGCAACACAATAATTACCAATAGACAGACCTACATCCATAAGCTTCCTTTATAAAAGAACAAGAAACAAATTCTCACCGCCACCCGTTATCAAAAAAGCATAATAAGGTCCATCTGTGAGAGGGAGTACTGAGAATACAATTCAACAATAGAAGTGTGTTCTCTCTAATAGAACAAGATCTCACACATCAACCCACTTACACAGAACATCATAAACTACTTGCTTAAAGCACCACCCATTTTATTGCCTCTTTTACTTTCCAAATTTCTACTTCCAATTACACCCCCATTAAAGCTAATCATCACTCACATAGATTTACCATAATACAACTACTAAGAACCCTAAAACATAAAACGATAAGAACCCTCACTAATCTCAAAAATAAGAAAGTATAAAAACTACTTTCTCTATCATGGGTCGGAAAAAAAGAGATTAAAATCCATTACTTCACAGCAAAACCTGTAGCTGTCAAAAAAATCACATTTTTACACTCCAAGTTCCTACTAGCATAAATTTTACCATAAATACAACAACCAAGAACCCTAAAACGTGAAAGGGTAAGAACACTTGCTAATATCAACAATAAGATAGTAAAAAAACTACTTTATACAACATGGGTCGGGAAAAAAAGAGATTAAAAGACATCACATCACAGTAAAGCTTCTAAGAATGTGAAAAAAGTCACATTTTTCCTTGACAAATCTAAACAGAAAGTACAATAAACAATGGTATGTGAGTAAAGAAATGCAGGCAACAAGACACTTACGATTTGATTCGGTAGAGAAAGAGATCACAAGAGTTGTTGCTGCGGAGAGGGAAAGAGGCGGAAACTAAGGCACTGGCTTTTATGTGTAAACCTAGGGCTTTAGGTTTTATTGTTGGCAAGAAACACTTTTGGGCCCAAAAATAATCATCTAAAATGGCCCAAAATGTATAACTTTTTCAAATGAAAATTTTCGCAAATAGCCACTATAATTTGTTTTATACTTATAATCTGTATATCACGTGTTACAGTTACAATTTAAGCTATTTTTTATATATAATTTGTGGATAAGTGAATTTGTATAATTCATGGGTTCGTTTGTGTAATTAATTTATTTTTTATAAACACAAAACAACAAATTCATACAAATACATATGTTTGAACTTTAAATAGTTATAAAAATCATATTATACAAAAGTTAAAAATTAAATTATACAAATTATAAAATATACACACGGACGAATTATACAAACTCAAAATTCAGCCACATAATTAGCACTGAACGTTAGTCATGAGTTGAAATTAACTAAAATCATATATATGACAATTACGTAACTAATATTTGCTTAACCATGTAATTCTCCCTTTTTTTCAAATGGACAAAATAGGTATCTTTAGTCCCTAACCACAATTATTGTGTTTATTTTACTAGAGATGATGTGGAATGTCTCTAAGGGCTAGAAACTTATAATAGCTAATTTTATTAATGAGATGCATTTCGACTTCCCTTTCTGTTTTGGGCACTAATTTTACCTTCCACCTTATTTTTATTTTATTTTTGAAGATTTCATATATTTATTTATTTTCGAAGTAACCTTGAAATTTTTGGTGATTGAAGGGCAAAATAGTAAATTCCTGACTATAAATGTAGAAGCATCTTCAATATATTTTTAAGTTGGAAACCGTCTCTTTCATTCTTGGAGCTTCCAGAGTTCTTCGATTGGCGGAAATACATAGTCTATAAACGTACATTTCATTTTCCAAGAGAAGAGGGGAGTATTATGTCAATTCTCCTTAACTAAATTTAATGAATTTCTTACAGTTTAATGTATATTTCCTCTCAATTTCCACTCAAAATTTCTTAGTTGATGTTGTAGATTGGAATTTTGGGTTGAGAAAATCTGAAACTGAATTTTTGGTTTAAGATAAATAGGTTTTTCCTTGCTATTTTTCTCAATTTTATTGATGTTGTTTTGCTAGCAGGCAAACAAAGATTTCTTCCTAAGTTATTATAATCTCTTCAGATTTCAAGATACTCTTTCAATTCTCTTTATTTCGTAGAGAGACCATTGACTTGCCTTTTTGTGTAATGTTCTTATATTCTAGATGATATTTTTTCAGTTCATTCAACTTCTTAGTTGAGTGATCTACCCAAAATAAACTTCTTAGTTTGTTGTTGATTGTTTCATAATAGTAAGATTGGATTAAATAGTTCTGATCAAAGAATTAGACAATTTCATATTATAATTTTTTTTTCTTAAAAAATTTAAACAAGAAAAATATGGCACTTTTCTTAATTGGTATATGTAGTATCTTTTTCTTTTTTAATACAGCATGTGATGCTCATTTGTTATGAAATCTGGATAGCAAAGAAGTTTGAATGATCATATATTGTGATGTGGTTTGTTAACTGATGAAAATATTATGAACTTTTTTTCACTCATTACATAGTAATGAAAAATGCTATTTAATATCATATAAATTTATAGAAATTACTAGTTTACAAATATATGTGTATTTTTTTTTGGCAAACACCTCCTTAAGAATTATCAGTGGATCAAAGTTTAGAATCGTTTCTTGTTTTTCTTCACTTATTTAAAGTATATAAAGATTAAAGTTGAATGGATATTTGTTATTGAATTTTGGGTTCTCAAAAAGCACAAATAACCTTTGTTTAACAATATATTTCTCCTTAGCATAAAAGCGTTACACGTAGGTTATCACCATTGACCTACCATACAAAGAGAGTGTTGTTCAAAAACATTCCTAAGTTATATCTTTAAACATAAATTTCATCATTCATTATCCTTGTGAAGGACAAACATCATGGAAATAAGCAAACTACATCTAACAATTAATCTACGATTAAAAGTCAACAATTATCCAATCATACTTTGCATGTGACTGAAAACTTCCACTGCAACCTATGAATCAAGTTTTAATCTCACTTCTCTCGTTGAGAAAGCATATGAAAAAGTTAGGCCTTTCATTTTTTGTTGTTCTGTCAAACATATTGTCGTCTCTTAACCTTTGAGAATTAATCTGTTATCTAAATAACGAAATAACAAAATCTCAACATATAATTGTAAAGCCAAGCAATAAGCTTGAATTTATGCATTTCTAGCGAGGATTTTCAAAAGTAAAATCACCAAAATAAATAAATAAATACATAATAGATATTTCATAACTAAATCAAACAGTTCATTAGTACATTTTACAAACAGTAATAGACAATTCATAACACTTTTAAAAAAATTAGCATACTTGGTGAGTAAGCATATCAATAGCAAGGCCGTGGAAACACAAAGTGAACTAGATTGAAATAGCAAGAAACATGTAAGCAATAACCGGAGGGTTTTAGAAAAAAGAAAAAAAATCACATTTTGATTTAACTTTCAAACTTCATCAACTCATTTTTCTTAAAGCTCATACGAAAATTGAGGAGAAAACATATAGAGATGAATCTAAAATAATTTAAGAGGAAGAGAAAGAGACAACAAATAATTACCTCAAAATTGCGCAGTACTTGAAGAAGCTTGAAGAGAAAAAGTTACGAAAGCAAAATATCAATTTTTATATTATAGACGAGAGATATGTAATGAAGATCTCTGGAAGCACCCATCAATGCCATGCACAATAAAACTGCTAGCCACACAACGTGTGGAATAAGATGGAAGTAGGGTGAAAGTATGACAACAAACTGAAATAATCAGAATATCTTTAACCAATAAAAAGTTTTATCCCAAGCAGATATGTTGAAACTGTCTTTTCTATATAAATAAAAAAAATATCGCATATAATTTGAACTCCTTATAATTTTTTTTTAATTCAAAATATAATCTTTATTCAAATCATCATCATAATCTATTGAACACTAAAATTTAATAATTACCTATTCACACATTACACATGTCTATGTTTCAATTTTTGAGAAAATTACATCTATTATAAAATTGAAAGTGCTATTTTAAGCTCATGCACAGAATTATAATAAAAATAAAACAAATGAAAAATACACAATAAGAAGTCATAAAGTTTTAATTATATTTAAAATTATCAACTACCTAATTTATATAACAGTATCATATATTATTTATAACACATAAAAAGATATAAAGCCATAATTGCCCCCACTTGGTTAAAACGAAAAGAGAATTCCCACTTGGGCGGGAAAGCAAAGAATATCCCAGTTTAGACAAAGGTAAATCTAATGTCAAACTGATTAATTTTTGTGGTTCTCAACTTCTCATGCGACCAAACGTTTGTCAAAAGTTTAAACAAAGGCTGCTGTCGCCGTCGCCGTTGCCGTTGCCGCCGGTCCCTTCGACTCCGGTTAGACCCCACGGTCTCCATGGATCTTCCTCCATATCACCACCAGCACCACCGTCACCATCACCACAGGTACGTTCAACCTCCTCCAAACTTTTCCCATAACCCTAATTTCTTCCACCACCTTCCTCCGCCGCCGCCGCCGCCACAGCAACGGCTTCCACCTCCACCACCACTACTATCCAATCTCCCTCCACCACCACCTCAGCGTCATATCTCTCACCCCCCTCTTCCTCCTTCCCCATCCCTTCCCTTGCACCACAAATCCCAGTTCTCCTTCCCTTCTCGTCATTCAGAAAACCCTCGATACGATTATCACCAAAATCGCTCTCCCCCTAGGGTTTCCTCTAATATAACCCTAAATCAACCTCCGTACCAGCTCCCTCACCCCATCCCTCAAGTTTTCATTATAACGACCATTACCATAAGCCCCCTCCTCCTCCTCCACCGAGGTTTATTGTGAATGATTTTACCTCAAGTGTGTTGAGAGAGAATCGTGCTAGCTCTGTAAACGACAGTCAAGAGCCTCTTAGGAATAGGAGAGATGTGAATAGCAAGTATGATGATGATGAAAGGTACCGTCTTGAGAGGCGTAGAATGGAGATTGATATAAAACCATCGAGGGATTTTAGAAAGAGTCCGGGGAATTATGATGTGCGTGTTGATAGATATGAAGGTGAGAGATGGGAATATGGTGATAATGTTGATGAGGTTCTAGTTGGTTCTTCTTCTAGGCGAGTGTCTTCTTTGGATAATGGTAATGATTGCACTGATGTTAGGTTTAGCAATAGGTTAAGAGTGGACAAGGAAGAAATTCATAGGTCTCCACAGAAGAAGCAAGTGCAGAAGAAGAGTGCATTACTCAGGATTCAATGTGGAAAAGCTAACAACAGGAGTAGAAATCAGGACTATGACTTGAGTTCTGGTGCGGTAAGGGGAAAGCAGAAAGATGTGTTTGAGAGGTTGGAGAGAAGGGTTGAGGAAAGAGGAAGCCAGATGGAGCTTGATGTTTCATTTAAATCTAATGCACTTGTGGCAAAGGCCATTATGACCCCGTCAAGCTCCGCCATTGACTCAGACAGAAGTGAAGCACCTCGATGTAAGAAGATTAGAAAAGTGAATTTCTCTGGTTCTCCAACAAGAGAATAGGAGACGATTCGGGAAAGGGTTATGGTTCAGCAAATGATTCTGGTTGCCGACCGAGTTCTAACCAAGAGTTCAATTGTTTGGCAGATAAAATTACGGTTTCTGCAGTTGGAAGTTCATCTAATTGCACTTTGGATTTTTACAAAGGATTCAAGACACTTGGCAGATAAAATTACAGATTCTATTGATGGACGCACATCTAATGGTACCTTGAATAACATCAAGGAGTCTCAACTTTTGCCTGATGAAGCTACAGTTTCTGTTGCTAGTAGGGCATCTAACAGCACTTCATTGCTGAGTTCCACTGTGACAAATGATTTAACTGGAACCAAAGAAAGCAAGGAATCTGCAGAGAACAAGGTTTTGAATCAGGGTAGTAATCATGTTGAGAAGTTCAGACTACCTTTCTTCATAATTAGAAAGAAGAAAGTGCCTAAGAAGAAAGTCATAAACCCTATCAATGTGAAATTGCCTTCAGATGAAGTAGTTAGCAAACTAGAAAAACCTTTTAAACTGTCTGCTGTTAGTAAAGACGAGTCCTTAGAGCAGTCAAATTCTGATGGGAAGAAAGCTAGTCCAGCTAAAGTCTTGGTTTCTTCAAGCATGGACTCTGAAATTTATGGCGTTGCTGATTATACCAGCAGATCAGTTCAGAGTGTCCCTTCCATGATGAATTTTGAGACATGTATGATTGAAGTACAAAACGAACCTACTAGTTCTGATTTGGATAATACTGGTCATGTTGGAGGGCATTCTGAGGATGAGCTCCGAGTGTCTGAAGATGGTCCTATTAAAGAATCTTCTGAGTCCATGGCTTGTGAAGAAAGAAACGGCGATGCTGTCTTGTCAAGCCTAGATGGGAGAGAAATTCACAAAGATGAAGTATCTTCGTCAACTGAAGATACATATATCTCTGCTGATTCTGGGTTGGGGTTTTCTGATGGGAAGAAAAATGCAGTTGCTGTTATAGGATCCTTTGGAGCAGGTTGTGTGGAGCCATCCAGTGACTCCAACGTTGTACCTCTGCTGACTAATATTGAGAAAGGACTCCGAGAAAGTTTCTTTAATGGAAATGACAGCTGTTCTAATTCTGATGAGACTGGGAGAACTGCGGTTGTCAATGACTGGCAAACTGCAGATTGTTTAAGTAATAGTGATCCAAGGGCCGGTACTTTTGGCGGTAGTTTTGAATCATGTGTTGATGGACTCACATTGTCACCTGAGATGAGACATACTAAAGGATCTAGCAATGCAGGGGTTTCTGTTGGAGATGATGTTAGGATTATTGTGGATGATGACTGTTTACCTAAGGTCACCAGGAAGAGGAAGATTAAGGATGACGAGTCTGTTTTGCCCACTACGAAGATGAGTAAGACAGAGGAAAATGTGGTTAGTTCTTTGCTAGGCCAAGGTAATAATTTCAGTTGTTTTAGAGAAGATCGTGCCTCTGAAGAAGAGGATGGTACGGTTTCTGGTTATGGGACCGACTCACTAAAGGGGGATCATCATATGGGGGGCCTTCAGAAGTGGAGCTGTCTCTTCAGGATTGTTCTAAAGATGATTCCGAATCGTGTTCTACCAAGAGTGCCAAGAAAAGTGAAGTTTCTTCGCCAGCTAAGGTTAAATCTGCACCCTGTGTTACCACCTACGAGGAACCTTCTAGCAGGCCAATTACAATGCCTATGATCAATGATGTTTCCGTGACGGAGTTAGTATCTCCAAATACATTGACTAATGTAGATGATAGTCCACTAGCTCGTCCATCAGTCAATGTGCTTGAGAGCAGCAGTATTGCCAAGGGTGTGTGTCAGGCTGAGCCATTTGAACACTTTTCAGATGACCAGCAAGTCGTTGCTCACAATTCTCAACTGGGAGCAGTGGGACAAGAAACTACAACTTCAGTTGTATCCATTGAGACGCTAAAAATGGCTGATAGAGTAAGCGATGACCAAGGTTCCTCTGTTGGAATAGACCAAAAATTGGCCCCAGAAAGTCATGAAAGCTGTCATTATGTGCTTGATAGGGATGGCATGCCTTTATTGGCAGATAATCTCTCTTTATTTGCGAACAAAGTAAGCGTCAAAAGTATGGAATCGGTGCCAGATATGTCACCGCTGCTGTCATTTCCTGACTTAACTAATTGCTCAGTCTCTGAGGAACCTATTGATAAGTCATCAGTATCCAGTGAAATTGTTATTGAAAAAGCCCTAAGAGTTGATGAAAATTCTATAACAGCTTATGACAATATTTCTTCTTCAGTGAAGACATCGTCAGATGCTTTTGAGTTTGATAGAAGTTCAGATCATAAAGTTGGTGGCAATCCTGTGGTTAACATCAATACTGTGGCATTATCATCACAGAACACAGTAAAGTCCTCCAAGAATGTGAGTTCACAAGGTTGGAAACCAAATCTAGGTGCAAACCAGCAAATTCCTGCTGGCTCTAGGGTTTTACCTGTTCGACCCATCAAGTTTTATCACTCCAAGGAATGTGCCTGTTCCAAGAAGCCACTGACATGGCATAGAACTGGCAATAGCTCTTCGTCTGTTGTTGGACGAGGTTCCCAAATGAACTCCCTACCTCCACAAAGCCATTTATCTAAGGACACTGCAAAAGTCGGCTCTTACATTCGCAAGGGTAACAGTCTTGTCAGAAATCCTTCTCCTGTTGGTTCCCTTCCCAAAGGATACCATGCTTCAAGTTCTTCAACTTACCGGTTGAACTCTTCTGGTGTGAATGACCTTAGGAGAAAATGTGAGAACAGGGCTGAGATAACTGGTTCACCTAGCTGCAGGGGAACTCCAGAAGTAAATGCTCCTTCAGAGAGACCCAAAACCCCGACACAGAGCGAATCATTTAGTTGCGTTACATTGATGTCTACGTCTTCACCAGTGGTAGATCATCCTGGAAATGGTGATATTGCTACAAACTCAGATCCTATGGAAGTAACTGACAATATTTTGGCGCTGAAGCCTTCTGAGCTTCCTTCAACATCTTCTGCAGTTCCTGAATGTCAAATTGGTCTGGGAGGTGATTCTGGAAGCCAGAATACATTAGATGAAGGCAGTTCCAGAAAGATGATAGTTTATGTGAAGCAAAGATCGAATCAGTTAGTTGCAGCTTCAGATAAGACCCAGACATCATCCGATGGCTACTATAAGAGGAGAAAGAATCAACTGATTCGTGCATCTGGCAATAATCAGATGAAGCAAAGAGTTGCCACGACAAAAAATATAGTTCCTTTCCAAAGAGGTATGAAAAGGCTGAATGGTAAGAATATATTTTTACAACTCATAATATTTGGCGCTGTTGGTATTTGCATGATCTAACTTCTGCTTCATCTGATTGCTTTTGCTCAACATCCATGTTATAGACTTTTTGTTGATTAAATCATAATTAAGCCTATGCAGTATATCAATTATAGCCTTGTTAGATTTTCAAAGAATTTGAATTGAAAAACAGGATTCCGAGGTAAGAGTAAGTTACTAAACAAACCATGATTAAGTCCAAGCAATGTTCGTGAATTCAATCATGTGTAGCTGATGTTTTTGTATCGGAATGCAATAGACCTGGATAGAGTGATTATTTATATAAAGAAGTCATATAGCTGAAAGTCAAGTTGATTGATTGATCTGTTTTTGTCAGTTTGAAAAATTTGATATCATGCTTTTGTGTGTGTGTATTTATATATATATATTTATTTATTTTGATCAAGGATTTGTTCTCCTTTATTTCACTTCCAAGTGTCTTTTTGCTGCATTTCTATCTACACATGGAAACAAAATCCAGCTTTACTTGGTAAAAGATAGTCCACTAATATATGGTTCTACAAGGACATTTCCTAGTGACAGCTGAAAAATTTATTAGTCCCCGTGCTCAAAAGTTTTGTTGTGCATACTGTGGAGAGATCTATGACAGGATCTAGCTGTTTCACATGGGTGGAAGAGAGTGTAGTGTGAAATTCCAACAGCTTAATGGAACATTATTTTTTGGGTTAGGTTGTACTTTTTGCAAAACATTGGACTTCACAAGTTAATGAAGAAAGAGTCAATTGCAATGAGACGACAATCATAGGTTCTACATGGTCTTCAATTTAGGGTTTGTATATGGGTACTTGAAAATGTTTAAAATCATTTTATCCCCTGTTTGGTAGGACTTCTATTTCCAGTATAAGCAATACTAGAATTATTTATGCCATAGTTTATTCTGTACTGAATTTGGCATGAAAGTTAGTACCGGGATTAACAATTTTTGGATAGAGTACCTGATACATCATTCTTTTTTCTTATTTACTAAAGAAGTTGAAGTAAACTGCAAACAAATCTTTACCCAACTTAACCAAACATATGTTTACGTGTATATTCCATTCTTTCAATGAAATGAACCAACCATTTCCCAATAATTAAGTATATGCACTTCAAGGATTTATTAGTTCCAGCGTTACAAAATCATGCATTATAATCCTGGCAGAATTTTGTCTACGGTCTAACAGCCTGTTAGGGGATAGAATTGGCAGAACTGATGATTGGAATTAGTATTACCTATTCTAGTTAGAGAGTACACCAACATACCCAGTGTAATTCCACTCGTGTGGTCTGAGTAGGGTAGGTTGTACGTTGACCTTATCCCTACCTTTATGGGGCCAGAGAGGCTTGTTTCTGATAGACCCAGGCACAATTTTTGTCAGAGAGTGTTTAATTAAACCATAATTACTTCACGACGGGTTACTGCTTTTTTATTCAAATATTATATACTTGTTTTCTCTAGAACACCATCTTTTTTTAAAGTTAATGCCAATATCATCACGAATCAGACAAGGTTTAACTTAAGTACTTTTTGCAGGTTTAGCCAAGACCTCTAAATTGTCGAAGTTCTCATTGGTCTGGAAATTAGGTGACACTCAATCATCAAGGAAATATGGCGGCACTGTAGAGTATGAGAAACTTTGGCCTTTCTTATTTCCATGGAAAAGAGCTAGCTATCGGAGGAATTTCCTCAGTTCCTCTCCAAGTGACAATTCCTCTATTATCAGGTGAGGAATCATTTCAGGCTCGTTCATTTCTTTTGGTGCCAAACATTATTCCTCAAGTATGTTTTCTTTTAGACGGAAGTTACTGCTCTCAAAAAAGCGGGAGACAATCTACACAAGGTCAATTCATGGACTCTCTTTACGAAGATCTAAGGTGTTAAGTGTCTCTGGCTCTAGTCTAAAGTGGTCAAAATCTATTGAGCAAAGGTCAAAGAAGGCTGCTGAGGTTTGTCCAGCTGCACTCAGGTTTATTTTGGGGTTGTAAAATTTGTGTGTAGATGCAGGAATTGAGTTGTTAAGTGGATGCTTTTTTGCAGGAAGCTGCACTGGCAGTTGCTGCTGTTGACAAAAGGAGAAGGGGACAATATGGTTCTAATGCTGAATCAATGAATGGAAATAATGTTTCTCGTAAGTTTTATAGTGTAAAGCTGCTCCCAGGTAGGCCAGTTCTCTACCCTGGTGTGGCATATTCATTTTTTTCCAAGTTCCGCAAAAATATTGTACAATATGTCAATGTATCAGCTTTGTCCTTAAATAATTACCACAAAAGCTATGTCCTTTATATGTACATCTCCAAATGTTGTACTCTCTTTTAATTGAGCACTATGATGGTCTTCTAACTTTATACAGGAGAAAGGATATTCCGCATTGGTTGTGAGCGGTATAAGATGGACTCTTCTGGGAAGACACTAAACAGAATTTCAGGTGGTCTGCTCCTTTTTTTTTTCTCCTTCCACCTTAAAAGTTTTTTTCTTTTAACCTTTTCATTATGATGCTTATTTGCCACTTTTGCCTTAAAAAGTGTTTGCTATGAGAATGTAAGTTCCTTTAAGTTATCATTTGTGTTTGGAACCTGCAATATCATTTTAGAGAATGCTTTGATTTTGTTTGTGATAGTCAAAGCAATGAGCATGACTTGATTTTGACTTATGGAGCTGAAATCTCACCGGTCATATTTATGTGGGAACTTTTATACCTTCCTAAGTTCCTGCATTTTCTGGCTCTGTTAATTGATTCTCTCTTCAAATGTTGGTTGGATCGCATGGTCTTAGTGGATCATTGTACTGTAGTTGGCCATCTCCACTCTATCTCACAGGACTTGACTGATAACGCACCATTTTTGCTTCATTTTCAACCATAGATCAGAACTTTTGTCCAGTTTTTTCATTTCCTTGTTTCTGCACATGAATTGCACCGTGCTGATTTCCCAGTAAGAGAGGGTACTTCTGAAATTAATTCTTCATCAATTGTCCAGTCTGCACTCTACAGTCAGTTGCATAGTTTATAGGTCTTGAACTTTAGAGTTAGGGACTCCACTTCACTCTATTTGTCTTGCCACACTGAAAGAAAACTGAGTTAGCTTTCTTTGCCTCAGGGCTCCCTTCTATATTTCCAAAGTGCAATCCCTTATGAAGTTATTGGTGGACCAAAATTCCTCCATTTCTTACCTAGTTTTGATGACCTCCTTTGACAAGTCTTCCTGATCATTCTCTGAATTCAGCTGCCATTGAAGATGTTGGCTGGCTCATTTACTGGAAATAGCTGAGGCTTACGAGTAAAGGAAAAAAAAAGGGGGTGTTCTTATAAGTGCAACTGACACTCTAGAGCTGCTTGCAGGACTAAATCGTGGCTCTCCTTGTTGTATTTCGAGTAAGTATTGAGAGGATTGAATTTGGTTAGACAATGTGTGGTTGGTGGCAGACAAAGGAATTCTAGGTGTTTTGAGAGCATCGAGAACAGCATGCAACAGATTAAGCTTAATTGAATCTTGCTACTGTGTTTTTGGTGTAATTAGTTACTTTTAAATGATCCTGTCTCTTATCATTGATGTCTTAGACTCATTATAGACATAGGATCATAGAATCATAGATGTAGGTACTAGGTAGTACTTAGTAAATATGGGGCTGCTGCTACTAGTAAGATTCGGATTCTAACATATATAGACAAAGTTACCTGTTTCAAAAAAACAAACAAAAAATGTCTGGTTGGTGGCAGATCAGTACAAGTGTCGGTACTGCTAGGCGAAACAGCTTTCTTGATCATCACTTTGCCCCTCATGTTTATTTGAAGGGAATATTTTCCTCTTATGATATTTTTTATTTGCACGTTTTTCACTCCCATACCCCCCCATACCACCTGAAATCCGTTCACGGCTTATCAAATTTCTTCACTGCACTGACACACTTGGAATGTAGGGTCATAGTATATTATTAATCAAAGTCTTTATCAAAAAAAAAGTATATTATTAATCAAAGTGATCCCTCCCATGGAAAGATATTGCACTTTCATGTAGATAGACTCCTCTTACACTTCACAATCACCCCTGCAAAATTGACGCTGATCCAGTTGTCAATATGTCATGGCAAACTAGGGTAGGCAGTGGAGAAGTATTTTACCTTTTAGCCGAATATGTTGATCAATATCTGTATATTCCCTACAGGGAACTAACTTTTCTTAGATAACCAATAAAAAGACGTAGAAAAACCAACTGTTCTTAGATAAGTTGCATGCAGCCAAGAAGCAGCCTCAAAAACAATTTGCAACACCTTTAGCTGCTTTGCTTGTGCTTCATTACCACATAATATGTGACCATTGAATGGTTAGTTTCAGCAGGGCAATGCCAAAGTTCCATTGCTAATAGAAATGTGAAGGGAGACGAGAGTCTTTGTTTTAAGCCTCTTTGGATTGGAAAATAACTATGGGTTTGATTTAAAAATATTGAGAGAGTTTAACAATGTAAATGCATAATTGATCGACATGACTCATTTCTCCCTAAAACCATCTTTTCTGATAACTAAATAGCAAAAGGACAGTTGGCATAGTCATGTGCTTCTTAGTATCCAGAGTACATAAGATTGCAGGTTTCAGTTTTTTACAGACTCTGTTATGCATCTCTTGCAGCCCTTTAGTTTCATTGTGCGCTTCAAAAGTGACACTAAATAATGTTCGGTTACTTGATTCAAGAATCAATATGCTGGAACTTCAATATTAGTGGATAACGTCCAACCTTACTGCATTTGTTTTGCTATAAAAGTCTAATTTCTTTGTGCCATCACCACCCTTATAGAGAATCTGTGAAGTTTCATTTTGATTAGTAGGATCCGTGGAGTTCCATTCTTGATTGGTAGGATCTGTGAAGTTCCTTTGTTTCACTACAGATATGCCCCTGCAATTAGTTTGTTTGGAGAAGACCAAGAAGTACATGCTACAAAGTAGATATTCATGTTCCGGAGATAGTTGTTGAAGAACTTAAAAAAGTTGCTAAAATGGATCTATTTAGTCACGGCTTGTACTTGGATATTAGTCTACTAGAGAACCTGGTTTCTTATGGCAAACTCTGATAGTTCTGAAACCAAATCCAGTTTAATAGTGCAAATTTTCTTAAAGGTTCTAGAGTACTTTTTAAACGTTAGTTAGTACCTTAGATAAGGCCAACTTGGACACAGATCTCAATAGTAAGATCCTTTTTCTTATTGTAGAAACAGTAAGTTTTTTTTTTAAAGAGGAAATGTGTTATTCTTATTAATTCAATGATATTTTTTTTAATCAGAGCTCAACTTCTTTCAACGAGAAAAATTCTCAATTGAATGCTTTCATGGATGGAGCAGGCACTCCTCTTTCGGTGGAGACACTGAAAGGGCTTGCTGGCTCTTTGATAGAACCAAGTCTTTAAGGTCCTTCTCTAATATGGTCATGGAAGTCAACATTTCGAGAAGTTTCTTTATCAAAGTAAAAATGTTATAATTATGAGAAGTTTATTGGATGAGTATTGCATGTTTATTGGAACTTAGTTGCAAATTGATTCTTAGCGTTTTTCACTTGTGTGGGGAGATTGGTAAGAGCTGTTTCTTAATGCCCTTGCTTTCTATTTTGAATTGACATATTCCCTTTTATTTGTTAATTTTTTTGGGTTTTGGAGCTTGAGTAAGTACTTTCCATTTTATCTTGATCAATCATTCTTTGAAATCAGGCAGACTTGAGCTCAAACATACTAGCTTTGTCTTGTTCTTTATATCTTGTGGAGGTGGGGGTGGAGTGCCTCTTTTCTTTTATTTCTAAGAGTGGTTTTTGTGAAGTTTGTGATTTATTTCTTGCAACTGTCACTTGACATTATTTGCTGCTTGACTTTGTAATTCTCCATGTTTTATGGACAGATGAGGAACCATCGGTGTCAGTTGCAGAGGCAAAAAAATCTTACGTCCCGAAAAGATTATTGATTGGGAACGATGAGTACGTATAATACATTTGTTTTCAGTTCATTATCAATGATGTACCTAGTACTGGTTAGTATAGGGTTGTGGCTTTTAACTGTGAACTGTGATATTCCTTTACATTACTCTTTCTCAAAGTCCCTGAACTTTCAGTAAGCGTGAGCAGTTCATAGTTGTTGGTACTTAAGTTGTTGCTTATATCTCAATCTTTTCTATTGGATTTCATATAGTATTGAAAAATAGTACTGCATTCCAAAAAGGTGTCCATATGAAAGAACTAAAAAAAGTACTGTCTTGCTTCCAAGAGATGAATTTTTGGTACTTAAGTTGTTGCTTATTTTTTAATCTTTTCTATTGGATATTATAGTCTTGAAAAAATAGTAGGTATTCCAAAAAGGCGGTCAATATGAAAGAACTAAAAAAAGTACTGTCTTGCTTCCAAGAGATGAAATAAGATAAATATAATTAATTCCCTGAATAAAACTTTGCCTTATAAAAAGAATAATATAATATAAAAGCTTGTAACTGTTTGTAGGTATGTACGGGTTGGCAATGGTAATAAGCTGGTTAGAAATCCAAAGAGACGAGTCCGCATCTTAGCAAGTGAGAAAGTACGCTGGAGTTTGCACACTGCTAGAATTCGGTTGGCAAGAAAGAAACAGTATTGCCAGTTTTTTACAAGGTTTGGCAAGTGTAACAAGGATAGTGGAAAATGTCCTTACATTCATGACCCATCTAAAATCGCCGTCTGCTCTAAATTTCTGAATGGTTCTTGCTCTGATACTAACTGTAAATTGACTCACGAGGTATTTTACTTCTTAAACCCTATAAATGATGTAGCTGCAGCATGATCAGTTTTTGCCTTTTTACTTGTTTTCACCTTGTGTATTAGGTTATTCCCGAAAGAATGCAAGACTGCTCCTATTTTCTGCAAGGTGGGTGTTTTTATATCTGAAGGTGTTACCATTAGTATATTTTGATTCAATTCAACCAAGAGGATGTAGAGCACTCACTTGAATCTTTTCGGCAGGAATATGCTCAAATGAGAATTGTCCATATAGACATGTAAATGTGAATCCAAATGCTTCCATCTGTGAAGGTTTTCTCAGGGGTTATTGTGCTGATGGCAATGAGGTATTTTTTGTTTGTTTTCTGCTTCCAGATTAATCAATACCAACTATATGATACTCAATGGATTGAAATTCCAATTAGATAAGCTCTTTAATAGCTCACAGCTAATTTATGCCAGATGGTGCCAAGTAGAAATAGTTTTTAGTTAAAAAGCTGTGTTTGGATGATCGGCAAAGAAGGTCTTCTGAAGTTAGTTTATCACCCAGTTTTATGTTTGGTTGATTCCTGGTTCCTGGACAAGCTTGTCCCTATCCCAAACTTGTTATAACTGATGAGGCTAGTCTCCACACTTCCCCCCATGAATGAAGTGGTGGGGACCCTTACCTCTTGTTTGTCATTTTTTGTTTTTGGAAAGACTTCCTTGATATAGCTATATTTTCAACCGGTGATTTTGCCTAGTTTTACTTATTATGTCACCTCTTTCTCTGAATGCAACTATTTCAGTATTATTTTAATATGTTCTTTACAATAGATGTAGATCATCACAAACACACAACACACTAATCTTGAAACTTGTGAAATGGGTCATATTTCTAAATATGCAGTGTCAGAAGAAACACACCTATGTCTGCCCCGTTTTTGAAGCAACTGGCAACTGTCCCAAAGGTTCAAACTGCAAACTTCACCATCCGAAGAACAGAAGGAAGGGAGTGAAAAGGAAAGCTTTGAGCGAGTTAAAGAATGGTCGAGGTCGTTACTTTGGCTCTCCGCAGATTCATATTACTGAGTGCATAACAGCTGGATCAGAGAAGCCTTCTGTCAAGGGGAATAATGACATATTCCTTGAAGGGAAGTTTGTCGATTTTATTAGCCTAGATGGTAGTGACGAAGAGGAACAGACTATTGATCAGAGAAGCGAGGAAAAGCCACTTCGCGAGAGTGGTCCAGCAGAGATGCAACTGGATGATCTCGATGAGCTTATTAAACCCATGCGTCTGATAAATAGGAATAGGTCTGTAGGTTCATCTCCCTATATAGATAGCCCAAGTGATATGACCACAAGCTATGTATCAGAGTAGCCTCACCATTGTAAATGAGGTTGTGTAATTAGGTTTATGTAGTGTTCTGCTAGTGCAGAGCAATTTTTTTTCTTTTATTTTAGGCTTTTAGTTAATTACTTAGGTATAGGTCTTAGGATTAGGCATATTTTTTGTTTCACAAAATCTGTTGTGTGAGATAGAACAAGAAAACTGTTGTTATAGTGAGAGAATTAAAGGAAATGAAAATTTTATCCCCTATATACAAGTCTTTATTGGAAGCTGTTTCACTTTTGTTCTTTAACAATTTTCAAGTCAATCTGAACTCTCTTATTGAGTCTTTATCAAGGTGATAATGAATCTGTTGATTCAATTAGCTGGTGTTATGTTTATTTTACTTTTGACAAGTAACCATTCTTTTTTTGCAGTGATGAATACACAGATGGTTTCTAATAGATCCACCACCATACGAACTTCTGAACTTTAATTTTTTGGTATTGTCTATATAAGTGAAACGCCCTGTATACTTATCTTTCATGGCTTGGATTCACTATTAGCTTTTAACTAACCAAACCTTTAAACCTGGTTTAACAGGGATAAAAACGAAAGTAATTTAAGTACCTCAAAGTGAGTAATTTGTAATAAACCTTTTATTAAACACAGCCACAGAACAAAAAATATAAGATAAATAAAAAGAAGCCATATGTAAGCAAACATTTCCTATCCACACAAAAAAGGAGGATATATTAATATCCCAATACCAACATTCAAGAAAAGGCAAAACACTAGAAGAAAGGGAGCCAAAAGAAAGGGGAAAACATGGCAGCAACTTCAACATACATGGCTTCAACCCATTTCAGCATGTTAAGTTGGAGCACAAAGGGAAAGAATAAACAACTCAAAAGGAGAAACTTCTTCTCAGTTTCAGCACAGCAAGCAGAAGTTAGAAGAGCTAAAAGTAGAAAAAGAGGAAGAAAAGAAAGAAGAAGAAAAACAACAAGAGGGGGCAATGAAGAAGCCAAGGCCAGTAGAACCACAAATAAATGTGCAGAGCAAGAACATGACCAGAGAACATGGAGGACAATGGCTCAGTAGTGCTACTAGACATGTTAGAATATATGCAGCTTATATTGATCCTGAAACCTTTGCTTTTGATCAAACACAAATGGATAAACTCACACTTCTTCTTGACCCTACTGATGAATTTGTGTGGACTGATGATACTTGTACCAAAGTCTATTCTTACTTCCAAGAACTTGTTGATCATTATGAGGTAATGAAAACTTCTCTTCATTCAATACAAGCTTAATTATGTAATCACTCTTGTACCAAATGGATTAGAAATAGAAATGCTAACTCCAATAAAATTTTATCTGGACCAGGGAGCTCCGTTGACGGAGTACACGCTTCGTCTGATAGGTTCAGACATAGAGCACTACATAAGAAAACTTCTCTATAATGGAGAAATCCAATACAACATGAATGCAAGAGTTCTTAACTTCAGTATGGGGAAACCAAGAGTTGGGTTCAATTACAATGGACAAATGGAAGATGTAAACCAGTAAATTCAGGTAACAATGTTGACTATATTGAAATAATGAGTAGCAAAAGATGCAGTTGTAACAATGTAATATAAGAAACTTTCACCTTCTCTGTCTGTTTTTGAGAACTTTTCCCAAATGGATTATACACAATACAAATGTTATCTACCTAATCATTGGTGGCAAAGGGTTATTTCATACTGTGGTTTTCATATTCCTAATCATCTAAGCATTGTATCAGTACCCCCAATCAGAACTGCAATAGATTCACATTTGTTTGAGATTTCCTATATCTACACTACTCCATAGATTTAAGCTTACCTCATCTATATTCAACCTACTTTATTATTGTTTCTATTCATAACTAGTAAAATTATTCGTTTTTTTCACAAAAAATTTAAAATAATATTGAAAACTTACTAGACTTTAAAGCTAACACACTATATTATCTTACATACAAGATTACGTAAGAACAACCATTGATAATGTAAAGAAAAATGAAAATTATTACATCTTATAATTTATTCTTAATAACATAAGAATAAATTAATGATTGTAAAATATATATACTAGAATCTGTAACATGAACAATGGTGGTAGTGAGTCACTAACAGGAGCAATGTACACAAATATTTAATTGTGAAAAAGAAGAAGAAGAGAGTCAGAATTTTCGTTCTTTTAAAATGAGAGAAAATCCCTTTATTTATAGACAAACAAAGAGTAGCGTGAGTAAATGTTGATTGTGCCTTATCAGAAAGATTACAACTATTTAGAAAAGTTGCAACTCATCGGAAATGTCACGATATTTTATAAAAGTCACAACTTTTCATAAAAGTCGTAACTCTTTATTAAAGTCGTAATTTTTTTCATAAAAGTCACATTTCTTCATTAAAGTCACAACTTTTCATAAAAGTCGCAATTCATCATAAAAATCACAACTCTTCATTGAAGTCGTAACTTTAAAATAAAAGTCACAACTTATCATAAAAGTCGCAACTCATCATTGAAGTCGCTAGATTCATAAAAGTCACAATTTTTATAAAAGTCGCAACTTTTTATAAAAGCTGCAACTTTTCATTAAAGTCGCAACTTTCATTAAAGTGATAACTTTTCAAATAAAAATCGTAATTTTTCATGAAAGGAAAAACTCGTTTTGAAAATAAGTAAATTAACATAAAACTCTTATTTATGGTGACGCTACTACATAGACGGGCCTAAGGTTCTCTTTTATATAAATATATGATATGATATATGATGATTACTAAAATTAAGTAGTTCATGTTTAACACTATGCAAAAACACATAATTAAGTATAATATTTTGTCAAATATAAAATGTAGATAGTTATACAATTTTTAAAAAATCGGAACAAAATATTCCATACATGTCAACTCTTCTGATTTCGTTTAAATCTGTTTTCAACCAATGATGATCTTCATCATTTGCTACAATATAGTTGATATATAAGAACACGGCAAATAGTTGTTTTAATTCTTGATTTAATGTGTAATTATAGTTTTTATCCGTGCATTATCGTACTTATCATTCTAAATATTTACCAATGTAACCACTATTGTACCAAATTGATTAGAAACAGAGATGCTAACTCCAATATTTCATCTGTACAAGGGAGCTCCAGAGTTCACCATCTGTGTCTGTCTTGAAAACTATTCACAAAAGGATCATGCACAACAAAAATGCTATCGACCAATAATTGAAATATTAATCTTTTGGTTTCTTCTACTAACGGTACGATGATACGACATGAGTTGAGCTTATATAAGGAATATGGTCAGCGAGTATTCATATAGCCGACCCTAACCTATTTGGGATTAAGCCATGATAATTGTTGTTGGTTTTCTTCCATTGCTTTGTTTTAATGTCACACATTGACATTGGAGAATGGGAAAAAGCAACAGCTTCTAGGAAGATCCAGGCATAGTCTGTAGACATTCTGCATCCTCCCAAGGCTGGAATGCATCTTGCCGAGTTAGATGCTGAGATATTGAAACAAAATATACTTTTAGTAAAAGTCAGTAGCTTCAGCAGAACAAGCAATAATGAGAAAGATAATGGTATTTCATGCTTTTATTTGAGATGAAAGGCAGTAATATCCCTTGGTGTCCTTGTTCTCATTCCATTGGTCAATCTTGGTAACTACTGGCTCAAGCCTCATATACACATCAGAATTTCGACAATAAGATACATGGACGCAGAATTTAGATCTGTCATCCTTGCTGATCCTTGAAAATTTGGAGTCAGAAAAGTACATTTAAGCAAGCCAGGTAAGGTTCATGTTTTTTTGAGGTTAAAATGCAGTACTTTCATTCTTTAGAGGCAGATGACTGGTGGGTAATAGGAAAATAGCAACCATTGGTTCAATGACTCTGAAGATAAGCAAGCAGATTGGTGGGAAAAGGGTATTTCATACTGTGGTTTTCATTATGGAATGAGTGAGAGGAGATTCACATGCATGGTCACTGCAAAGAGCACATTAAACACAAAAAAGAACGGAACATTCATTGAAAGAAATATATAGTAGGGAAATAGCCTTCACCTCTAACCAAAAGAAAAATCCACGCATGATGTTCAACTTTTTATCTTTGTCATGATTGGCCCTTTTGATTGCCCGATTGACAGCTGCATTTTTTACAATAAAAATATATAAATAAATCGTTGTTGATATAGCGATCACATCACTGATTGGGAAACAAAGTGGTATAGAAAATAGCAGAAATAAGAACATCAATAGCCGCCAATATGATAGTCGCAACTAGAGAGTTTGATATTCCAAAGAAATTCAAGTAGACAAGCAATCAAATGGTAATTTTTTCTCTTCTGCAACACAAACTATTGAAAGCTGATTGGGAACCCTAGTCTTGTTGTTCAACGACCACAAAACTTGAAAGAATACCCCAATTAAATAGAAGGCATGTAACATAACACCAATGCTAAACAGATCAGTATGAAAAAGCTTAAAACTATTCTAAGATTCTATGAAATCCAACCTGAATTACATAGAAGCAAACCCTAATTATGCATCTCTTATGTACAATCCAGCTACATCCACAACTCTTAATTCTGGATAAACTCGTAATTAAATTTGTATTGCTTCCTCGATCAATAGGATTTACAAACAAGTGTCTCTATCCCTGTTTCTTACCTTCTCAAGTATTTTCCACATTTTTAGTGAGGATTATAACTTATTAACATAGTACGATAAATTTTCACATAGAAGACAACACAAGAAGTTCAGTATAGTCCAATTAGCAGGGCCTGGGGAAGGTACAATGTATATATATATACGTTACTCTACCTCATGGAGGTCTTAGGGGTAGAGAGGTTGTTCTCGAAAGTCGGCTCAAGCAACACACATCACAGAACTCACAGTAGTTAAAAGGAAAACATACAGAGCACATAAAAAATAATAGAGAAAGCAAAAATAGCATTCACAAAAATAGGGACAACCAGTTCGTGTACACAACTTCAGGAGACCTTTTTCTTTTTTCTACATGTCTAGAACACTCATGAGATTTCTGGTATGATGGATTGTTAAGATAGATCATTGATTGCTCTTTTTAAAAGAATGACATTTTTGTTTACAATTCTTCATAAGGTATGCACAACTCTTATTTCTTTTGCTTTGCTGTCACTTGAAACCAAGAAGCCAAGTGAAACAAATAGAATCTACAAACGCGGTTCATCTCTTCCATAAATACAATAACTCCAAAAGTGCACTAGAAAACTTATTCAAGTCACTTAAAAGGCCATTGAAAACAAGTATAGTTCAAAAGCCCAAAATGCCCCTACAAGCCAAACACCCAATCTAAATTTAATTCATCTCCTATCTCTATACTGTGAAGTCACCCTGCAACAAAAAGTATGTAGCTTGGTTCTAGGCTGTCAATTAGTAATGCGAAATTGGTAATAAGTAATCGATGCAAATAATGGGTTGCCTACACTGAAGCACAGCTAGGTGAGGAGAATCACCCTCCATGAGCTTTTATGTGCTTTAGGCCTTTTAAGTGAGCCTTAAATGAGCCTTTGACAACATTGATTAGAATGAGACACTGTTTTGATTATCGATGAGTCGATGACTTTCAGCATATTTGGCAAGTTTAACTCTTTTGTTTCTCCGTGAGGCTTTCAGGCTTCAAAAGCAGTTATTCCTTCCTAGAAATGTTTTCTTTGTTCCCTTTCCTGGAGTCACAACTTGTCCACTTGCCTTAAATGACTTCTTCTTTTTGATGAGGTCACTTGCCTTACATGACTATTTTTTCCACTGGCACTTCTCTGTGAGTAAACATTACATTGGTCATGCCTTGTTCATACAAAATGCTGAGTCAATTGAAAAGGTAAACAATGATCGATGGGAACTTTTAAGAAGAAAGATCTGATTTTTCCCTTTTAATTGACTAAAACACTCTACTCTTCCATGCCTAGTGGAAATAAAACAATAGAAGTGTAGAGAAAACAAAAGGAGATCATGCTCTATTACGAGCCACATGAAAGTGAGATAAAAAAAAGTCAAAACTTTTTATCAATCAGTTCAGTAAAGATATGCTACAAGTTAGTTCTTTTTTTGACGAAAGAACAAGAATAGGAACTATTATTAAGTTTGTCTATATAAAGAGCAGGAACCCTATGGAATTTTGGATACTATCTAAAAAGTGATAACATAAATTTGAAATCAAGGTATAGCCTGAGAATAATTCAAAACACAAGAAAAGCACTCAAAATGCAAAGAGATGCCACGATGCTGGAAAACAAACCATAGGCTACTAACCTACCTTTATGGAGTGATAGAAGGGATTTTCCATGTCCATTTGTAGAGCTAGATGGTAATCGCATCTTAATGTCTTTCCAGAGCTTCTTATACTCCTCTTCGTTGTAGGGCTTCATCAATAAATTCAAAACCTCCTTCCTGTACCTAGAATCTATGATTGTCGCATCCAGCTTGATACACAAAATTAGCAGCCAATGGTTACAAGAATTATCACGGTGAACCAAAACTAATAGGTAACATTAAATAAAGGAGGGACCAAAAGAACTAGTGAAAGTAGCAGAAGAATTGAAATCATACATTCAGGCAGCGTTCCACTGAAGGTACAAAGGGGTTAGAGCTACTGCCCCAGCCTATCTCTGCACCTACATTCTCAAGGATTTCTACTTCACTTTTGGATTCTGCCTCCTTAATAGCTTCATAAACAAAAGAACAACTATTACTAAATGAAGATTTGAGACAATGATATCTTCATACACAATTTGCAAGAATCAAATAACTTACAATCAGAATCTTCGTGAGGTTCAATTTTTACTTCCACATCCATGAATTTGCTATCATTCTGAATCTTCAGCTCCTTAACAGGTATAATGTTTTCATCAATTATGTTCTTCCAGTTAAATAAATCCCTATCCTCGTTTCGTCGCTCCTTACTCAAAATCCCATCATTCATCTTCTGCTTCTTACCATGTACAGTCATCACATCAGTTCTATGATTCCTGTTATCTAAATCCCTATCCTCGTTTCCTTGCCTCTTACTCAAAATGCCATCTTTTACCTGCTGCTCCTTACCAGGTCCAATGTTCACATCAATTTGCTGCTTCCAGTTATCTAAATCCATATCCTCATTCCGTGGCTTCTTACTCAAAATCCCACCTTTCATCTTCTGCTCCTTACCAGGTACAATCTCCACATCAATTCTTTGCTTCCTATTGTCTAAATCCCTATCCTCATTTCTTTGCTTCTTACTTAAAATCCCATTTTCCATCCTATTCTTTCTCGCATTAGTTTTTAGAGCTTTTGAAATCCTCCCCAGTTCGCATTTTTCCCTAACATTATCCTGACCCCTTTCAACCCCATGAAACTCCAACTCCCTATCTCTCTCATACTTGATGAACACTGTCAACCCATTCTGATCATTAACTTTAGAAACATATGATGTTCCATCTAGCTTAGTGTTAGCCAAGAAATTCATATAAAGCGGGTCAGCTTCAACATCAAAATAAGCAAGTTTAGGGTTATCCCTATCACCAGCATAGCCAACTCCACCCTTCTCTATAAATAACAACAAGCTTTTATAATCTTCATCCACATGAACACAACTTTCTAATGCACTACAAAGGTCATCATATGTGTCCTTATCTTGACAAGGACACAATTTCTCCATACCAACTTTCCCCATATAATCAAAAACTCAAATTTCCACTTAACAACTAACACCAAACTATAACCCCCATAAAGTCTCTAGGTTTCCGATTAAGCATTAGTTTTAGCTTAGACACGAGAAAATTACTCACTCTTCGGAATTAAGAACAACAAATTCGCCGAAATAGAAGTAATTTGAGAAGCAGAAAAAATCACCGGGCCGGAGCAAAATCTAAGAGGAGAATAAAATGCAGCCGTTAGATATTGGAACATTCTCTATGCGGATTAATTGATGACCTCGAGAGTAACAATTAATTTAATTTGAATTAATATTTTTTTTTGAATTTAATTATGTTTTGGAGTGCCTAACCTTTTCGATCCTAGTGAATAGGCGTGTACATGATCGAATTGATTCGGATTTTTTCAAATATCAAATCAAAGCATTTGAATCGAAATTTTGAGATTATAAACCAAACTAAACTAATAAAATTTGGATTTTTCAACTTCAGATTTTTCGAGTTTTTCCGATAAAGTTTTCATACAAACATATAATTTACTTATACTTCAAATATTTCTTTAATCCTACCAAAATGTAACTATCTAAGTTATTTGTCAAGAAAATAACAAAAAAATATGATACGATTAATAACACTAAAATATCCAACAAAAAAATAATAATAAAATCGCGTAAAAAATTATTGCAAATTAAGAAGTCATAATGAAATTGATCATTATTTAAAGTACTAAATCATGCTAAAATAAGTTTAGTAAGTACTAGTTACATGACTAAATATTAAAAGAAAGTAAATTAGATCATGTATTTTAATTGTTTAAATACATATAAAACTAAAAAACAAATATTCAATATTATTATCGTTCTTAGTGTTGAATTGATTATCTTTTGTATTAGTATTAATTTAATTTTTATTTAAATTTTAACTTCAAATATGAAATAAATATATTAAAAGAACATGACCACACATATCAACCCACTTACACACAAACATCATAAACTATTTGCTTAAAGCACCATAACCCATTGTATTGCCACTTTTACTTTCCAATGTCCTTCTTCCAATTACACCCCCCATTATAACTAATCATCACTCAGATTTACCATAAATACAACTACTAACCTAAAACATAAAAGGATAAGAACCCTCACTAATCTCCACGATAAGAGCCTGTTTGGCTCAGCTTAAATGCTAGTCAAACTGACTTAAAAGCTGATTTTTGACTTATTTAGCTGTTTGGCAATACTCAAAATAACTTATTTTAAGTTAAAAAAAAACTTATTTTAAGCCAATAGTTAAAAGCTGGGGTAGGGGTGCTTTTTTTTTTTTTTAGCTTATAAGCTGTTTTAAATTGACCACATTTTTATCTTTTTGCTCTTAATATTTTTATACAATCTCCAAATTACCCATATAACCCTAACATTTCTTTCTTCCATTTTTCCCTTTTTCACGTTTGACATAACAACTTCAGCACTTTTATCCAAACGCATAACTGCTTATTTTAAAAATAAGTTTCAGCACTTTTAAAAGTACTTTTTTAAAGCTGCTTTTATTAAGCCCATCCAAACGGGCCCTAAGATAGTATAAAACCTACTTTCTCTATCATGGGTCGAAAAAAAAGATTAAAATTCATCATTTTACAGTTCACAGTAAAAATAAAATTATTTATTTATACATTAATTTTGTGAAATGACAAAAATAAAAAAACTTTAGATGTTTTATCACATTCATCATCAAAGTTAAAAAATTATTGAGACTGAAGTTCTCTTATTTAGACAATTTTACTATTATTTTGCATAGATGTTTGGTATTCTTTGATTAATACGTTAGATAAAATTAATTGAAAAAGCTACATACTCTTAACTAAATAAAATCTAATTGAAAGTAAAAACTACACAAAATTAATACTCCTAGTAATGAATACATGAAACATAACTAGTTTTAGGTATTTATCACCTTATGTTAGACCATTTTCACTTGATAGAGAAAAGAAAGAGAAATAAATAAGAATCAAATAATACTTCAAAATACAAAGATAATAAAAAAAGTTATACATAAAATACTATAAATTATAAATTCAATACGAAGCAAAAGGTCATAATGATAGAGTTATAGTTAACATAAGTATCCTATTATCTTATTAACTAGTGAATTAGTTCGGCTTCGCGCGATAAGACAATATTTAATCGATTTTTTTATAAAAAAACTTTTTACATTTGAAAAATTGTATTTAATTTTCAAATTTAAATAGATTGAGTTTCAAGTTTTAGTTATCACTAAAGCGCAATTTAAACAATATTATAAATGGTGTGGTATTTGACTTTTAAAAAGAAATAAAAAGAGTTAATTTCATGAATAATCCATTATGTATAAATATAAAAATAAATTATATGTTCGACATATTTTAGAATTTTAGTTAAAGATTGATATCTCAAATTAAAAAAATATAAAAGTGACGGATAAAAAAATAACGTAATATCTCACTTTTGTTAGGATTATCATTTTTCTTTGTTGTCAATTTTTCTTTCTAAATTATAATATTCACAAAAAATATGTATATCTAAAATATCTTATTTACCTATCTCCTTTATTACAATTTATTAAATATTCTTCTCTCTCCTCCTCATTATTATTATAATTTATTATTTTTTCTACATTCTATTTTTATAGTTTTTTTTACATAATAATCTTGTTTGTCTCTCCCCTTTACCATCATAACTAATTATTCTTATTCAGAAAATATTTTTTTTTTCCTTATTATTTTCTTTCTTTTGATTTATAAAATTTGAAGAAAAAAATAGATTTAATTATTATTATTATTCAAGAAAATTATGTTTTTTCTCCCGATTTGTAAAATATGTAAAATAAAATTTTTCTTTGATCAAGAGTCATAAATATTATCCTTTGTTCTCTTTTTATTGACATTTAAATATTTTTTAATTTATATTTTATGTTTTAAAACTTAAAAAAGGTTATAAAATAGTATCTAATGTAGATTTTTAAAAATATAGTTATAGTACTCACCTTATATTATGATTATAAAAAATATATTTACCTTATTTAACGTTTTTCTTATTATTACTACAATGTATTGTCTATTTATCTCTCCTCATCATTATTATATATGGATTTATTTATTTTTCTACCCTCTACATTTTTATAATTTTTAAAACATAAAAAATCTTATTTATCCCTTCTCCTTATTATCATAAATTATAATTATTATTAAAGAAATTATTCTTCTTTAATTTTTTTTAATTGATCTATAAGATCAGTAAAAAAATAATAATTCAAATACGTTAATTGTCGCTTTCTGATAAAGTTTGTTATATGCATTTTGATAAAGTAAATAGTACCTCAAATAATTTGTTTCTTCAAAAAGTTAATATTCTTTTTATAATTGGGTTGTACATCTCTCAATCAATCTCTCTCTCTCTTTATATATATATATAAAGAAAAAGAAAATAATAAAAAAATTATTTATCTCTCTTATTTATTATCATAATTAATTATTCTTGTTCAAAAAAAATCTCTTTTTCCTTAATTATTTTCTTTCTTTTAATTTATAAAATTTGAAGAAAAAAATAGATGTTAAATATTATCATTATTATTCACCAAATTTCTCTTTTCAAAAATAAATTAATAGATTCTCTTAATCCAAGCAAAAAGATATCTCTTGATTTTTAAATATTTTCCTTCTTTATATTTTATGTATGTTAAAAGAAAACTCAAAAAAGTTATCCTTTTTCTCCTTTTCTCGAATTTTAAATATTTTTTATTTATATTTCATGTTAAAAAACTCAAAAGAAGTTATAATATATTTTTAACATAAATATTACGTTATGAAGACGACAAAGTAGTATATGTTGAAGAAAGAGATGAACAAGAA
This sequence comes from Solanum corneliomulleri, assembly GCA_027704805.1. Lineage (NCBI taxonomy): Eukaryota > Viridiplantae > Streptophyta > Magnoliopsida > Solanales > Solanaceae > Solanum > Solanum corneliomulleri. The sequence continues at coordinate 53,040,235 of JAKWIY010003055.1, read as the reverse complement.
AACACAATTTGGAAATTTCCAATTCATTGGAAATTTGGAAAATTTTGGAGAGGTTAATTTTAATGATAAAAAGGGGCAATAAAAGACAATATGATTAATTGTTTGTGTGTGATGTGTTAGAGAATAGTACGGATATTGATGTTATAATGGGAAGATTTATTATTATAGAATGCGGATTGTAATTCGAGAATGCCAAAGCATATGGTCATTAACTGATATATTAGTGATTTGGTTTATTATGTGTGATTGTGTTCTTTATTGAACTCGTATAATTGTGATAATTTAGGTGATTATATGTCATAGCGACATTTGATTTATTGAGATGTTGCATCATCTCCTTTCTTTGATATCATATATGCACATGCATTGACATGAGATTGGGTATGAGTAAAGGTCTAACACGTGGAGATCGTCTGTGTTGAGATCGAGTTATGATTATTTGGACACGTAGAGATCGTCCGTGCGATAGAAAAATTATGATTATGATTTGGACACGTGGAGATCGTCCATGCGAAATTTGTTTGATTTATGATAGTGCGTTGAGATCGTCCATACAGACTCGTGGAGATCCTTCGTGTCGATATATGGACCTCGTGAGTTCTCCATGGGTCATAAACTCTCGATGTATTTCCGAAGAGTATTATGTATATACAGTTGAGAGAGTACTTAGTATTTGGAGGTATAACATTTCATGGTGTCATACTGCATTGCATCATATGAAATCCTTCATCCTTTATGATTAAGTATTTTATTGATGATTGGAAAGTATTTGATATTTGGTTACCCCTATTTGTGAACTTGATCTTGTGTTATGCTGATATTGTGAGTGCCTTTTTGTGGAATGTGTAATTGATGAATATTGAGCTTGTTGTTGATATATGTGATTTTAAATGGTGAACTGTTAGGTTGGGTTGGTTTTATGCATGTTGTAGTTATGGAGGTTCGGTTGGGGTGTAAGGAGTACCCGTATTTTATCCCCTTAGCTTGTGTTTAGAGGTTTACTTGCTGAGTACCGTGTGGTTTGATACTCACCCCTTGCTTCTACAATTTCTTTTTGTAAGTTATTAGACTGGACGTTTGTGATTTTTTCTCTTCTTCTTGTGTGAGGCTTCATATGGAGATTTGTGAGGTAGTTGCTTGTCATTTCGACGGACCTCCTTACTCCTATTTATGATCTTGTCATACTCAAGGAACAATGTCATATGAGACTTGTATCTTTTTTTTGATTAATTGATGATACTTTAGAGGCTTGTATACGTGACAATCAAATTTTTGGATATTTTTGAGTAACTTATGAAATTTCTGCATATTATTGTAATGGTCGAATTTTAGAATGAGTTGTCTTGGTAGGGATAAGACGAGTGCCATCACGTCCATTTTTGTATCGTGATAGTGACCCACTTACCCGTCACATTTTAATAGGGTCGGGTCTAACTAGGGGTGGGCATAAACACCGAAAAACCGAAACACCGAACCGAACCGAATTTTTTTAGAATTTCGGTTTTCGGTTCGGTATTCGGTTTTAATTTTTGTATTTTTCGGTATTTCGGTTCGGTTTTCGGTGTATATTATTTGAAATTCGGTATTTCGGTTTAAACCGAAATATTATGCTATAATTTAATAATTTATAAATTATATTATATTAATTAATAATTATTAATATTAAATAATTTTTTTTAAAAAAAGTAAAAACCCTATTCCTACTTTGACTCTTTCTCTTTCTAGTTTCTACCAGATTTTTTCTCTTTCAATTCACTCCTCATCTTCTTCCTCTTATTTTCTCCTCTTCCTCTTCTACTCCAACCACTCTTCAGCTTCAACCACTCTTGTCTTCAGCAGCACCGCCAGGCGCCAGCCGCCGTCCACAACAAGGGAAGTAGCAGCCAGCTGCACAGCAGCAACCAGCCGCCAGCTGCGACAGCAGCAGCCAGCTGCCAGCCGCGACAGCACTCAGCAGCAGCCAGCCGCGGACGTGCAGCAGTCAGCCGCCGGACGTGCAACAGTCAACCGCCGGACGTGCAGCAGTCAGCCGCCGGACGTGCAGCAGTCAGCCGCCGGACGTGCAGGTATGTTTTTAGGTTTTTTAATTTTTTTTTCTTGATTTTTTCATTTGGAAGAAAGTCAAGAAACTCATTATTGTTGTTTGTTATTGTTGAAAGTAATCTCATGGAAGGAAGAAGACAAGAAGTTCAAAGTTTGTTTTATTGTCTATTTTTACTTTTTACTTTTAGCCCATTAAGTTGAAAAATGAAACAAAAAATTCAAAAAATTGTAAAGTTTAAAATTTTAAAAAGCCCATTAAACAGGCCCATTAAAAAACCGAATTAAAAAACCGAACCGAATTTTTAAAAACCGAACCGAATTAACAAAAACCGAACCGAACCGAAATATTTCGGTTCGGTATTCGGTACGCAATTTACAAAAACCGAAAACCGAAAAAACCGAAAAAAAAAAAACCGAACCGAACCGAAAAACCGAATGCCCACCCCTAGGTCTAACAACCTACCATATTCAATGATTAGGATTTAGGAGTCCCTCGGGAAAAGCAACATTTTATAGTCAGCAATCAGTCTCGTCCTGTTCTGCCTCATCTAAAAGAGAAACAAATTCATCCATTTCACACTCCAAAATCATCTGAAAAAATGGAGTTGGAGGTGAGAGTTGTCGCCGGAATTGAGAGCTGCTTCGTATCGCTACCAGTAACATTACTACAGACTCTCGAATCCACCACTGCTTCCGGTTACCTTCCTCCTGTTCTAGCCCTCGAACTTCGCTCCGGCAACAATCTCTGGCGCCTAGCTTGGTCTGGTTCCGCTTCATCCAATCCATTTCCTAATTCGATTCAGGTTCGAACTTCAATTTCTCCGTTTACAGACTCTATTAGAAGGCAGTAGAATGATTAGGCAAACTTTGGTAACTCTACAGTACTACAGTGTTAATTTTTAAATTTACGTTTTGTGTGGATGTAGATTGCGGAGCAATATGCGGAGTGTATTGGATTGTTGGATCGTACTGTGGTTCAAGTAAAAGTAGTGTCCAATTTGCCTAAAGCTACTATGGTTACCATAGAGCCGGATACTGAAGATGATTGGGAAGTTTTGGAGCTTAACGCTGAGCATGCAGAGCAGGCTATCTTAAAGCAGGTGCTTAAAACTATTAGTATGTGTTACTGAGAGAGAGTGATGTTTGTTATCAAAGAATAGTTTTTCCTCGAACTCGTATATCCATTTGTTTTAGTCTTTACAGGTTTTACTGTAGTTTTTGGTTATAAATGGTTAGGACCAAAATGTAATGGATAAGAAACTACGAGGGTATGATCTCTCATGTGAACTTTATCCTTAATCACTTAAGGATGGCAATGCACGAGACATAACATTAATGTTGGAGCCAAGGGATATTCTAGCGAACTGCTTATTCCCCTAAAGAGAAGATAAAAAGAAAAAAGAAAAAAGAAATTTCAATAACAGTTGGAACACTACCCTAATGGGATTTGTAGTCTGCATGGATGGGGAAGGTAGGGAAGGGGCAGTAAGAGGGTGAAAAAAGTGCAAGAGTGATGTACTGCACGCCAATATGTTTATTTGTATACTTTGTCCATGTAAGCTTGGCTGATTTCTTGCAGTACTTTGTTTCAGTCCGATACATAAGTAAGTCTCAATTCATACAGTTTCTAAGAAGTATTTGAGTGCGAGAAAGCTGGACCGGACACCATGATTATCAAAAATAAAAAAATTTAATAATATATTAATTTTGTGTCCTATGGACATTACTAAGATAAACAGGCATGAACAGATGCTTTATGGGGTTTTGTTAGCTTAAGTCAACAGATGTCATTCGGCCCGAGAAGTCAAGGCTATCAGACAACTGATCAAACTTCTTTTTTTTTTTATAAATCTTGTTTATAGTTGAATTTATGAAAGATCGACCTGCTGGTGACAGTGAAGTGGGATTTGATTCTTTGGATACTTAAGTCAACCTTGTGCTGCTGGAGAAAAAGAATCATACCATTGGTTGCTGAATGACATCCTTTCTCTTTGCTCTGAGTTTTTGGTTTACTGGTCGTGCTCAGAAATTCTGCAGGAAGTACTTAAAAGTTAAAGTAGAATAAGCATGTGCATCTATACTGTTTTGGCAATTTGTGAGAGGGAATGCTTGAGACTGTTTCAGATCCTACCTAATATCTAGAATTATCTGTGCGTTAATACAGAGTCCCATAGTGTGTGTGTTGATGGGAGGTAGTAGGTACCAACTATAGGAGTCCAGGTGAGAAAGTTGGCCCGAGTTCCACAGTTATTAAAAGAACAAAAAAAAGTAATTAGAACATATTACCATGTCTTATATATGTTTACATGTTTTTACTCGTTCCGCACTCAGTTCGTTGCACTTATTAAATCAGAAAAAATAATTTATCACCTCGACCTAGAAATCGCTTCTTGGAAGGTAGTCCGTGTTGAAATCAAAGTTAGTATACTATTCCGTCTATACTTCTCTTTCTAGAACAGTGTAAAGTAAAAACAGACCCTTGTAAAATCAAACAAAATATTTAACTTGAAACCCAGGGAATGATAACTTTTTCTTGAAGTTGACCAATATTCAACCATTTTGTATTTTATACAGGTTGCTATTGTCTATGGAGCAATGCGATTTCCTTTGTGGCTGCATGGGCAAACAATTATCACATTTAAAGTTGTTTCAACCTTTCCGCTGACACCGGTAGGTAAGAGGATGTTAATTCATTGGTTGATGGATGTCATTTAATGCTTATAATTTGAGTCTATTTCTGGATAAAAACTTGGTCAATTTCCTTAAAAGCTTGCCCAACTGTAATATAAAGTTTCTGAAGAGAAGATGCATGTCGTTGAGTTTAACTCTTTCATGTATTCTCTGACAATGTTGCCTAAATCCTCATATTACTTACTAGGAAGAGAAGATAATTGCTGGTATCTATTACCTGAGACTGTCATTTACCAAGATCGTTGATTAAGGCTTCTTGATGCCTTCATTATCAATTAGCAAATTGTTATTCAAGGAGGGAAAGAAAATTATGGTGTGTGAAATTTTGATAAATGCTGCATATTTGCAATACGCTTTTTCGATTTTTTACCTCTTCTTTAACTTCATTTTGGTGGCGAATGAGGTCAACGGTGGTAGGACATATAAAATGTTCTTTTCATGTGCTTAATCTGTATTTTACAACTTCAAAATTGTGAATAACTGACTTGCCTGGTTGTTATCAGTACAACTTGTCCCTGGCACTGAAGTTGCTGTTGCTCCAAAAAGGCGCAAAAGAAATATTAGTTCGGGTGAGGAATCCATGATGCATGACGATGAGCTTTCGGTCTCAAAGGCACTATTGAGAGTCCAAGATACTGATGATCAATGTATTCACAAATATGAGGCCGAGGGAGTCGAGATGAGTGTGGTTTTGACTTCCGCTATCTTCATTCATCCTGAGACGGCCAGCATATACTCTTTTGAACCTCTTCAGACTGTGGTTATAATTCCTAGATTGCTTCCCAGAGAAACCAAGAAGAACCATGAGACAGATAGCCGTAGAGGGAAAAGTAGTGTAACTTCAAAGGAAGGGAATGTAGGAGTTCTACCTGACAAGCATGATATCCATCAAGCAATGGTTCGCCTAATATTTTCAGAATCTGTGGCTAAAGGACATATCATGCTTCCTCGGTCTATTCGGCTTTATTTGAAAGCAGAGTTACACTCATGTAAGTTTTTCTTTCAGAATTAAATTGATGCACCAACTGCAGAAAAGCTGGTGTTATCTAGGCAGTTCAAGTAATTACACTTGTTGGTATTCAGGAAACAAGTCACGTCTATTTCCAGTTCTTATTATTGTGTTTTGTCATATACCTCTATTTTATTCTTTGTGATCCATTATTCATAGAAACAGAAAAATAGGGAACATCACATTCATTTTTTCAGTTGGTTCATTGATTAAAGAATGTTACTTATTGTCCAACCTTCTAACAGCCACTCTTTAAAAACCCCTCCGATCAGAAAAGTAATAGTAAAACCTCAAAAAGTCTTTGCAGATACTATTGCACGTTTGAAATCTTTAGCCAAGTCATTAAAAAAGGAGCTTTCTGAAGGTTACCTTTTGATGTATGTAAATTACGATTGACATATTTCGGACTAAAATGTTTCTCCTGTGATGCTGTCCAGTATTGCATGAAGATATAAGTTGGTTTGCTTGCAATTATTTCAACTCCATTTGCCTGCTGCAATCCTAAAAAGAATTACTCTGTTTCCAGGTGTATATGTGAAGAGATTCAATGTCAAGTTGAAGAAGGAGATTCCTCCAGTTTTGCTTTCACCTTGTGAATTCAAGATATTCCAGGAGACTGGGGTTTCTGAAGAAAATAATGCTGAGGCTTTGGGCAAGAATAATAATAATAAAACATTAACAACAGTTTTGAGAACCAATTCAGACATTGAGATGGGTTCTAGTGATTGGTCAATCCATGAGGAAATTGCCGCAGCCTTTTCTTATGAATCTAGCAAGGAAGACAAAGAAATGAGCATCAAGTCTGATATCAAAAAGGATATTGCAGCTATTTTGCATAGATGGTGCCTTGCACAACTACATGCTGTCAAGATCAAGGCCGGAGTGGAAGTGAAATCGTTGATTTTAGGGAACACAACTTTGCTTCACTTCAAAGCGAAAGACAGCAGATCCATAAAACATGGTGTTCAAACAATGAATGGTGGAGAAACATCATTAGATGCCATGTATGTGTTGTCAACTACTGATGGCTCATTACGTGATGAAGCGATTGATGCTTATGAAGTTGCATTCGATGAAGGAAGCAAGTTGACTACCAGCCCAAAAAGCTTTGAACCTTGGCTTGGAAAGCTTCAACTGGGCAACGGTCTTTCCATTAGAACTGTCAGAGAGAAATTATTTGCTAAAAGCACCAGTCTTACAACTTCTTCATTAGACTGGATGGGGACAGCTGCACCTGATGTGATTAATAGTAGGTATTTCCACATTTTATTTGCGTTAACACATTTAAGGATCTGAACCTAACTCTAAATGCATTCGGATGTATGATGAGCCTTTCACCTGCAAATTTTCCGCTATTCTTTCTCTGTTCTTCAAACTCTTTTCTATCTTTTACTGTGTAAATGATGATACATTCTATCATTAAGGTTTTGGAAAGCTGTATGAGAAAGGTATGCTTACATTTCCGAAACGCAACATGCATCAGAGACTTAGTACATTGAAAAAGGGTTCTGCTCTATGTAAGGCTTGATAAGCCGGAGTATGTTCGGTAAGAGTAGGGGCCAGCACACAAAGGGAAAAAGGAAGGGATATGCCAGGAGATATTAAGAGTCTACTATAATGCTGGCAGGATCGGCGGATTGGTGAAAGACTTAAGATGATATAGAAGACTGTTCCTTTTTGTATTTTCTGGACTGTTTTGGCTGGAGAGAAACAAAAGATGTTTCGATAGAAAGACGATATATCTTTTTTAAAACATAGGCGTTAACAAATACTATACTTATGGTGTAAGGGTTGTATGTTAGATAGTATGGCACATTTTTTATACTCTTTGGTAGTATGGGGTCATAGATGAATTGTATAAATTCGCTGTTTATTGTACTATTCTCTGTACCTCTGTACCTTTGTGGTACTGACTTTTTATAAATTACATTAACTTGTCAACAACAAAAAAAAGGGAAGGAATAAGTTGGAGGGCAGTGAAGAGATTGATACTGTGAACAGTCAATGTGGAAAGGGAAGGGGTAGGCATATGAAGAGAAGGAAGCCGCGACCACTAGTGGCATACCTGGGAAAAGAAATTTTGGAGTGGTGAAAGATCTTGGTTATTCAACATTGGGACTTGGGTGATAGTTGAAGGTTGCTTTCATGTCAGATGGAGGGGTAGAGCTTTCTTATTATTTCCAAGTTCCATTCTTCAATCACGCAGATGGGTCACATTCTATGTATGATAAAATGACTAGGTTTGGATCATTGGGAAATGGAGCAAGTATTTAAGCCACAAAATTTACCAAATGGGAGAGCATTAATTGCCAGATGCTGGAATAAAAGAATGCAGTGGGCAATTTTGTGTTTGTTTGTTTCTGATGCTTTTAGCAATCTTGGTTTTCAAATTCCTATTCATGCTAGTTGATGGAGAAATAAATCTGCATAAAGCCAATATGTGGTTGGTAGGATAAAGGGATGGAATAGTACTTTAGAAGCTGAGAGTCTAAGTAAGCAAACCCAGTGACATCAAAGAAGATCTTAAAAGGTTTCAGCTTTAATGGAAAATATTGTGAACGATATTTCTGTTATGCAAGCCTGTAGTATGTCACAGAGAGTTGCGTATATATTTGTTTCTCGTTGTCTGCCAAGTTTGTGACTGGAGAAATTTCTTTTTTAATCAGACAAGTATTATTTTTTGACCTTTACTGAATGCTATCAATCATCACTTTGCAGGGTTGGTAGTTTTGTTATCTTCTGCATCTTGGATGTTGTCCAGTGCTTATGATTTTCCGCTGCCAGGACATATCCTAATCCATGGTCCTTCTGTGAGTTCCTTTTTTCTACTTCTTTTCTAGTTCCCTTTTTCTAATTTAAATGCAATTAATGGCTTTAACTTCTTGTTTGGCCTTAATGAAATAAGAAAAGAAAAAATACTAGCTAGGAAACTCTTATTTGGTCAATAGCTCCACTAAATGCCGATTCGTTGATTTTCTCGGACTACTTAAGTGTAGACTAAATTGTATTATGTCCTTGGTGATGCTACTAGGAAGTCCCGAACTAAGTTAATCGTTAATTTAGAACTATTACTTCTTAAGTTTTTCATCTCACTCCTTTACCATCTTAAAGGATGAAGCCAAGTATCAAAATGCGAAACTTATTATAGGTTCATTTGTCCTTTAACGATAGTTTGCAATTGCACATTGAGGTATAATCTTTTGTATATTATTGTTGCTGATACTTGCTGACTACAAAAACTATGAAAGGGATGTGTAGTAAGGAAATGTGTGGTCACAAAGTGCTGAGCTTCCTTTAATAGTAATGGTATCCTTTAGGATATGTCCTTCAACTTATGGATCCCGAATGAAGCAAATGCATAGAAGTGCAATTTGTGTAATGTATGAGATGTAAGTGGATAAGTATAATTCCTATTTCTATTTTTATCTAGGTTAATTTTTAGTTTTAGAATGATTTTGATCCCGACTAATGTGAATCTTACAATATTATTAAAAACTATTGAATGAACCCAAATTGGACATTCTTCTGATTTTAGGGTTCAGGGAAAACATTATTAGCTACAGTTGCTGCTAAATTTGCTGAAGAAAGTGAAGACATCTTGGCCCATATGTAAGGATTTGTTTTGTCAATCCCACTAAACCTTTGTTTTCTGTTGGACATCAGCTTTACTCCATTTTGAAGCTTCAGTTTGAACATAAATGATTTAGTACCAAGGGACGCAGCCTGACTCTTGTTTCTTTCTGCAGAATATTCTTATCCTGTTCTAAGCTTGCTTTGGAAAAGCCTTCAGCCATTCGTCAAGCTTTATTGAGCTATGTTGCTGATGCTTTGGATCATGCACCTTCTGTTGTGGTGTTTGATGATCTTGATAGCATTGTTGCAGCTTCCTCTGAATCAGAGGCTTCTCAACCTTCATCCTCATCAGCAGTGCTTGCAGAATATTTTGCTGATATTATGGATGAATATGAGGTGAGACTTGTTTGACCCTGTGTAGGGAGCTACTTTAATATTTATCTGAGGCATGATGTGTTCGATGGTGTTTGGGTCTAAATGAGCTAAGATTCCAGAACTTCCATTGTCAGCTTGTTTTTTGTTTTCATCTTAGGATCTCCACTAACTGAGGCATGATGTGTTCGATGGTGTTTGGGTCTAAACTAGCTAAGATTTCAGAACTTCCATTGTCAGCTTGATTTTTGTTTTCATCTTAGGATCTCCATTGACTCAGTTCCGGTTTCCCAAAAATTGGCGGAAGATATAGTTGCTTCTGAATGAGGTAGGAATAACACAACTGATGAGAACATATAGGATTCTGAAGCAGTACAGTCATGATGCTACTGAGCTTCCTTCCCATACAATTTTTTCTGTGAACTTAGACAAACCTAGAAAATTCTCATATTCTAGAAGTTGATGGAATAGTCGAGGTACACACAAGCTGACCCAAATACCACCATTATTAAAAATCAACCTCTCTGTGCTTTGATAACTTTTAGCCAAGAACATTCAAGGTTTGCAATATTATTTGTAACGTCAGTTAGGTCTTGGGCTCCTGAGTAATTTCATCACAGATCCTTCTAACTGATAACTCTGTTTTTGTATGTTAAATAGGAAAAGAGGAGGAACACTTGTGGGATTGGCCCAGTTGCATTTATTGCTTGTGCACAGTCTTTGACTAATTTACCACAGAAATTGACCTCTTCTGGTTAGTCCATCATCATTCATGGAGAAATCAGTTTTGTTGCTTATGACAGTTTAAACTGTCTTCCTCCAGCTTTAGTATCACAACTCTTTATTCTTGATCCTAATGTATTGAATTTTATTATGATCAGGGAGGTTTGACTTTCATGTTAAATTGTCTGCACCTGCTACAACTGAGCGTGGTGCCCTGCTAAAACATATCATTCAGAAGCGTTCTTTGCAATGTTCTGATGACACCTTGCTGGATATAGCCTCCAAGTGTGATGGATATGATGCATATGATCTGGTACTTAGTTCAGCTCTAAGTTTTGTTAATAACTGATTACAACACTTCTCTATGAATGCTTGCTGCTACCTCAGCTGCATATGATTAGCTTTTACTTTGATCTGGAATGCATAAATCTGTCCTTCCTGCTTTCCTTCCGATTGAAGTATGTGCAGGAGAATCACAAATTTAGCTTAATGTCCAAACTCCAAACTTCCTGCCTTCTGCAAACAGTGAACTAAGGAATAATGTTGAAGTAAAATAAAACAATTCAACCTTTTTTTTTTCTTATCAAAAGATGTTGAAGTAATTTATTTTAGGAATTTCCCTCATGAATAGGCTTGACAGAAGAACCGGGAGCTATTCCTTTTTATTGAAGAGAGCACTTTATATGGCACTTACAGACAACAATTTCCTCTTAATTTAGGACCATGCAAGGCTATCTAATTGAGAGATGGCCAGGGGTAGACAAGTACTTCTTGTCTATCCAGGAAAAATGGAACGAGAGGTTTCTTTCTCGATTAGAAGGATGAATTCATGAGCTATTATAACCATGTCTTTTGTTTAGTTGGGTATACCATCTATTTACTGATTAACATGGCCGAGCCCTAATGTTCCTTCCCCATGTACAACATGAATTTCAATTTTGGGAGATCAGAAGTAGCTTACCTTGCAGAATGAATTATTATGTGGTTGGTGAATTATTTCTTTTTGTGGGTAGCTACCAGTAAGACTACATATTTTCAATATTTCGTTAAACCATGTACGCTTTTCGGTTTTCTAATACTCCTACTCACGCTTGGACTGGTAATCAGTATCTCTTTGTCCACTATTGAAACGGCAATAGTCATCCAGAAGAAAGTCATATAGATAAGCATGTCAATCAGAATGAAGTATTTGTTCCATCTGGTAGTCTGAACCCACTGGCCTGACTAATTGGAACTCACACCATAGAAAACCCACTTTGGGGTTCTTTAGGGCTCCCTACGACCTTACCAAAGGAGACTCCATCCCTAGGGCTTGAAGCCAAGACCTCTAGTTAAGGGTAGTGGAACCCTTATCATTCCACGACATCTCTTCACAATGAACTATTTGTACTTCATAAACTGTATTGTAGCTTCTGAACAGAAAGTTTTAATATTGTCCATTTTAAGGTTGTATCATATATCTCAATGATTAATGTCTTAAAGTTGTATTTCATTGAATTTGTGAGTCCAAAATATAGTGTTCATGTGCAGTTTTTTCTTTGTGTTCTGGACATAATTTGATGGAGTTTCTGATTTCCATTCTTTAGCTATCAGAGGGGTACGTTTGCATTTATGCTGGGATTTATTTTGTTTCAGGAAATACTGGTTGATAGGTCTGTTCATGCTGCAACTGCCCGGTTTATGTCTAGTGATTTGGCTGTTGGCAGTCGGGAAAAACCTGTTTTGTTTCAGGATGATTTCCTGCGTGCCATGCATGAGTTTGTTCCGGTGGCTATGCGTGACATCACTAAACCTGCTGCTGATGGTGGCCGGTCTGGCTGGGAGGATGTTGGAGGTCTTAATGACATCCGGAATGCTATTATAGAGGTAAATGTTTATTTTCTTCTTTTCATCTTTTTTTTTTTGTGGTTGTGTATCCTTTATTGGTAAACTAATTAATTTCATAGTTGTTCATCCTATGAGACATTGATGTAATTGTAATCAATCAGTTCTATATGATGTCTATGCATCGACTTCTATTTCTGTTCCCCTTTTATGTTTTCTTCTACTTTACTTGCTTTACCAGCATTAATTTGACACATGGGAGGTTAAATTGTATCCTTCTTTTTCTTTCAAAACTTTGGGTTCTAATAAGTTTTTCGTATAACCTTTAATTGATTGAGTAAAAATTGTTCTTAATGAATGTATTGGATTTGGAAATTTTAGATTATATGTTGGAGATGAGAAAAAAAGGAAGTGTACTTAAAAGTTTGTTTTATATCTTGCTATCATATTTTCTTTCTACCATGCTCAAATTATTTTCTTTTGTAAATCCCTTTGAATTATGTATTAAGTTGTGTTGAGTATTGAGCTGAACAGAAGTCATGTTCTAGGGTTTGCATGAACCTTATTTAAAGGTGTGTTTTTATATTTCATGTCAACTTTAGTTTGGATCATTTTGTTCAGCATATGAAGTTCCTGTTTTTTACTCTGTCAGATGATTGAGTTGCCGTCCAAATTTCCAAATATATTTGCACAAGCTCCTCTAAGGATGCGGTCTAATGTTCTGTTATATGGCCCCCCTGGTTGTGGCAAAACACACATTGTTGGTGCTGCAGCTGCTGCATGCTCACTAAGATTTATCTCAGTCAAAGGTCCTGAACTGCTGAATAAATACATTGGTGCTTCTGAGCAAGCTGTAAGTGAATTTGCAACTTCTCCACTTCCCCGGATTACATATTTTTATGATGATGATGATGATGCCAAATTCCCTCACCAACCACCACTACCTTCCTACACTCCTACCCCCCAATAAAAAAAGTATAGAAGTAAACATCAAGATAAAGTATGGAATATCAATTCTTTTGGGTCCAATTTCCCCTTATCTCCATCCCAACCCATTGCCCAGAAGGTTGATTTGTGAAGTTCTAGATAAGGCCAAAGTGAACAAAGTTAAATCGTGTGGTTCCTACTCACATCCTCAAGTTTTCACATAGTAGATAGGTCAAAGCCTTAAATGTGTTCCAAAGATCCAATAGCTATCTAAAATAGGATGTGTATCATCTTTTACCCTGTCAAAAGTTCTAATCTTCTTTCTCAAGTCTAATTGTCAACTCCCCAAGTCGTAGTGTCTAAGCTCTCTTGGAGATTTTGGCTAGTTGACACTAATTGTTTTGTTTTAGGTTCGAGATATATTCTCAAAAGCAGCTGCAGCAGCACCATGCCTTCTTTTTTTTGATGAATTTGATTCTATCGCACCAAAGAGAGGCCATGACAACACTGGTGTCACTGATAGAGTTGTTAATCAGGTTATTTCTTGTCCATATCATTTGCTGTTTTTATTCTCTATTTACCTTGCATAATTTTCATCCTTGTTCATTTGATGCAGTTTCTCACGGAATTGGATGGTGTTGAAGTGTTAACGGGTGTGTTTGTATTTGCTGCCACAAGGTTAGCGCCTACTAACAGGATGTCTTTGTTTATTATTGCTTTCAAGGTTTTGGATATTGTGGTACCTGAATTTCATCCATTGGCAAGTTCTGTCCGTTCTTGGCCTATTAGTTGGTTGAGCATATGCAAATTGAAAGACTCACATAAATGCATATGAGGGGACAGTTCATCAGTTAGTTTCCAACTTTGTTTCCATTGAAGTCTCAAACCATTGAATTTTCCTGATCACGCAGAAAGAAACTTAATTGCTAGGATGGAATTGTCTTACACCAAGACATGCATTACTGAGGAATTTACATAATAAGGCCATTCTTTGACCCTTTTTCATCATCACTCTAGTGGAGATTACACATTAAAAAAGGGGAAAAGGGTCAATTTATGTGTGTACAACTCAAATTGAGCAACTTTGCCTCCGTTAAACTTTTGGTTTAATATTCTCCCTGTTAGGAAAGACACTCATTTTTCTCTTGACCTCTATTGGAGCTTTAACCTGTGGGTAATTTAAGCATTGTCGAAAGTTGAAGGATAAATTTGGACCTTTTTCTTGAGGAATTTGGACACGTGGAAACCTCCCATTTCATGTAACGACAAATATGAGACAGTTTGCTTCTGATAAAGCTATGAATAGACCAAAAAGAGTGACTGAAGGCAAAATTGAGCAATTGAATAATACTAGGGCAAGTTTGGATCTTTTTTTCTTACAATAAGCACGAAGATTGAGGGAGTGTTTGGTATGAAGGAAAATGTTTTCTTGTTTCTATGCACTTTTGATTTAGTTTATATATGGGCATTGCCCACCCTTTAAATTTTTTAAAAAATGTAATCTAGGAAAACACTTCGTAGTGGGGTAAGGGGTGGTTAGTCAAGGGTTGAGGGTTTGAGGGGCATTGGGAAGTAGGGAGGAGAAAATGAGTTTGGAATACCTATTATGAAATTTGTTTTCCCTATTGCAATACGGAAGTGATTTTCTTAATTTTAAAGGAGACGTTTTCCAAAACATTTTGATCAACTAAACATGAAAAAATTGCAACCAAACACGCCCTAATATTTAAATTGAGTTGATATATTCATTTTACAATGTTACTAATGTAGTAGAAAGAATTTGTAGCGTGTTTTATATCTTTGATATATTAGTAGGAAGATAAATTTAGGAAAAAATGTTTACCAATTCTCAAAAAAAAAAAAGGAAAAAATGAGGTTAAAAAAATTCTTTTCTTTTACTCTCTAGAAGTTAACTACTTCCTGTGCAACATATGCTATAAAAAGGGGACAAAAAGTCCAGAATGAAAACAATTGAAAGCTCTTGGTTTATTTATTTTTGTCCGTTTAGTTTAGAATCTTAGTTGAGGAGATTATTAAGAACTGTGGTCATATCAAGCTTAGGTGGTCCAAAAGTGTGTAATGCCTTAAACACCAAGCTAGAGTCTTTCAAGCTGGTATCCCTATTTATCATGTGACATTATTGGTTCTTGGCACTATAATGCTGGCTTTGAAACGACGAGATTTTTATTGAGTGATTTACTTCATAATTCGTGATGTGCGCACACATGTATATATTCGGATAGGTGTGTACGTACGTGTGAGCTGGAGCACAAGCGTAACAGACATCTAAAATATTCTATAGATCAACATCTGCTTTCTCTTTGACTTAATCCTTTTTAATTACCTCTAATTATCTTTATTATGTAATAACATTCCTCTAATGACATGTCTGCGAGAATGTCTCTACTGGAAAGTAATTTTGTTTCATGGATATTATCCCTTTTTGACCTAATGGCATTTATTTTAAAAGGTACATCAATTACTTGTGAGTTTGAATGATGAAATTGAATTCATTACTATAGTGTTACATGACCTTCTTAAAATGGAACTTTAACAGACACATGGATAAAAGCACCCAACCATGTACCATATCTCCTTGCTTTTGAGGTTGTCTGATCGTGATGTAATTTTTGTAATCAAGTTTGACCTTCTTGTCTTCATTTTAAGCAGTAGACCTGATTTGCTTGATGCTGCACTTCTGCGACCTGGAAGGCTGGATCGGCTTCTCTTCTGTGATTTTCCTTCACAGCATGAAAGGTCGGAGATTCTTTCAGTTCTATCAAGAAAAGTAAGTCTGAGTTCTGACTGGGCACTAATTACAATCAAATCGCAAATAGATGTTAAATATGTGGATCATGTATAGTAGGTCCAGGGTATGCCTTTCCAGATTCAAGTTTCATTCAAATTAATTAATAATTAATCATTTTGACTGATTGTTTTTACATAACTGATAAGTAGAAAAGCAATAGGAACTAGAATAATGTTGATGTGACTATTTCTAAAATTTTTTGCAAAGGAACACTGCATACAAGTTGATTATCCACCTGCTGCTTTCTAACTTGCGTCCTCTCTGTTTTACTTGTTGAAAAAAGTATGAGTTCTTTCCAAATAATGGCTAAACTTTTTTCCTCCACACAAATTAGACGATAATATAAACTAGTACTGCTATATGAAACAACCATGTCTCCATCCCTAACTAGGTTGGTATTGCCTTTTGTATTATTTTAAGCTGCTGTGGCGTCATATCAACTGAACTTTTGCAATCTAATATTTTATACTATCCTCGCCAAACTCAATACAATATTTCAGTTTTATCTTTTAATTTCCGTGAAAATCAATCCCAGTCAATTAAGGTTGAATAAGAGAGCAGACGCAAGCAACAGGATTGTTAATTGTCAGCTTATCTACAGTTTCAAGTAACTCAGCAAGTTGGATACATTAAGTTCCAAGCTGGTAGCCTTAAGTTCCTTCAAAACTGTGACAAAGTTTATATGCTTCTTCCACATTCAGCTACATGGCAATGGGGCTTGACTTGGTCGGATTTGCTCATATTTGCCGGAGAAATTGTGGCTGAATTCAATTTATGAATAACCTTGAAACACAAAGGGATGACTTGACTAAAGAGCTTGCAAATGAAATATCTCCTTTGTTGTATTCTCAGGGCAAAGGATGAAGAAAATTAGGTTAAAAGTTGGGTTCTAGAAGTAAAGGCTTTTGATTTTTGACTTCCACTCAGGCTTCCTTGGAAGTAGAGTGAAAAGGCTTTACCTCTCTTCCTTCCTATCTTTGTAAATTTACGAAATATAATAGCGAAGTGTTTTTTAAATGATTTTCATTACCAGTGCTAAAGAAATGGTAGAAGGGAAACATGAGTGTTCCTATGAGTAATTTTGGGAGGGATGAAGACATTCTGGGATAAGTTACTTACAAGTAAAAGCTTTTGCTTTGACGATGGTCCGTTAATTAACTCTAAAGCATACACTTCAGTTAGATGAAGACAGTAAACTGATTTACTTGCTTGATACGCAGTTACCATTGGCAAGTGATGTCGATTTGGACGTCGTAGCTCGTTTGACAGAAGGATTCAGTGGAGCTGACCTCCAAGCTCTTCTCTCTGATGCACAGCTTGAGGCTGTCCATGATCTTCTAGATAGTGAAAACGCTGGGAAGCCCGATAAGAAGCCGGTCATCTCTGATGCTCTTCTGAAATCAATTGCATCCAAGGCAAAATCATCTGTTTCTGATGCTGAAAAGCAGCGATTATATGATATCTACAGTCAGTTTTTGGATTCAAAACGATCAGTGGCTGCACAGGTACTGTGTTCTTTACTTACTACTGGTGTGGTTGATGATTTACATCTCTATTGCTTTCTTATATCGTTAACTACCAACAACCATGTCTATGTACAGTCAAGAGATGCAAAAGGCAAAAGAGCAACCCTTGCTTAATGATCGACTGCTAGTCAAGCTCTATGTGGAAGTGGTTGCTAAAAAACACACTAGCCTGATCATTGAAGCTGCATTTCGGGTTGAACTTTGTAGGTAACGGCATTAGTTTGTGTTTTATAGTTGGTAAAATGTCTTGTTGTAGCATTGTGTTTCTCTGTGTGGCAACTGTTAAAAAGGAAAAAATGACAATTATCTGCTTGTCTTAGTTTTAGGAGAAGGGCTATTTATTTAGTGTAGTAACTTTATTAGAGTGGCAATATTTAGGATGGTAAAGGCCTCTTTTTGTCCAACATTGGACCAGGGGTGGATCCTTCTCTGCTCATCAATAATCATCATTGCCCCCTCTAATTAAAGTCTTTTTAGGAATCAGAAATAATAGAAGTCCATAGATATGACATTATAAAGATAAAGATTCTACACTTGTAGACAGTCTATTCTTAACTCTTAAAAATAAGCCCAGACAAATAAAAGCTGAAAATAAAAGTAACAATATTGAAAATATTATGTATCTTTTGTACGATAGAGTTGAGAAGGAATCGGCCCCTCCTAGTCACTTTAAATTGTACAGCCATGTTAAATTAAACTATGATTTTATTGATTTTTTTTTTAAAATTAATTTGGACTTATAGTCCATTTTTAATGTCTGAAAAGGCCAAATGAACGGCCCAAACCCATCAGATAATTCCAAAATGACCCTATACAATTTCAACTATGATTTTATTGGTTATTTGAAGCTGATTTTTTTTTTTTGAAATATCTTATATGTGGCACTTGTTTGAAATATTTTTAATTGGAATAAAACTTTGCTTTCACTGATTTGAAGATGAAGAGCAAGAAAATTAGAAGTTGTTTGTTACACATTTGGTGTGAAGGATAAAAATAAATAATTTTGGATAAAAAAAACAGCTCACGGATAAAATTTTGGTTTTGGTCGTCATACTTGGGATAATTTATCTCATCATTTATACGATAAAGATGAGATAAGTTATCACATATACATTTTGAATAAGTTACTCCAAGACAATTTATTTCTAACCAAACGATTAAAGGTGAAGTAGAGCATATAAAAAAGCAAAAATATCCAAAACAAAAAATACCATAAAGTTAAGACTTACATGCACATTTTAAGAAATTCGATATATTTGGCCTATCTTATTTATTTCAAATGCAGGTCAACTTCAATTTTATAGTAAAAAAACGAACATTGAGAAGTCTTCAAAAGACTTTGTTTTCATCTGTGATATTTTCTGATAAACAATACAACCTTGTATAATTTTGTTTCAGAGAAAGAATAAGTATGTGTCCAAAAATTTCAAAACGGTATATAAAATTTTATATTAATCAAAACGGCAAAAACGCTGGAACAACAGCGGTTTACTCCATCGGAAAAAGCAAAATCGCTGCCACTTAGCGATTTTGCAAAATGTGAATTCTTTTTTTTAATTTTTTTTACAAAAAATTGAAAATCGCTGTTATTTCAGCAATTTTACCGTTTTGGTTAATATAAAATTTTACATACCATTTTGAAATTTTTGTTAATATTTTATACCCTTTAGGTTTCGGACTCCACAATTTTTATTAGGACTTGAATTGGCAGGGATTGAAATAATGTTCACATATGAGGGCTTCGCTTAATTATTTCTCTTGGATGACACGGAGAAACAAGTTATTTTACCGTTTGTAAGACAAAACTATAATACAAACATAAATATTAGGAGTGACAATTTTTTTTTTATTGATTGTGGTTAATGCTTTATCATTTGAATACTTAAATTTATATACCACTACCGTGAACATGTCCTTTTACCATTCTGGCCAAATTTTTATGGCCAAAAGGATTTTTCCAAAACTTTAATTTCTCACAAATACAACATTATGTACAATATATACTTACTTTTCCTACATCTCATCTCATTTTCCTCATCATTTTAGGAAGATATTTAGTGATTTTTCACTGAATTGATTTTGTTGAAGTAGTTTAAATAATAGCTTATTTCGATCATATCGTGTGTTAAGAAAGGAAAGAGAAAAGAAACAGAGTCAGCAACATGCAAAACTGAACAATTGAAGTGGATTGAAACATAGATGAAGTTCAACACATTTATATGATCGATATTTGTCAGAGTCTAAGTTCATGAATCGTATTATCTGCTTTGGCCTGAGAAATAATCCTTTCTATATACTGCAATCTTTGTGATATATCCATCAAAGAAACTAAAGCATCTACAAGCTTCAGATTTCGTCGACTCCGGGCGCACACAGCCATAAGAAAACTACAACAAAGAGAGATACTAGCAGTTACTTCACTCAAGGAAGTGGGTTTGTTGGCTCAAAATGTACAACAGCTACAGATTATTTTCCTAAGCAAAACAGTAGGAACCTGTCATTTGTAGGTTTTCGCCAATCTTGACAGTTTCGAGGAAACAATGTTGCAATGCAATGTCAAGAGTTGCAACAAACAAGGGCTTCTAAGAAACCAAGCAGCCATCGAATGCCATAGTTGAAAATCACAACTGCAGTAAATCAAAAGCTCCGGTATGCTGAAACAAAACAACCTCCAACCTAGTCATGCTAAGCAATCTCCTGGTAACTAATCACAAGATTTCCTGATGATCTTGGAGTGCTTAACATTTTCTCAGCTAATTTCAAAAAATGCCGGGACACACAGCTCTCTGAACAAAAAATGCATGTTCTTCTCTCTGCTACGATAACAAGCTTCTGCAAAGCCTTTGCATTCTTTAGTAGAAACTTCAAAAATTTGAAAAGCTTACAAAAACCCGTTGTAGACCACATCCTGATACATTCTCCTACGCAGCCAACAATCTTAACATTCTTGAGATTAGGAAACAGAGGGTTTTTAATCCAACGCCAGAAATTGATGTCATTTACTTTGTCCAAATAGCTTTGCACATGCTTGCAGGAGGAATCATTATACTGGAACAAAGAATATAGTCAGGACCCAAAGTAGGTCTACAGCATAATGGAAATATTACACTAAATGATCTCAAAACCCATAAATATTGAACAGTTCACAGCAAATGATTATAATAGCTAATAGACTATCATAAATACTCATACAGTAAATGAAAAAAAGAGGTATAGTTGTCGATGATCATTTTCCTTTCTTGAGCCCGTTAACTGGACAAAAAGAAACTACCCTGATCACTTAGTTTTTTTGTTCTATGGTAACAAAATATTCTAAGCGATAATTAATGTTATATTTGCATTCTCCTTAAGATACTTACTCCTTTTGAGGGAAAGGGGTTTAAAACTTCAAAAATCTTGAATAAACGTAAAAAAAAAAAAGAGCAGATATCGAGAGGACTTACGATTTCAGATTTGATGTGTATGTTGAGTGACTCCAAACGAGGCAAGTTTTGCAATAGACTGGCTATACCATACATATTAGACTTCGATACACCCAGCTTTAGAGTTAGACATTTGCATCTCAATTTTGGTAGAATCACACTTTCAAGTCGCAACATGAACACGACCTGGTTGAAATAATCTCAAAGAAATAGGTAAAAGTTCGAGAAGAAAGCAACTACAAATAAATGTAATCGACAACCACTGAAATAAAAACAAACCTCTGCAAACCAACTTCCAATTATCAGCTCTGTCACATTACTCAACTTCTCAAGATAGTCCAGAACAAGGTTTCTGGTTGCTTGATGATAAGAAGGACACTCGTCTTCATCAATCTCAGATTCCCTCTTGCCAACAGTAATACACATATCTCTAAAAGTGAGGCTGGCAATAACCAAAGAGGAGACATTGACTAGCCTACACTTGAGTTCTCCAAGATCCCCTGAAATATCCAAATGCTTAAGATGTGGGGCATCAATTTCCAAAACCTCATTTCCTTGAACGTCAGGCAACAAATGGTTTGACAATGTTAGTCTCTTTAAATTTGAAGTAATTTTTAGACTACGAAACTTATCACAAGACGACAGCTCCATAGCTTCCAAAGCAGGACAACTTGACAGTAACTTCACAATATCGTCATCGTCTAAAGATGTGAAGTGCAGCGTTAGGCTCTTTAGAGAGTTCCAAGCTATGTTCAGTCGTTTATGAAACACCCAATTTGTCAAAGTCAATGTAATCAACGACGAACAAGTGTACATAGATTGAGGCAATTCATAAGAGAAATGTGAATGATATGGCTGTGCATAAATCGCAACATCCTGCACTTCTTTTCCCACAACAAAATTAATCCATTGACTGATTTTCGAATCAGATCTCCCCAATACAGGTTGCCAGAGTATAGTACGCAAATCGAGTACGAATTTCTTGATTTCGTTAGAGGTAGAATGAATTAAAGCATTGTCTACAAAGGATTTGAACTTCCTAACGTCAAAGTAATTTGCATTAGAGAAATAGAAACTATGAATAGGAGTCCAGAGATTACGCCACCTTTTAGACAGTAGAGATGACGCGACGGCGTCTTTGGTGGGCAAAAGAGAGAGCATTTGTATGAGGATTTCGTCCGGCAACCCACTGATACAATCTTCTAGGGTTTCATTTTCAATCTTTCGTTTCTTCGACAATATGAAAGAATCACTGCTTCTACGAGAGAGATTTTTGCGTGAAGCCATTGTTTTGAATACAAATTGTTACAATCAAACTTCTTCTTCAACGATCAATCTCTCAAATTTGCTACCGCCATTTTCAATATAGAAAAGGAGTTTTGGAAATGGCGGTTTATATAAGGTCCACTAAAATACAGAGCTCTTCTAATTTTATTTTATTTAAAATACAATAATTTGCTTATATATGTTAGCAAATTCAAATTTTAGATTTTTTTTTTTTAAAAAAAAAATTAGACTAAGACCACCCTATTTATCATTGAATATGATTGATATAACCAATTAACAATTAATTATTCAATTGCTATGAAAAATACATCAACTTTTTTACTTGATGTAGAGAATTTATCCCAGTCGTGGTTTGAAGATGATGATTTGAAGATTCATTCGACAGAGAAGGGTGTCTTGGTTGCCGATACCGAGGTTGAATGAATCATTCTTATGAGATTTCGATTGAATAAACAATGGTTATTTCAAACACCGTCTACTGTCCCACCAACTGATCACTGGGTTCATGCCGCACAGAAATCGAGACCTGAGAAGGAGGTCGTAGGAGAGAGTCCAGCATAATAGAAATCATCTAAGCTGATAAGGACCAGAAAAGGAGGATGCTAAGGAAGAAGGTAATGGAATTGAAAATACAAACTGAAGCAGAGAAGGCCTCATGTGAGAATGGAAAACTGGAGCATTTTGTCCATCGGTGGATGGAGAATCGCGAACATAATAATTTCTGGTTGACCATGTTCCAAGAAAAAAGATACTTTCGAGAAAGGACGAGCACGACTGAAGTGGCTATACAATTTCAGCATCTATATATATAAAAAGAAGGCAATTCTCTCCTTAAACTTGTTCACTAACGACATCATAATTCTTTTTTGATAATCTCAACATCACAATCAACTCAACTATTATTCAAAACCCATAAATATTAAAGTTATTTAAAAGAAAGTAAAAATGGTCAGAGCAATTCTTTTTCGATAAAAGAAGCATTCAAATTCAAAATACCATATTCATAAAAGTAGAATTTTTTGGTTAAAATCATCCTTTACGTATAACTCAAACTTATGTTATATCCTTATGATATAATTGTAGGCAAAAATATTATTAATATTTTGGTAAATCATTGAATAAACACATCGTTTAACTATCCTAAAATGTGCAATAAACATCCCCTGTTATTCATAGGCGAATAATTTGGGATTTGTGTATTTCGAACTTGAAAACAAGGCAACTTGCATATGTTGAATGACAAAATAATAGGTTTCTCAATATTATTCCACAACAATTTTCATTATACGTACCTTTTTCACCAACAGAAAAACTACCCATATAAATAAAATACAAGGATCAGTATAATGAGTTAATTCCACATATATACAACATAACATTAAAATTCAAAAGTTGCTAAATTTACTTTAGAAGAAAATGAAACTTGAAAATTCATATATTATATGCCCGCAATTTGTTCAAACCTTTTATCAAATAAGTAGAGGGCATTTTACCTTGCCATAACAAATCTTGATCATGGTACTTTTACTTTTACTTTATAAATTCAATAGTTCTTTCAACATCATTTGAAAAAGTTAATACATTTTGGGCCATTTTAGATGATTATTTTTGGGCCCAAAAGTGTTTCTTCCCAACAATAAAACCTAAAGCCCTAGGTTTACACATAAAAGCCAGTGCCTTAGTTTCCGCCTCTTTCCCTCTCCGCAGCAACAACTCTCGTGATCTCTTTCTCTACCGAATCAAATCGTAAGTGTCTCGTTGCCTGCATTTCTTTACTCACATACCATTGTTTATTGTAGTTTCTGTTTAGATTTGTCAAGTAAAAATGTGATCTTTTTCACATTCTTAGAAGCTTTGCTGTGATGTGATGTCTTTTAATCTCTTTTTTTCCCGACCCATGTTGTAAAAAGTAGTTTTTTTACTATCTTATTGTTGATATTAGCTAGTGTTCTTACCCTTTCACGTTTTAGGGTTCTTGGTTGTTGTATTTATGGTAAAATTTATGCTAGTAATGATTAGTTTTAACAGGGGTGTGAATGGAAGTAGGACTTGGAGTGTAAAAATGTGATTTTTTTGACAGCTACAGGTTTTGCTGTGAAGTAATGGATTTTAATCTCTTTTTTTCCGACCCATAATAGAGAAAGTAGTTTTTATACTTTCTTATTTTTGAGATTAGTGAGGGTTCTTATCGTTTTATGTTTTAGGGTTCTTAGTAGTTGTATTTATGGTAAATCTATGTGAGTGATGATTAGCTTTAATGGGGGGTGTAATTGGAAGTAGGAATTTGGAAAGTAAAAGAGGCAACAAAATGGGTGGTGCTTTAAGCAAGTAGTTTATGATGTTCTGTGTAAGTGGGTTGATGTGTGTGTGTGTGATCTTGTTCTATTAGAGAGAACACACTTATATTGTTGAATTGTATTATCAGTACTCCCTCTCACAGATGGACCTTATTATGCTTTTTTGATAATGGGTGGCGGTGAGAATTTGTTTCTTGTTCTTTTATAAAGGAAGCTTATGGATGTAGGTCTGTGTATTGGTAATTATTGTGCTGCCTTCTGTTGAGTCCTCACCGTGGCTATTTTGCTTTCCAGATTTCTGAAGTTTGCTGGTCTGTCTCTAATCTATAGTCAGTGTTCATCAAGTATGAGAGAGATAGGGAGTTGGAGTTTCATGGGGTTGAAAGGGGTCAGGATAATGTTAGGGAAAAATGCGAACTGGGGAGGATTTCAAAAGCTCTAAAGACTAATGCGAGAAAGAATAGGATGGAAAATGGGATTTTAAGTAAGAAGCAAAGAAATGAGGATGTGATCGAGGTATGATTATTTGAGCACGTAGCGATCGTCCGTGTGACAGAAAAGTTATGATTATGATTTAGGCACATGGGGGTCGTACATGCGTGCGGAATTTGTTTGATTTATGATAATGCGTTGAGATCGTCCGCACAAACTCGTGGAGATCCTCCGTGTCGGTATATGGACCCCGTGAGTTCCCCATGGGTCATGAACTCTCGATGTATTTCCGAAGAGTAGCATGTATATACAGTTGAGAGAGTACTTGGTATTTGGAGTTATATCATTTCATGGTGTCATGCTGCATTGCATCACATGACATCTTTCATCCTTTATGATTAAGTATTTTATTGATGATTGGAAAGTATTTGATATTGGTTTTGGTTTTGTGGATTGTGGTTTATGCGATATTTGATCTTTTGTTTGGAATGCTATATTGATGAGTGGCTTTTGTTGTGGAATATGGTAAATGGTGAATTGTACTGTTGAGGTTGTTGGTATGCGGTTAAAATGTGAACTGTTGAGGTTGTTTGGTTGTCTGTAGTTGGAGTGTGTGAGGTTCGGTTGGTGGTAAGGAGTACCCGTATTTTATCTCCTTAGCTTGTGTTTAGAGGTTTACTTGCTGAGCACCGTGTGGTTTGATGCTCACCCCTTGCTTCTACAATTATTTTTTTTTGTAAGTTATTAGCCTGGACCTTTGTGATATTTTCTCTTCTTCTTGTGTGAGGCTTCATATAGAGATTTGTGAGGTAGTTGCTTGTCATTTCGGCGGACCTCCTTACTCCTATTTATGATCTTGTCCTACTGAAGGAACAATGTCATATGAGACTTGTATCTTTCTTTTGATTAATTGGTGATACTTTAGAGGCTTGTATACGTAATAATCAGATTTTTGGGTATTTTTGAGTAACTTATGAAATTTCTGCATATTATTGTAATGGTCGAATTTTAGGCTGACTTGTCTTGGTGGAGATAAGACGAGTGCCATCCCGTCCATTTTTGGATCGCGATAGTGAACCACTTACCGGTCACATTATAATAGGGTCGGGTCTAACAACCTACCATATTCAATGATTAGGATTTAGGAGTCCCTCGGGAAAAGCAACATTTTATAGTCAGCAATCAGTCTCGTCCTGTTCTGCCTCATCTAAAAGAGAAACAAATTCATCCATTTCACACTCCAAAATCATCTGAAAAAATGGAGTTGGAGGTGAGAGTTGTCGCCGGAATTGAGAGCTGCTTCGTATCGCTACCAGTAACATTACTCCAGACTCTCGAATCCACCACTGCTTCCGGTTACCTTCCTCCTGTTCTAGCCCTCGAACTTCGCTCCGGCAACAATCTCTGGCGCCTAGCTTGGTCTGGTTCCGCTTCATCCAATCCATTTCCTAATTCAATTCAGGTTCGAACTTCAATTTATCCGTTTACAGACTCTATTAGAAGGCAGTAGAATGATTAGGCAAACTTTGGTAACTCTACAGTACTACAGTGTTCATTTTTAAATTTTCGTTTTGTGTGGATGTAGATTGCGAAGCAATATGCGGAGTGTATTGGATTGTTGGATCGTACTGTGGTTCAAGTAAAAGTAGTCTCCAATTTGCCTAAAGCTACTATGGTTACCATAGAGCCGGATACTGAAGATGATTGGGAAGTTTTGGAGCTTAATGCTGAGCATGCAGAGCAGGCTATCTTAAAGCAGGTGCTTAAAACTATTAGTATGTGTTACTGAAAGAGAGTGATGTTTGTTATCAAAGGATAGTTTTTCCTTGAACTCGTATATCCATTTGTTTTAGTCTTTACAGGTTTTACTGTAGTTTTTGGTTTTAAATGGTTAGGACCAAAATGTAATGAATAAGAAACTACGAGGGTATGATCTCTCATGTGAACTTTATCCTTAATCACTTAGGGATGGCAATGGACGAGACATAACATTAGTGTTGGAGCCAGGGGATATTCTAGCGAACTGCTTATTCCCCTAAAGAGAAGATAAAAAGAAAAAAGAAAAAAGAAATTTCAATAACAGTTGGAACACTACCCTAATGGGATTTCTAGTCTGCATGAATGGGGAAGGTAGGGATGGGGCAGTAAGAGGGTGAAAAAAGTGCAAGAGTGATGTACTGCACGCCAATATGTTTATTTGTATACTTTGTCCATGTAAGCTTGGCTGATTTCTTGCAGTAGTCTGACAGGTTTCTATCTTTGTTTCAGTCCGATATAAATAAGTCTCAATTCATACAGTTTCTAAGAAGTATTTGAGTGCCAGAAAGCTGGACCGGACACCATGGTTATCAAAAATAAAAAAATTTAATAATTTATTAGTTTTGTGACCTATGGACATTACTAAGATAAACAGGCATGAACAGATGCTTTATGGGGTTTTGTTAGCTTAAGTCAACAGATGTCATTCGGCCCGAGAAGTCAAGGCTATCAGACAACTGATCAAACTTCTTTTTTTTTATAAATCTTGTTTATAGTTGAATTTATGAAAGATCGACATGCTGGTGACAGTGAAGTGGGATTTGATTCTTTGGATACTCAAGTCAACCTTGTGCTGCCGGAGAAAAAGAATCATAACATTGGTTGCTGAATGACATCCTTTCTCTTTGCTCTGAGTTATTGGTTTACTGGTCGTGCTCAGAAATTCTGCCAGGAAGTACTTAAAAGTTAAAGTAGAATAAGCATGTGCATCTATACTGTTTTGGCAATTTGTGAGAGGGAATGCTTGAGACTGTTTCAGATCCTACCTAATATCTAGAATTGTCTGTGCGTTAATACAGAGTCACATAGTGTGTGTGTTGATGGGAGGTAGTAGGTACCAAGTGTAGGAGTCCAGATGAGAAAGTTGGCCCAAGTTCCACAGTTATTAAAAGAACAAAAAAAAGTAATTAGAACATATTACCATGTATTATATATATTTACATGTTTTTACTCGTTCCGCACTCAGTTCGTTGCACTTATTAAATCAGAAAAAATAATTTATCACCTCGACCTAGAAACCACTTCTTGGAAGGTAGTCCGTGTTCAAATCAAAGTTGGTATACTATTCCGTCTACACTTCTCTTTCTAGAACAGTGTAAAGTAAAAACAGACCCGTGTAAAATCAAACAAAATATTTAACTTGAAACCCAGGGAATGATAACTTTTTCTTGAAGTTGACCAATATTCAACCATTTTGTCTTTTATACAGGTTGCTATTGTCTATGGAGCAATGCGATTTCCTTTGTGGCTGCATGGGCAAACAATTATCACATTTAAAGTTGTTTCAACCTTTCCGCTGACACCGGTAGGTAAGAGGATGTTAATTCATTGGTTGATGGATGTCATTTAATGCTTATAATTTGAGTCTATTTCTGGATAGAAACTTGGTCAATTTCCTGAAAAGCTTGCCCAACTGTAATATAAAGTTTCTGAAGAGAAGATGCATGTCGTTGAGTTTAACTCTTTCATGTATTCTCTGACAATGTTGCCTAAATCCTCGTATTACTTACTAGGAAGAGAAGATAATTGCTGGTATCTATTACCTGAGACTGTCATTTACCAAGATCGTTGATTAAGGCTTCTTGATGCCTTCATTATCAATTAGCAAATTGTTATTCAAGGAGGGAAAGAAGATTATGGTGTGTGAAATTTTGATAAATGCTGCATATTTGCAATATGCTTTTTCGATTTTTTACCTCTTCTTTAACTTCATTTTGGTGGCAAATGAGGTCAACGGTGGTAGGACATATAAAATGTTCTTTTCATGTGCTTAATCTGTATTTTACAACTTCAAAATTGTGAATAACTGACTTGCCTGGCTGTTATCAGTACAACTTGTCCCTGGTACTGAAGTTGCTGTTGCTCCAAAAAGGCGCAAAAGAAATATTAGTTCGGGTGAGGAATCCATGATGCAAGACGATGAGCTTTCGGTCTCAAAGGCACTATTGAGAGTCCAAGATACTGATGATCAATGTATTCACAAATATGAGGCCGAGGGAGTCGAGATGAGTGTGGTTTTGACTTCCGCTATCTTCATCCATCCTGAGACGGCCAGCATATACTCTTTTGAACCTCTTCAGACTGTGGTTATAATTCCCAGATTGCTTCCCAGAGAAACCAAGAAGAACCATGAGACAGATAGCCGTAGAGGGAAAAGTAGTGTAACTTCAAAGGAAGGGAATCTAGGAGTTCAACCTGACAAGCACGATATCCATCAAGCAATGGTTCGCCTAATATTTTCAGAATCAGTGGCTAAAGGACATATCATGCTTCCTCGGTCTATTCGGCTTTATTTGAAAGCAAAGTTACACTCATGTAGGTTTTTCTTTCAGAATTAAATTGATGCACCAACTGCAGAAAAGCTGGTGTTATCTAGGCAGTTCAAGTAATTACACTTGTTGGTATTCAGGAAACAAGTCATGTCTATTTCCATTTCTTATTATTGTGTTTTGTCATATACCTCTATTTTATTCTTTGTGATCCATTATTCATAGAAACAAAAAAATAGGGAACATCACATTCATTTTGTCAGTTGGTTCATTGATTAAAGAATGTTACTTATTGTCCAACCTTCTAACAGTCACTCTTTAAAAACCCCTCCGATCAGAAAAGTAATAGTAAAACCTCAAAAAGTCTTTGCAGATATTATTGCACGTTTGAAATCATTAGCCAAGTCATTAAAAGGGAGCTTTCTGAAGGTTACCTTTTGATGTATGTAAATTACGATTGACATATTTCGGACTAAAATGTTTCTCCTGTGATGCTGTCCAGTATTGCATGAAGATATAAGTTGGTTTGCTTGCAATTATTTCAACTCCATTTGCCTGCTGCAATCCTAAAAAGAATTACTCTGTTTCCAGGTGTATATGTGAAGAGATTCAATGTCAAGTTGAAGAAGGAGATTCCTCCAGTTTTGCTTTCACCTTGTGAATTCAAGATATTCCAGGAGACTGGGGTTTCTGAAGAAAATAATGCTGAGGCTTTGGGCAAGAATAATAATAATAAAACATTAACAACAGTTTTGAGAACCAATTCAGACATTGAGATGGGTTCTAGTGATTGGTCAATCCATGAGGAAATTGCCGCAGCCTTTTCTTATGAATCTAGCAAGGAAGACAAAGAAATGAGCATCAAGTCTGATATCAAAAAGGATATTGCAGCTATTTTGCATAGATGGTGCCTTGCACAACTACATGCTATCAAGATCAAGGCCGGAGTGGAAGTGAAATCGTTGATTTTAGGGAACACAACTTTGCTTCACTTCAAAGCGAAAGACAGCAGATCCATAAAACATGGTGTTCAAACAATGAATGGTGGAGAAACATCATTAGATGCCATGTATGTGTTGTCAACTACTGATGGCTCATTACGTGATGAAGCGATTGATGCCTATGAAGTTGCATTTGATGAAGGAAGCAAGTTGACTACCAGCCCAAAAAGCTTTGAACCTTGGCTTGGAAAGCTTCAACTGGGCAACGGTCTTTACATTAGAACTGTCAAAGAGAAATTATTTGCTAAAAGCACCAGTCTTACAACTTCTTCATTAGACTGGATGGGGACAGCTGCACCTGATGTGATTAATAGTAGGTATTTCCTCATTTTATTTGCGTTAACACATTTAAGGATCTGAACTTAACTCTAAATGCATTTGGATGTATGATGAGCCTTTCACCTGCAAATTTTCCGCTCTTCTTTCTTCTGTTCTTCAAACTCTTTTCTATCTTTTACTGTGTAAATGATGATACATTCTATCATTAAGGTTTTGGAAAGCTGTATGAGAAAGGTATGCTTACATTTCCGAAAATCAACATGCATCAGAGACTTAGTACATTGAAAAAGGGTTCTGCTCTATGTAAGGCTTGATAAGCCGGAGTATGTTCGGTAAGAGTAGGGGCCAGCACACAAAGGGAAAAAGGAAGGGATATGCCAGGAGATATTAAGAGTCTACTATAATGCTGGCTGGAGAGAAACAAAAGATGTTTCGATAGAAAGACGATATATCTTTTTAAAACATAGGCGATAACAAAAACTATACTTATGGTGTAAGGGTTGTATGTTAGATAGTATGGCACATTTTTTATACTCTTTGGTAGTATGGGGTCATAGATGAATTGTATAAATTCGCTGTTTATTGTACTATTCTCTGTACCTCTGTACCTTTGTGGTACTGACTTTTTATAAATTACATTAACTTGTCAACAACAAAAAAAAGGGAAGGAATAAGTTGGAGGGCAGTGAAGAGATTGATACTGTGAACAGTCAATGTGGAAAGGGAAGGGGTAGGCATATGAAGAGAAGGAAGCCGCGACCACTAGTGGCATACCTGGGAAAAGAAATTTTGGAGTGGTGAAAGATCTTGGTTATTCAACATTGGGACTTGGGTGATAGTTGAAGGTTGCTTTCATGTCAGATGGAGGGGTAGAGCTTTCTTATTATTTCCAAGTTCCATTCTTCAATCACGCAGATGGGTCACATTCTATGTATGATAAAATGACTAGGTTTGGATCATTGGGAAATGGAGCAAGTATTTAAGCCACAAAATTTACCAAATGGGAGAGCATTAATTGCCAGATGCTGGAATAAAAGAATGCAGTGGGCAATTTTTGTGTTTGTTTGTTTCTGATGCTTTTAGCAATCTTGGTTTTCAAATTCCTATTCATGCTAGTTGATGGAGAAATAAATCTGCATAAAGCCAATATGTGGTTGGTAGGATAAAGGGATGGAATAGTACTTTAGAAGCTGAGAGTCTAAGTAAGCAAACCCAGTGACATCAAAGAAGATCTTAAAAGGTTTCAGCTTTAATGGAAAATATTGTGAACGATATTTCTGTTATGCAAGCCTGTAGTATGTCACAGAGAGTTGCGTATTCATTTGTTTCTCGTTGTCTGCCAAGTTTGTGACTGGAGAAATTTCTTTTTTAATCAGACAAGTATTAACTTTTGACCTTGACTGAATGCTATCAATCATCACTTTGCAGGGTTGGTAGTTTTGTTATCTTCTGCATCTTGGATGTTGTCCAGTGCTTATGATTTCCCGCTGCCAGGACATATCCTAATCCATGGTCCTTCTGTGAGTTCCTTTTTTCTACTTCTTTTCTAGTTCCCTTTTTCTAATTTAAATGCAATTAATGGCTTTAACTTCTTGTTTGGCCTTAATGAAGTAAGAAAAGAAAAAGATGCTAGCTAGGAAACTCTTATTTGGTCAATAGCTCCACTAAATGCCGATTCGTTGAGTTTCTCAGACTACTTAATTGTAGACTAAATTGTATTATGTCCTTGGTGATGCTACCAGGAAGTCCCGAACTAAGTAAATCGTTAATGTAGAACTATTGCTTCTTAAGTTTTTCATCTCACTCCTTTACCATCTTAAAGGATGAAGCCAAGTATCAAAATGCGAAACATATTATAGGCTCATTTCTCCTTTAACGATAGTTTGCAATTGCACATTGAGGTATAATCTTTTGTATATTATTGTTGCTGATACTTGCTGACTACAAAAACTATGAAAGGGATGTGTAGTAAGGAAATTTGTGGTCACAAAACGCTGAGCTTCCTTTAATAGTAATGGTATCCTTTTGGATATGTCCTTCAACTTATGGACCCCGAATGAAGCAAATGCATAGAAGTGCAATTTGTGTAATTTATGAGATGTAAGTGGATAAGTGTATTTCCTATTTCTATTTTTATCTAGGTTAGTTTTTAGTTTTAGAATGATTTTGACCCCGACTAATGTGAATCTTACAATATTATTAAAAACTATTTAATGAACCCAAATTGGACATTTTTCTGATTTTAGGGTTCCGGGAAAACATTATTAGCTACAGTTGCTGCTAAATTTGCTGAAGAAAGCGAAGACATCTTGGCCCATATGTAAGGATTTGTTTCGTCAATCCCACTAAACCTTTGTTTTCTGTTGGACATCAGCTTTACTCCATTTTGAAGCTTCAGTTTGAACATAAATGATTTTGTACCAAGGGACGCAGCCTGACTCTTGTTTCTTCTGCAGAATATTCTTATCCTGTTCTAAGCTTGCTTTGGAAAAGCCTTCAGCCATTCGTCAAGCTTTATTGAGCTATGTTGCTGATGCTTTGGATCATGCACCTTCTGTTGTGGTGTTTGATGATCTTGATAGCATTGTTGCAGCTTCCTCTGAATCAGAGGCTTCTCAACCTTCATCCTCATCAGCAGTGCTTGCAGAATATTTTGCTGATATTATGGATGAATATGAGGTGAGACTTGTTTGACCCTGTGTAGGGAGCTACTTTAATATTTATCTGAGGCATGATGTGTTCGATGGTGTTTGGGTCTAAATGAGCTAAGATTCCAGAACTTCCATTGTCAGCTTGTTTTTTGTTTTCATCTTAGGATCTCCACTAACTGAGGCATGATGTGTTCGATGGTGTTTGGGTCTAAACTAGCTAAGATTTCAGAACTTGCATTGTCAGCTTGGTTTTTGTTTTCATCTTAGGATCTCCATTGACTCAGTTCCGGTTTCCCAAAAATTGGCGGAAGATATAGTTGCTTCTGAATGAGGTAGGAATAATACAACTGATGAGAACATATAGGATTCTGAAGCAGTACAGTCTTGATGCTACTTAGCTTCCTTCCCATACAATTTTTTCTGTGAACTTAGACAAACCTAGAAAATTCTCATATTCTAGAAGTTGATGGAATAGTCGAGGTACACACAAGCTGACCCCAATACCACCATTATTAAAAATCAACCTCTCTGTGCTTTGATAACTTTTAGCCATGAACATTCAAGGTTTGCAATATTATTTGTAACGTCAGTTAGGTCTTGGGCTCCTGAGTAATTTCATCACAGATCCTTTTAACTGATAACTCTGTTTTTGTATGTTAAATAGGAAAAGAGGAGGAACACGTGTGGAATTGGCCCAGTTGCATTTATTGCTTGTGCACAGTCTCTGACTAATTTACCACAGAAATTGACCTCTTCTGGTTAGTCCATCATCATTCATGGAGAAATTAGTTTTGTTGCTTATGACTGTTTAAACTGTCTTCCTCTAGCTTTAGTATCACAACACTTTATTCTTGATCCTAATGTATTGAATTTTATTATGATCAGGGAGGTTTGACTTTCATGTTAAATTGTCTGCACCTGCTACCACTGAGCGTGGCGCCTTGCTAAAACATATCATTCAGAAGCGTTCTTTGCAATGTTCTGATGACACCTTGCTGGATATAGCCTCCAAGTGTGATGGATATGATGCATATGATCTGGTACTTAGTTCAGCTCTAAGTTTTGTTAATAACTGATTACAACACTTCTCTATGAATGCTTGCTGCTACCTCAGCTGCATATGATTAGCTTTTACTTTGATCTGGAATGCATAAATCTGTCCTTCCTGCTTTTCCTTCCGATTGAAGTATGTGCAGGAGAATCACAAATTTAGCTTAGATGTCCAAACTCCAAACTTCCTGCCTTCTGCAAACAGTGAACTAAGGAATAATGTTGAAGTAAAATAAAACAATTCAACCTTTTTTTTCTTATCAAAAGATGTTGAAGTAATTTATTTTAGGAATTTCCCTCATGAATGGGCTTGACAGAAGAACCGGGAGCTATTCCTTTTTATTGAAGAGAGCACTTCATATGGTACTTACAGACAACAATTTCCTCTTAATTTAGGACCATGCAAGGCTATCTAATTGAGAGATGGCCAGTAGTAGACAAGTACTTCTTGTCTATCCAGAAAAAATGGAACGAGAGGTTTCTTTCTCGATTAGAAGGATGAATTCATGAGCTATTATAACCATGTCTTTTACTGCTTGTCTTTTATTTAGTTGGGATATACCATCTATTTACTGATTAACATGGCCGAGCCCTAATGTTCCTTCCCCATGTACAACATGAATTTCAATTTTGGGAGATCAGAAATAGCTTACCTTTTCTGTGCAAGAATGAATTATTATGTGGTTGGTGAATTATTTCTTTTTGTGGGTAGCTACCAGTTAGACTACATATTTTCAATATTTCGTTAAACCATGTACGCTTTACGGTTTTCTAATACTCCTACTCACGCTTTGACTGGTTATCAGTATCTCTCTATCCACTGTTGAAACGGCAATAGTCATCCAGAAGAAAGTCATATAGATAAGCATGTCAATCAGAATGAAGTATTTGTTCCATCTGGTAGTCTGAACCCACTGGCCTGACTAATTGGAACTCACACCATAGAAAACCCACTTTGGGGTTCTTTAGGACTTTCTACGACCTTACCAAAGGAGACTCCATCCCTAGGGCTTGAAGCCGAGACCTCTAGTTAAGGGTAGTGGAAACCTTACCATTCCACGACATCTCTTCACAATGAACTATTTGTACTTCATAAACTGTATTGTAGCTTCTGAACAGAAAGTTTTAATATTGTCCATTTTAAGGTTGTATCATATATCTCAATGATTAATGTCTTAAAGTTGTATTTCATTGAAGTTGTGAGTCCAAAATATAGTGTTCATGTGCAGTTTTTTCTTTGTGTTCTGGCCATAATTTGATGGAGTTTCTGATTTCCACTCTTTAGCTATCAGAGGGGTACATTTGCATTTATGCTGGGCTTTATTTTGTTTCAGGAAATACTGGTTGATAGGTCTGTTCATGCTGCAACTGCCCGGTTTTTGTCTAGTGATTTGGCTGTTGGCAGTCAGGAAAAACCTGTTTTGTTTCAGGATGATTTCCTGCGTGCCATGCATGAATTTGTTCCAGTGGCTATGCGTGACATCACTAAACCTGCTGCTGATGGTGGCCGGTCTGGCTGGGAGGATGTTGGAGGTCTTAATGACATCCGGAATGCTATTATAGAGGTAAATGTTTACTTTCTTCTTTTCATCTTTTTTTTTTGTGGTTGTATATCCTTCATGGGTAAAGAAATTAATGTCATAGTTGTTCATCCTATGAGACATTGATGTAATTGTAATCAATCAGTTCTATATGATGTCTATGCATCGACTTCTATTGCTGTTCCCCTTTTATGTTTTCTTCTACTTTACTTGCTTTACCAGCATTAATTTGACACATGGGAGGTTAAATTGTATCCTTCTTTTTTTTTTCAAAACTTTGGGTTCTAATAAGTTTTTCGTATAACCTATAATTGATTGAGTAAAAATTGTTCTTAATGAAGGTATTGGATTTGGAAATTTTAGATTATAAGTTGGAGATGAGAAAAAAAGTAAGTGTACTTCAAAGTTTTTACAAAGTCATTTTGTATCTGATATGATGAGATAAACCTAAAGGTAAAAACTTTGTGCCCTTGCATCCATGGTTTGGATTCCATATTTATTTCTTTTGATCATTTTAACTCACTTTCCAACTATCAGAGGAACACGGGTTAACAGTAAGAGAGACCCCCCTCATCTCGTGGCTTTGAACATCT
This sequence comes from Solanum corneliomulleri, assembly GCA_027704805.1. Classification (NCBI taxonomy): domain Eukaryota; kingdom Viridiplantae; phylum Streptophyta; class Magnoliopsida; order Solanales; family Solanaceae; genus Solanum; species Solanum corneliomulleri. The sequence continues at coordinate 53,003,878 of JAKWIY010003055.1, read as the reverse complement.
ATGTAGATGGGATTGGATTCACAGTGCCAGTTAGGGTTAGGTATAAACCTTCATTCATCTTCTTTGATCTTCCTTGGAATATCCATCATCTTGTCTCGACCTTGTTGAGTTCTCCCTGATAGAAAGTTCCTATTTTGCTACCTCTTCGATTGTCTCCGACTCCCTCAAAAAGTAGATTGGTGTGGACTTCCTTTTAGCATCTATCAATATAGATCTTCTACAATATTTGAATAATCTCCTGTAAATACCATTGACAACTTTTTGGACTTTGTTCTCACTTCTCAAGTAGTTTATTTAGTTGGAGGCTTGGAGTGATCTATCCTCTGTAAATATTGTCATCTTTCTTAAAAAGAAAATAAAAAAACTATTCCCTGTAAATACCTCTTACATCTCTTTGGACTTTGTTATCTCCTTATGTTTAGCATAGAACTTCATATAATGGAGCTAAAAAAACTCTCTTTGGTACTTGGTAACATGAATTGAGTGATATTTGAGAAGTAGTATTTGAAGTTAGGTTGAAAAGGAGTGTTTGGAAGTTGAAGTCGTGTCTGGACATATATTTTCACTTGAAAAATGTTGAAAATTTGGGAGGGAATTTGGATTTTTCTTACTTGAGAAAGTGGTCTGAGAAACTTGAAGATTCTTAAGTTTGAAGTGAAAAATTGACACAAGGTACATCCAAACATGTTTTTGAACAAAAGCTACAAAATATTTATGTCCAGATGGGTCCTTACTATCTTTATATACCTAAGTTTAAGGAGTCATGTCGAGGAAAAGGTTCACTTCTTGATGATGAAAAGGTCTAGCTAAGCATGATGGTAAAAAGAGAAAGTGATATATGACCTATATGATTTATGTTTGTTGTACTCTCTGCATCTTTCTGATGCCATCACTGAAACTACATCAAAAAGTTCACATTTCTTTTACATTTCCACTCTTTTCTTCTATTCTTTTTTGTCTCTGCCTTCCATATCAATTACTCCCTCCATCCCAGTTTAGGCGTTTCCGTTTGACCGGCTCCATCCCAATTTAGGCGTTTCCGTTTGACTGGGCACGGAGTTTAAGAAGTAAGGAAGACTTTGTTATGTTATCAAATTGTCCTTATTAATGTCACTTTAGTGCTTACTTTTAGTCGAATTTTCTTCATAATTAAGTACCAAGTGGGATCCAATAAGGGTAAAATGATTGGTGCCATTAAATAGTTGCCATATGAGGAAAGATAATATTCTTTTTGGGACGGACTAAAAAGGAAAGGGTGCCACAAAAATTGGGTCAGAGGGAGTAAAAACTTGTTGATGGTTTTATGTAAGGGTGGAAAATGGGCTGTATGGCTAAGGTTGAGCGAATTAAGATGCTCTGAACCAATAAATGGGCCAATGCCCAACCCTGCCCAATATTTCTCGGCTGGGCTAAGATGGATTGGATCAAGATGGGCTAAATAAGGGGCTATAGTCCAACTTGGCCCAACTTTTTTTTTCCAGATATTTTAATAAACATTCACAACCAAATATTTTCAAACAAGTTTTAGTACATATTTGTAAGGGGGCTGATCTTTGAACACAAATAGTTCCCTGATTTAACCCACTTCGGCAGCCAACAACCTTGTCGACTTCAGCCTTCCAACACTTGGCCAAATTTAGGACTGTTTGGTGTTAACTCGAACCATACGCAGCAACTTTTTTAGAGTGAGTCTTGGACGTTTAAGCAACATAAAAACAGTAAGCAACACTATAATAAAGCCACGGAAATATAAAATGAGACAAAGGCAACCAGCTTTACAGAAAACTTAATTTCCAACTTGTATTAATTAAGTGGAATGCAAGAACACTCTCAAATTGTACCAACCTTGGCACTTAAAGATCACCCTAGACCTTAACTTAGATTTGACTCTCTAACTTGTATTCCCTAATACTTAGAACAATCAAACCCGAAATTACACCATTGGCCGCCACATTTATAATACTATGTGAGCCAACTACCGACAAGTGGCGTAATTAGAATAAAACACTTGTTGGCCTTAGCCTGGTTCTCCTATGTAGTTGACAACCCAAAACTACTTGGTATATTCAAAATAATTCAAACAAGGCGCCAAAACCAAGCTCCACACGAAATGGGATAATGCTGCACTTTTGTAACCGCCGGTCATGTGCTTGGCATGTGTTTTGTAACCGCCTGTCAGCTTTGACTTTGCTTGCCTTTTGAACGAGCTGTTCCCATGCCTAACACTGACATACTTAGACATTTCAGCCTTGCATTGCTCCCACTCAATGCTGTCAAGCCACGGTCACAAATCTATGCCATTGCTTCACCCCACGTTGGCATCACTGCCCTTTCATTGTTGCCTTGGCTTTGCTGGTCGTTTTCCCTTGTTAAGCTTATAAAGTCCTCACCAAGCTGCCTTGCCTTCAAGTCATTGGTCCTCACTTGTCACTTTGAAATCAGGCCATGGTGCCATTGTTGCACACCTTAGCTTTGTCAATAGTCCGTCCTCAACTTAGCCTTGATGTTTGTTTCCTTGGCTTATGCAATGACAAAGTTAACATGCTTAATACCTTGTCTATGCTGCGATTTAATTGAGTGACTTAGATCAGGGGTCTAACAATATTACATAAAGTGAAAAGTTTATACAATTAAGTAAAGCTACCCTAGTTGCAAGGATTAAATTCTTTTTCACGAGAATCTTTCACCATAAAGCTTGCACCAGAAGATTAAGAATTCTTAATACAGTTTTGAAACTAAAGCAAGAAGGGAAGTTTTGGAGCAACAGTAAAGTTAAAGTTATCTCTGTGTGATCTGTAAGTCACGGGTTCGAGCCGTGGAAGCAGCTGCTAATGCTTGCAATAGAGTAGACTGTCTACATCACACCTCTTGCTCCTAACGTGGTATGCTTTGTGTGTTGAGCTGCCCTTTTTATTGAAATAAAGAAAAAGATAAATGCTTAAGTAAATTTGATACAATTTCCTAGTCGCACTACTAATTAAAAATAAAACGAAAAATTATGGAAGGTATTAAAATGGTTTTTCTCAGACACCAATTTAGGTTGGAAGAAGATAAACATTAGCCCCTGCCCACTAAGTATGTCTCATGCCCAGTGTGATCTTCAAGATTTTTTTAGAAGAGAAAGTGACAAAGTATAAGAATTCTTTTTGGCCACTAACGGGTCAATCTGTGCTAAAATTATGGACTGGTTTGGGCTACTGAAAATAGATGGGTTTAGTTGGGTTGTGCCCAAATATAATCCATTTTTGATGTAGTGCATGCTCAACCCATTACAACTTGGGCTGGTTGGGAAGGTGAAATGGGTTTGAACTAATTTTGCCACCCGTAGCTTTACCTTATCAAAATAATAATAAAAAATAGAAACTTAATGATGTCAACATAACCTCCGGATGGAAAGGACAAGGAGCTGTCGGATGTCAATCTCTTTTCTTTTATTCTGCATGCAGCTACCTTCCATCGGCACATTCTTTGCTCTACTACAACGGACGAACTAAATGGCACACCATCGACAGTGAGTGAACGGCTAGCCAAAGCTTCTTGTTTGGAGAAAAATCGTGGTGGAAATGCAGTTGACTGTCCTGCATGATTAACAATGTTTTTGTACTTGTAAGCAACTACTAACTGTTGTTCCTGTGGTAGAATGGTTATAATTTTCCTAAGTGATTATCAACCGTGCGTTAGCTTCAGTGAAAATGAAAAAATTATTAATCAAGTAGTGGGACAGAAACATCAACTATTGATTGGCTTGCCAGAATGATGGAATACCAGAAACTCTAAACTAGGTTTAGCTTGCACTCCTTTTTTTCTTTTTTGGTTTTTGTCTAACTTTGTTCGATAAGAACGTGTCACCAAGGCTTAAAGGTAAATTTTACATGGTGGTGGTTAAACCAACATTATTGATATGGGCAGAGTGCTTGCCAGTCAAGAACACCCACGCTCTAAAGATGAATGTAGCAGAGATGAGGATGCTCGAATGTTTGTGTGGGCATGCTAGGAGAGATATGATTAAGAATGGAGTTTTACGGTGCAAAGTGGGATTGGTCTGAGTGGCAGACAAGATGAGAGAAGTGAGACTAAGATGTTCGTGCATGTGAAGAGGAGGAGCGTGGATGTGCCAGTAAGTAATGAGGTGTGAGAGGTTGACTGGAACATGAGTTGGGGGGGGGGGGTTAAAGGTAAGCTGGAGAACTGGGGGAGGTGATTAGATAGGACATGACACAACTTTAACTTATCGAGGACTTGACCCTAGGAAGATGTGGAGGTCGAGGATTAGGCTAGAAGCTTAGTAGGTAGTCGAGTGTTCTCGCACTTTGTGCGGAAGAGGCAAGTGGCTAGCCTCATCTCCACTTCTCCTTATAGGTAGTATTATTTAGTGGTCGCGTAGTTCATTTTCTTCAATGTTTATTATTTTCTGTTGCTTTATTTGTTTTATATCTTGCTATCATATTTTCTTGCTACCATGCTCAAATTATTTTCTTTTGTAAATCCCTTTGTATTATGTATTAAGTTGTGTTGAGTGTTGAGCTGAACAGAAGTCATGTTCTAGGGTTTGCATGAACCTTATTTAAAGGTGTGTTTTTATATTTCATGTCAACTTTAGTTTGGATCATTTTGTTCAGCATATGAAGTTCCTGTTTTTTACTCTGTCAGATGATTGAGTTGCCGTCCAAATTTCCAAATATATTTGCACAAGCTCCTCTAAGGATGCGGTCTAATGTTCTGTTATATGGCCCCCCTGGTTGTGGCAAAACACACATTGTTGGTGCTGCAGCTGCTGCATGCTCACTAAGATTTATCTCAGTCAAAGGTCCTGAACTGCTGAATAAATACATTGGTGCTTCTGAGCAAGCTGTAAGTGAATTTGCAACTTCTCCACTTCCCCGGATTACATATTTTTATGATGATGATGATGCCAAATTCCCTCACCAACCACCACTACCTTCCTACACTTCTACCTCCCAATAAAAAAAGTAAAGAAGTAAAAGCCAAAAATATCTTAAACATCAAGGATAAAGTATGGAATATCAATTCTTTTGGGTCCAATTTCCCCTTATCTCCATCCCAACCCATTGCCGAGAAGGTTGATTTGTGAAGTTCTAGATAAGGCCAAACTGAACAAAGTTAAATCTTGTGGTTCCTACTCACATCTTCAAGTTTTCACATAGTAGATAGGTCAAAGCCTTAAATGTGTTCCAAAGATCCAATAGCTATCTAAAATAGGATGTGTATCATCTTTTACCCTGTCAAAAGTTCTAATCTTCTTTCTCAAGTCTAATTGTCAACTCCCCAAGTCGTAGTGTCTAAGCTCTCTTAGAGATTTTGGCTAGTTGACACTAATTGTTTTGTTTTAGGTTCGAGATATATTCTCAAAAGCAGCTGCAGCAGCACCATGCCTTCTTTTTTTTGATGAATTTGATTCTATCGCACCAAAGAGAGGCCATGACAACACTGGTGTCACTGATAGAGTTGTTAATCAGGTTATTTCTTGTCCATATCATTTGCTGTTTTTATTCTCTATTTACGTTGCATAATTTTCATCCTTGTTCATTTGATGCAGTTTCTCACGGAATTGGATGGTGTTGAAGTGTTAACGGGTGTGTTTGTATTTGCTGCCACAAGGTTAGCGCCTACTAACAGGATGTCTTTGTTTATTATTACTTTCAAGGTTTTGGATATTGTGGTACCTGAATTTCATCCATTGGCAAGTTTTGTCCGTTCTTGGCCTATTAGTTGGTTGAGCATATGCAAATTGAAAGACTCAGATAAATGCATATGAGGGGACAGTTCATCAGTTAGTTTCCAAGTTTGTTTCCAATTGAAGTCTCAAACCATTGAATTTTCCTGATCACGCAGAAAGAAACTTAATTGCTAGGATGGAATTGTTTTATACCAAGACATGCATTACTGAGGAATTTACATAATAAAGCCATTCTTTGACCCTTTTTCATCATCACTCTAGTGGAGATTACACATTAAAAAAGGGGAAAAGGGTCAATTTATGTGTGTACAACTCAAATTGAGCAACTTTGCCTCCGTTAAACTTTTGGTATAATATTCTCCCTGTTAGGAAAGACACTCATTTTTCTCTTGACCTCTATTGGAGCTTTAACCTGTGGGTAATTTAAGCATTGTCGAAAGTTGAAGGATAAATTTGGACCTTTTTCTTGAGGAATTTGGACACGTGGAAACCTCCCATTTCATGGTAAGGACAAATATGAGACAGTTTGCTTCTGATAAAGCTATGAATAGACCAAAAGAGTGACTGAAGGCAAAATTGAGCAATTGAATAATACTAGGGCAAGTTTGGATCTTTTTTTCTTACAATAAGCACGAAGATTGAGGGAATGTTTGGTATGAAGGAAAATGTTTTCTTGTTTCTATGCACTTCTGATTTAGTTTATATATGGGCATTGCCCACCCTTTAAATTAAAAAAAAATGTAATCTAGGAAAACACTTCGTGGTGGAGTAAGGGGTGGTTAGTCAAGGGTTGAGGGTTTGAGGGGCATTGGGAAGTAGGGAGGAGAAAATGAGCTTGGAATACCTATTATGAAATTTGTTTTCCCTATTGCAATACGGAAGTGATTTTCTTAATTTAAAGGAGACGTTTTTTAAAACATTTTTGATCAACTAAACATGAAAAATTGCAACCAAACACGCCCTAATATTAAAATTGAGTTGATATATTCATTTTATAATGTTACTAATGTAGTAGAAAGAATTTTTAGCTTGTTTTATATCTTTGATATATTAGTAGGAGGATAAATTTAGGAAAAAATGTTTACCAATTCTCAAAAAAAAAAAAAAAAGGAAAAATGAGGTTAAAAAAATTCTTTTCTTTTACTCTCTAGAAGTCAACTACTTCCTGCACAACATATGCTATAAAAAGGGGACAAAAAGTCCAGAATGAAACAATTGAAAGCTCTTGGTTTATTTATTTTTGTCCGTTTAGTTTAGAATCTTAGTTGAGGAGATTATTAAGTACTGTAACCATATCAAGCTTAGGTGGTCCAAAAGTGTGTAATGCCTTAAACACCAAGCTAGAGTCTTTCAAGCTGGTATCCCTATTTATCATGTGACATTATTGGTTCTTGGCACTATAATGCTGGCTTTGAAACGACGAGATTTTTATTGAGTGATTTACTTCATAATTCGTGATGTGCGCACACATGTATATATTCGGATAGGTGTGTACGTACGTGTGAGCTGGAGCACAAGCGTAACAGACATCTAAAATATTCTATAGATCAACATCTGCTTTCTCTTTGACTTAATCCTTTTTTAATTACCTCTAATTATCTTTATTATGTAACAACATTCCTCTAATGACATGTCTGCGAGAATGTCTCCACTGGAAAGTAATTTTGTTTCATGGATATTATCCCTTTTGACCTAATGGCATTTATTTTAAAAGGTACATCAATTACCTCTGAGTTTGAATGATGAAATTGAATTCATTATTATAGTGTTACATGACCTTAAAATGGAACTTTAACAGCCAAATGGATAAAAGCACCCAACCATGTACCATATGTCCTTGCTTTTGAGGTTGTCTGATCGTGATGTAATTTTTGTAATCAAGTTTGACCTTCTTGTCTTCATTTTAAGCAGTAGACCTGATTTGCTTGATGCTGCACTTCTGCGACCTGGAAGGCTGGATCGGCTTCTCTTCTGTGATTTTCCTTCACAGCATGAAAGGTCGGAGATTCTTTCAGTTCTATCAAGAAAAGTAAGTCTGAGTTCTGACTGGGCACTAATTACAATCAAATCGCAAATTGATGTTAAATATGTGGATCATGAATAGTAGGTCCAGGGTATGCCTTTCCAGATTCAAGTTTCATTCAAATTAATTAATAATTAATAATTTTGACTGATTGTTTTTACATAACTGATAAGTAGAAAAGCAATAGGAATTAGAATAATGTTGATGTGACTATTTCTAAATTTTTTTGCAAAGAAACACTGCATACAAGTTGATTATCCACCTGCTGCATTCTAACTTGCGTCCTCTCTGTTTTACTTGGTGAAAAAAGTATGAGTTCTTTCCAATATAATGGCTAAACTTCTTTCCTCCACACAAATTAAACGATAATATAAACTAGTACTGCTATATGAAACAACCATGTCTACATCCCTAACTAGGTTGGTATTGCCTTTTGTATTATTTTAAGCTGCTGTGGCGTCATATCAACTGAACTTTTGCAATCTAATATTTTATACTATCCTCGCCAAACTCAATACAATATTTCAGTTTTATCTTTTAATTTCCGTGAAAATCAATCCCAGTCAATTAAGGTTGAATAAGAGAGCAGACGCAAGCAACAGGATTGTTAATTGTCAGCTTATCTACAGTTTCAAGTTAACTCAGCAAGTTGGATACATTAAGCTCCAAGCTGGTAGCCTTAAGTTCCTTCAAAACTGTGACAAGGTTTATATGCTTCTTCCACATTCAGCTACATGGCAATGGGGCTTGACTTGGTCGGATTTGCTCATATTTGCTGGAGAAATTGTGGCTGAATTCAATTTATGAATAACCTTGAAACACAAAGGGATGACTTGACTAAAGAGCTTGCAAATGAAATATCTCCTTTGTTGTATTCTCAGGGCAAAGGATGAAGAAAATTAGGTTAAAAGTTGGGTTCTAGAAGTAAAGGCTTTTGATTTTTGACTTCCATTCAGGCTTCCTTGGAAGTAGAGTGAAAAGGCTTTACCAGAATTGGTTTTCTCTTCCTTCCTATCTTTGTGTATTTACGAAATATAACAGCGAAGTGTTTTTTAAATGATATTCATTACCAGTGTTAAAGAAATGGTAGAAGGGAAACATGAGTGTTCCTATGAGTAATTTTGGGAGGGATGAAGACATTCTGGGATAAGTTACTTTCAAGTAAAAGCTTTTGCTTTGACGATGGTCCGTTAATTAACTCTAAAGCATACACTTCAGTTAGATGAAGACAGTAAACTGATTTACTTGCTTGATACGCAGTTACCATTGGCAAGTGATGTCGATTTGGATGTCGTAGCTCGTTTGACAGAAGGATTCAGTGGAGCTGACCTCCAAGCTCTTCTCTCTGATGCACAGCTTGAGGCTGTCCATGATCTTCTAGATAGTGAAAACGCTGGGAAGCCCGATAAGAAGCCGGTCATCTCTGATGCTCTTCTGAAATCAATTGCATCCAAGGCAAAATCATCTGTTTCTGATGCTGAAAAGCAGCGATTATATGATATCTACAGTCAGTTTTTGGATTCAAAACGATCAGTGGCTGCACAGGTACCGTGTTCTTTACTTACTACTGGTGTGGTTGATGATTTACATCTCTATTGCTTTCTTATATCATTAACTACCAACAACCATGTCTATGTACAGTCAAGAGATGCAAAAGGCAAAAGAGCAACCCTTGCTTAATGATCGACTGCTAGTCAAGCTCTATGTGGAAGTGGTTGCTAAAAAACACACTAGCCTGATCATTGAAGCTGCATTTCGGGTTGAACTTTGTAGGTAACGGCATTAGTTTGTGTTTTATAGTTGGTAAAATGTCTTGTTGTAGCATTGTGTTTCTCTCTGTGTGGCAACTGTTAAAAAGGGAAAAATGACAATTATCTGCTTGTCTTAGTTTTAGGAGAAGGGCTATTTAGTGTAGTAACTTTATTACAGTGGCAATATTTAGGATGGTAAAGGCCTCTTTTTGTCCAACATTGGACCAGGGGTGGATCCTTCTCTGCTCATCAATAATCATCATTGGCCCCTCTAATTAAAGTCTTTTTAGGAATCAGAAATAATAGAAGTCCATAGATTTGACATTATAAAGATAAATATTCTATACTAGTAGATAGTCTATTCTTAACTCTTAAAAATAAGCCCAGACAAATAAAAGCTGAAAATAAAAGTAATAATATTAAAAATATTATGTATCTTTTGTACGATAGAGTTGAGAAGGAATCGGCGCCATGTTAAATTTAACTATGATTTTATTGATTTTTTTAAAAAAATTATAATTTGGACTTATAGTCCATTTTTAATGTCTTAAAAGGCCAAATGAACGGCCCAAACCCATCTGATAATTCCAAAATGACCCTATACAATTTGAACTATGATTTTATTGGTTATTTGAAGCTGATTTTTTCTTTTTTGAAATATCTTATATGTGGCACTTGTTTGAAATATTTTTAATTGGAATAAAACTTATTTTCACTGATTTGAAGATGAAGAGCAAGAAAATTAGAAGTTTTGTTGTGAGAAGTAAAATGGGGTTGTTACACATTTGGTGTGAAGGATAAAAATAAATAATTTTGGATAAAAAAACAGTTCACGGATAAAATTTTGGTTTTGGAATAAGTTATCACATATACATTTTGAATAAGTTACCAAGATAATTTGTTTCTAACCAAACGATTAAAGGTGAAGTAGAGCATATAAAAAAGCAAAAATATCCAAAACAAAATATACCATAAAGTTAAGACTTACATGCACATTTTAAGAAAATCGATATATTTGGCCTATCTTATTTATTTCAAATGCAGGTCAACTTCAATTTTATAGTAAAAAAACGAACATCGAGAAGTCTTCAAAAGACTTTGTTTCCATCTGTGATATTTTCTGATAAACAATACAACCTTGTATAATTTTGTTTCAGAGAAAGAATATGTGTCCATAACTTAGTTTTAACCTCATAATCAACCACACTATTTTTATTATGACTTGAATTGGTAGGGATTGAAATAATGTTCACAGAGAAAGAATATGTGTCCATAACTTAGTTTTAACCTCATAATCAACCACACTATTTTTATTAGGACTTGAATTGGTAGGGATTGAAATAATGTTCACATATGAGGGCTTCGCTTAATTATTTTTCTCTTGGATGACTAGGAGAAACAAGTTATTTTACAGTTTGTAAGACAAAACTATAATACAAACATAAAAATTAGGAGTGACAATTTTTTTTATTGATAGTGGTTAATACTTAAATTTATACACCACCATCGTAAACATGTCCTTTTACCATTCTGGCCAAATTTTTATGGCCAAAAGGATTTTTCCAAAAACTTAATTTCTTACAAATACAACATTATGTACAATATATACTTACTTTTCCTACATCTCATCTCATTTTCCTCATCATTTTAGGAAGATAACTAAAGATTTTTCACTGAATTGATTTTGGTGAAGTAGTTTAAATAATAGCTTATTTCGATCAAATCGTGTATTAAGAAAGGAAAGAGAAAAAAAACAGAGTCAGCAACATGCAAAACTGAACAATTGAAGTAGATTGAAACATTGATGAAGTTCAACACATTTATATGATCGATATTTGTCACAGTCTAAGTTCATGAATCGTATTATCTGCTTTGGCCTGAGAAATAATCCTTTCTATATACTGCAATCTTTGTGGAATATCCATCAAAGAAACTAAAGCATCTACAAGCTTCAGATTTCGTGGACTCCGGGCACACACAGCCATAAGTAAACTATAACAAATAGAGATAGTAGCAGTTACTTTACTCAAGAAAGTGGGTTTGTTGGCTCAAAATGTACAACAGCTACAGATTATTTTCTTAAGCAAAACAGTAGGAACCTGTCATTTGTAGGTTTTCGCCAATCTTGACAGTTTCGAGAAAACAATGTTGCAATGCAATGTCAAGAGTGCAACAAACATAGGCTTCTAAGAAACCAAGCAGCCATCGAATGCCATAGTTGAAAATCACAACTGCAGTAAATCAAAAGCTCCAGTATGCTGAAACAAAACAACCTCCAACCTGGTCATGCTAAGCAATCTCCTGGTAACTAATCACAAGATTTCCAGATGATCTTGGAGTGCTTAACATTTTCTCAGCTAATTTCAATAAATGCCGCGACACACAGCTCTCTGAACAAAAAGTGCATGTTCTTCTCTCTTCTACGATAACAAGCTTCTGCAAAGCCTTTGCATTCTTTAGTAGAAACTTCAAAAATTTGAAAAGTTTACAAAAACCCGTTGTAGACCACATCCTGATACATTCTCCTACGCAGCCAACAATCTTAACATTCTTGAGATTAGGAAACAGAGGGTTTTGAATCCAACGCCAGAAATTGATGTCATTTACTTTGTCCAAATAGCTTTGCACATGCTTGCAGGAGGAATCATTATACTGGAACAAAGAATATAGTCAGGACCCAAAGTAGGTCTACAGCATAATGGAAATATTACACTAAATGATCTCAAAACCCATAAATATTGAACAGTTCACAGCAAATGATTATAATAGCTAATAGACTATCATAAATACTCATACAGTAAATGAAAAAAAGAGGTATACTTGTCGATGATCATTTCTTGAGCCCGTTAACTGGACAAAAAGCAACTACCCTGATCACTTAGTTTTTTTGTTCTATGGTAACAAAATATTCTAAGCGATTATTAATGTTATATTTGCATTCTCCTTAAGATACTTACTCCTTTTGAGGGAAAGTGGTTTAAAACTTCAAAAATCTTGAATAAACGTAAAAAAAAAAAAAAAGAGCAGATATCGAGAGGACTTACGATTTCAGATTTGATGTGTATGTTGAGTGACTCCAAACGAGGCAAGTTTTGCAATAGACTGGCTATACCATACATATTAGACTTCGATACACCCAGCTTTAGAGTTAGACATTTGCATCTCAATTTTGGTAGAATCACACTTTCAAGTCGCAACATGAACACGACCTGGTTGAAATAATCTCAGAGAAATAGGTAAAAGTTCGAGAAGAAAGCAACTACAAATAAATGTAATCGACAACCACTTGAAATAAAAACAAACCTCTGCAAACCAACTTCCAATTATCAGCTCTGTCACATTACTCAACTTCTCAAGATAGTCCAGAACAAGGTTTCTGGTTGCTTGATGATAAGAAGGACACTCGTCTTCATCAATCTCAGATTCCCTCTTGCCAACAGTAATACACATATCTCTAAAAGTGAGGCTGGCAATAACCAAAGAGGAGACATTGACTAGCCTACACTTGAGTTCTCCAAGATACCCTGAAATATCCAAATGCTTAAGATGTGGGGCATCAATTTCCAAAACCTCATTTCCTTGAACGTCAGGCAACAAATGGTTTGACAATGTTAGTCTCTTTAAATTTGAAGTAATTTTTAGACTACGAAACTTCTCACAAGACGACAGCTCCATAGCTTCCAAAGCAGGACAGCTTGACAGTAACTTCACAATATCGTCATCGTCTAAAGATGTTAAGTGCAGCGTTAGGCTCTTTAGAGAGTTCCAAGCTATGTTCAGTCGTTTATGAAACACCCAATTTGTCAAAGTCAATGTAATCAACGACGAACAAGTGTACATAGATTGAGGCAATTCATAAGAGAAATGTGAATGATATGGCTGTGCATAAATCGCAACATCTTGCACTTCTTTTCCCACAGCAAAATCAATCCATTGACTGATTTTTGAATCAGATATCCACAATTTAGGTTGCCAGAGTGTAGTACGCAAATCGAGTACGAATTTCTTGATTTCGGTAGAGGTAGAATGAATTAAAGCATTGTCTACAAAGGATTTGAACTTCCTAACGTCAAAGTAATTTGCATTAGAGAAATAGAAACTATGAATAGGAGTCCAGAGATTACGCCACCTTTTAGACAGTAGAGATGACGCGACGGCGTCTTTGGTGGGCAAAAGAGAGAGCATTTGTATGAGGATTTCGTCCGGCAACCCACTGATACAATCTTCTAGGGTTTCATTTTCAATCTTTCGTTTCTTCGACAATATGAAAGAATCACTGCTTCTACGAGAGAGATTTTTGCGTGAAGCCATTGTTTTGAATACAAATTGTTACAATCAAACTTCTTCTTCAACGATCAATCTCTCAAATTTGCTACCGCCATTTTCAATATAGAAAAGGAGTTTTGGAAATGGCGGTTTATATAAGGTCCACTAAAATACAGAGCTCTTCTAATTTTATTTTATTTAAAATACAATAATTTGCTTATATATGTTAGCAAATTCAAATTTTAGATTTTTTTTTTTAAAAAAAAAAAATTAGACTAAGACCACCCTATTTATCATTGAATATGATTGATATAACCAATTAACAATTAATTATTCAATTGCTATGAAAAATACATCAACTTTTTACTTGATGTAGAGAATTTATCCCAGTCGTGGTTTGAAGATGATGATTTGAAGATTCATTCGACAGAGAAGGGTGTCTTGGTTGCCGATACCGAGGTTGAATGAATCATTCTTATGAGATTTCGATTGAATAAACAATGGTTATTTCAAACACCGTCTACTGTCCCACCAACTGATCACTGGGTTCATGCCGCACAGAAATCGAGACCTGAGAAGGAGGTCGTAGGAGAGAGTCCAGCATAATAGAAATCATCTAAGCTGATAAGGACCTAGAAAAGGAGGATGCTAAGGAAGAAGGTAATGGAATTGAAAATACAAACTGAAGCAGAGAAGGCCTCATGTGAGAATGGAAAACTGGAGCATTTTGTCCATCGGTGGATGGAGAATCGCGAACATAATAATTTCTGGTTGACCATGTTCCAAGAAAAAAGATACTTTCGAGAAAGGACGAGCACGACTGAAGTGGCTATACAATTTCAGCATCTATATATATAAAAAGAAGGCAATTCTCTCCTTAAACTTGTTCACTAACGACATCATAATTCTTTTTTGATAATCTCAACATCACAATCAACTCAACTATTATTCAAAACCCATAAATATTAAAGTTATTTAAAAGAAAGTAAAAATGGTCAGAGCAATTCTTTTTCGATAAAAGAAAGCATTCAAATTCAAAATACCATATTCATAAAAGTAGAATTTTTTGGTTAAAATCATCCTTTACGTATAACTCAAACTTATGTTATATCCTTATGATATAATTGTAGGCAAAAATATTATTAATATTTTGGTAAATCATTGAATAAACACATCGTTTAACTATCCTAAAATGTGCAATAAACATCCCCTGTTATTCATAGGCGAATAATTTGGGATTTGTGTATTTCGAACTTGAAAACAAGGCAACTTGCATATGTTGAATGACAAAATAATAGGTTTCTCAATATTATTCCACAACAATTTTCATTATACGTACCTTTTTCACCAACAGAAAAACTACCCATATAAATAAAATACAAGGATCAGTATAATGAGTTAATTCCACATATATACAACATAACATTAAAATTCAAAAGTTGCTAAATTTACTTTAGAAGAAAATGAAACTGGAAAATTCATATATTATATGCCCGCAATTTGTTCAAACCTTTTATCAAATAAGTAGAGGGCATTTTACCTTGCCATAACAAATCTTGATCATGGTACTTTTACTTTTACTTTATAAATTCAATAGTTCTTTCAACATCATAAAGTTGGAATAAATTATTTTTATGCCTAAAAGCATAAAATAAAATAAAAAGTCGAACAAAATATGGAGATTTGAGGGAAATTATGTGCTATAAAAAGTACAATAATTTATTTAATTGATATAGAGAATTTCAGTAATTGCTATAAAAAATGTAATAACTTATTTATGATAGTAAATTCAAATAAAATTACTATTCAATTTAGATTTTCTTTTTAAATTAGACCAAGACCACCCTATTTATGAATTAAAATAATTGACATACTTAAACACACATGGTATGCAATCTCATTATTAAGGTGTAGGACTTATTTGCGGTTTAGGCTTTATTTGTAAGCGTTTTTTAGGGAAAATTATGCAAAAGGGCCACTCGGCCTTTTTGCTTTACCCAAAAATATGTCCAATTTTTAAAAATATATACTATAGCTATATTTTACATAATTGTGTTCCATAACAAACATAAATATATATATATAGTTATGCTCCATAGCAAATGTAAATATGTATATTTCATTATACATATATAAAAAAAATAGTTATATAATTCGGTATACATATACAAAGAAACCAGTTGTATAATTCGTCATACATATACAAAAGAAAATAGTTGTATACAAAAGACCGATTGTATAAAATGTTTATGTATAAAACGAGAAAAAGAAAAAGACAAAAGAAAATTGGGCAGGGGAATATTTGTATTGTATAATCATAAGTGTATAGGACGAATATATATATGTATTTGCATGTGTATATACAATTTTCTCTCGCTTTATACAAACTAAAACGTAATTTATACATTTCATTTCTGTTTGTATATGTGAGAAAGACGAGCGAGATCTGAGAGAGTGAAGAGCGAGATCTGGGAGAGAGGAGATAGGAGAATGAAAATATATGTATATATATAATTTTCTCTCGCTTTATACAAAAACAAACACATTTTATACATTTGTGTTTGTATAAAAGCGAGAGAAGGAGGGAACGAGAGAGGGAGTGTGGCGAGCGAGAGTTTGAGGGAGAGAGGCAACTGACAAACAGTTTGTTACATGATACAATTAAATCAAAGTGTGGTTATAGCATTTAATTTAAATTATTAATTTGTCATTATATACAACTTTGTCATTTTTAAAAGGGAAAATTACATGAATAAATAAAAATATCCTAGTTAATTAGCTAATAATTATAATTTGAATTAATTACGCTCGCAACATAATTTTAGCTATAGTTATGTCGTCTTTCTCCTCTCTTTTGTCTTTCTCCTCTTTTATACATATACAAATACACATTATACATACATACATACATATATATATTTCTAAAAACAAAACTGATAGTATAATTTTTTGAATTCTATAAGAGATGCTAGTTAATTTGGAGTGTCTTTGTGCAATGATTGAATTTGATAATAATATTATTCATTATATTTGAATATTAAAGGCAATTAAGTTCAAGTCTTTTAACACTGGGATCCTAATTATATTATTATTATTATTACTATTATTATTATTGTTGTTATTATTATTCAAATATTCATAATATATGAAAATTCTCTATAACTTTTTAAAAGTAAATCAATTTTGTTGTCCATTGTCAATGGATACTAATTAATTTGGAGAATATTTGTGCAATGGCTAATTTTGAGATTAATATAATTAATTGCATTTTAATATTATTCATTATTCAAATCTTACATTTAGATAATCACATTGCATATCATGTTTGACTAAATAACCATTTTTTCTGCACTATATATATGGGTTATTTCAGAAATATAATGAAAAACATAGATGGCGTTGATGTTTAAAACTATATGCTTCATTATTTTAGTTTGGACCACCATTGCCATTTGCTCGTTTGAAGGTTATGAGTCTAGTCGAAATGTAGATCTCATCCTTGAGGTATAATTTTCATATTAACAAATTTTATATTTCATTTTTTAATAAATAATTCGTAGTGAAATAAATTTATGCGTGTAGACTATCACAGAAATATTTATGATTGTGTAGATATTTATAAACAACCAGTTCTTTTGCGCTCAATGCCGCACAAAGAAAGAATTAAGGTGCAAGATTTATACTCATACAAATTAACTGATTTTTTCTTCTTTTCTTTTGACAAACAAAAGCTGATAACTCATAATTTTATTGCTTGTAATGTTTTGTATTTTTATCAAAGGTGAACCAAGTTTTGAAACTTATAATTTTTGAATTTGAATATAAATGTATAACTATACATTTTTTAACAATTTGTAAAGAAAAATCTTATACGAGTAATTGACATAAGATGTCTTCCCAAAATATTACTAATTTATGTTAAAAGTTACAGATCCATACTAGTTATCTTATTACAGGGTTGAGTTAGCCCAAATATTTCTTTATAAGATATAATAAATTCATAATTAAAATCAGATTCTTAATAAACTAGCCTTTGACGATTTCATATAAACATTCAATCAATTAGTGAAGCCATGAATCTTGTTAAAAACGTTGAAGATTTAATGCATAATTAAGTATAAAATTAATATTTAATATATAGTATATGTAGTGTAACTTTTGAAAGAAAAAAAAAGTTTAAGTGATCTCTCTTTGATTATCTCTATCCTCGTCATTAAAATATTAACCCTTATATGTATTTATTTTCAGTAATATTTTATGTTTACTTGAATACAATTTTCCTTGTATTTTCTTTGAAATTCATTCTTTTTTATTGAACGTATTGGCATTTTCAAAACAATAAAAGACAATTGCTAAGGAGCTACAAAAACAAAAATTAGTCAAAGCCAAGCGGTTGCAAAATGATGAAAATATTTATTTTATAGCAGAAGAGTTTTGGCTGAATAAAAAAGGATGTGCGATTGGAACGATCCCTAGCTAAGAAACTTCTTCAAACACTCATAACGTTGATATCGTTCTTCCACGTGCCAATCATATTATTTTAGTTTGAATTCGTCCTAAAAATCATTAGCTAAGTCAGTCTTCTAGGCAGTCTTTAGTAATTTTTCATTAATATCCAATATTAGTTCGTGATCATAAAAAAATAATCATTCTCACTTAGTCAAATCTAGCTCAACTTTTTATAATTTTTCATAAGATATAAAAGATTAAACATTTTTGGGATAATGTTCAAGTACCCCCTCAACCTATGCTCGAAATCTCAGAAACACACTTATACTATATTAAGAACGTATTACCCCCTGAAATTATTTTATTAATAATATTTTACCCCTTTTCGACCTACGTGGCACTATCTTGTGGATCCAACGATGGTTGACTTTTTTTTTCAAACTAGTGCCACGTAGGCTAAAAAGGGGTAGAAAATTACTTATAAAATAAGTTCAGAGGTGATAGGACCTTAGTATAATATAAATGTGTCTCTGTAATTTCGGGCATAGATTGAGGGATACTTGTGCATTTTCCCAACATTTTTTAATTAAGGCATGATAGGAAGAAACTAACGGTTCAAAGAAAAAAAACAGCTATTTTAATATATATTTTTCTGTATACAAA
Organism: Solanum corneliomulleri; assembly: GCA_027704805.1. Classification (NCBI taxonomy): domain Eukaryota; kingdom Viridiplantae; phylum Streptophyta; class Magnoliopsida; order Solanales; family Solanaceae; genus Solanum; species Solanum corneliomulleri. Next base: position 52,985,028 of record JAKWIY010003055.1, on the reverse strand, counting down.
ATTAAGCACACAAATACACTGGACACGAAATTTGAGTGCACACAAATATTTCATATATTTTTGAATGTTTTAACTTTTTTTAATTTTAAAGCATACATTACTTATTTGTTTTTTTCTTTTTCTACCCATAATCAATATGCATGATAGTGATGGATAACGATTAGCTATAATTGTTTGGATTTAATTTTTATTCTATATTTCTTTCTTTTTCCTAAAAAGTGATATCTTATAACCCTTAACCAATTTATTAAACTTGTATTCAAATTTTAAAAAATTAAAGTATAGAAAACCATTTACAACAGACTTTGTCGAATTGAGTATAGAACACTCAATTGACTGTATCTTCGAGGCGAACCAACATCTAAATTATTATTATATGGTTATCGTAACGAATATTACGCATGAGAAGAATAATGTTACAATGGCCATTGTAGAGGACTACATCTACTCTTATTGATTCAATTTCTCATTATATTTGTTGTATCACTGTATCAAAGCATTTCAGCTAATTTGTTTGTTTCATTGTAACACGACAAATTGTTAAAAGAAGTGAGAAGTCATGATTTATTTTATGAGCATTTTCTTATCGGATACAATGAAAATCGAATCGTTAATGACCAAAAACTGACAAAAATTATTTATTGATTTATATTGATTTAGCATATTCAAAAATTAAAAAAAAAAGAAGATAAATTAAACCAATAATACATAGACCAAATCGAACCAACCATACACATCCCTGACACATTTTTTCTGAAAAACATCAAAACTTAAAAGAAAGTAAACAATAAACAAAAATAATTTTCTTTACACTGCTAGTACATTTTTAGTAGAATATTTAAAAGTTACATTATGGTTCTTGAAATATGACATAGAATATTAAAAATGTAACATGAAGTATTAAAAAATTGTCACATTTCCAATTCCAAGCAATTTTTCCTTTTTTTAATCCAAACGCCAAACCTGCAATGATCATAAAACATTGAATCACTAGGAATAAACTTGTAACTTATGTGATAAGCATAGCTAATAACATAATATTTATGCATTTAACCTGAATTTTTCCATCAATAGAACCAGCAAATATCATTTCTCCATCTTTATCCACAGCTAAAGATGTTATTTTACTCTGTCCACCACTTTTCATCTTAATACAAGTCATCTTTGTTACTCTTTCTTGCAACCATACCTCTATGTTGCCTGATTTTGTCGCGGAAAATATCAAATCGTTGTTTACTGCTAGTCGTTGGATGTCTGAACCGGTTGTAAGTGTTCCAATGACGGCCTTGCTAGGGAGAGTAAATACCTTCACGAGCGCGATTATTGAGATTGACAAATCATGTCATGATGATCTAATTGTGACTAAACTTGTAATCAATGAGAAAATGTGTATTACCTTCCCTGACATTCCATCAACTAATGAACCACCAGCGAATACAACGTTCTTCTGTACTTGGAGGGAATAGATATTCTGTTTTCCCAACAACTTCTTGGCACCAGCATAAAATGTTGTTGATGTTTGAGTGCTTAAATCAACTTCCTGTCATGTGTTTCATTTGGTTTTCAGTGTCATGTCATTTGTCTAATCAAGAATATGACATCAATAGAGGAATGTAGGGAAACTCTGAAATGCTCATAGTATGACTCTCTCTGATTCAATTTATTTGTCTGGTTTTGACTAGAAACGGAGTTTAAGAAAGTCAGAGAAGGCTTTTTAATCTTGTCGTCTTAGACTAAAGATATGTAGAATGAAACGGAAGGAGTACCTGAATACTATAACCGGTGCATCCACAATAAAGCTTATCACCCATAATGGCAAGGCACTTGACATATTTTTGGAAGTTTATATGCTTGGGAACCCCTGACCAATTATAAACCTATCAAATTTGAGGTTGGTGAGTCATTTGCACTGTTAGCTCAAGGTTTAGTTTACTGAATAAACATTTATGGTTGGTTGTCTTAGGTTAACAAGTCTCGCGTGACAAGAGAAACTCGTGTTAAAATAAATCAAGACTACTGACCTTGACTCCTGTTGATTGAGATGTGAAGCATGCAAAATGAGTGTTAGCTATCAACTCAAGCACCGGCTCTTTCACATCATGAACTTGAAGACAGTGGATTTCCTCTTGATTTATAGCCCAAACCTACAAGATTTTATAACGATAATGAAGCCTTTTAGTATTCAGCATACCGAGATTAAGATGTTTCTTAGGGATCGATCACTTCAAAAGGCTTTCTCAGCGTTGTACTGTTAAAATCCTTAGTTGAACTCTGGTGCTTCGTTTAAGAGATTATAAGGCTATGTTTAAGAATTAAGCATTTCTTAGTCACTTTGATTAGACTTAAACAGAGCTTGTTGCTAGAAGGAGAGGTTACCCGGATTGTTCTGTCCAATGAACCACTATACAGTTTATCACATGAAGATGACACGTAAAGGCATGTAACCGCCTTTGAGTGTTCACGAGTTTCATGAATTAACCGAGGATTTCTTTTTCCAGTATCCCATACCTGAACAAAGAAAGATATACATGTTGGAGAAATGTAGCAGCAGATGATCAAAAGGAACTATGGCTGCTTACTAGGAAGGATCTTACCTTGATGGTTCCATCGGAGTGACTACTAATTAACCGACCTCTTACATGGAGCAGACAAAGAACTTCTCCATTCATCGAAACATCCATCTCAGGACATTCAGTATAACACCATAGTTCTGTCTGCAGTTCTAACTATTAGAACATGTAAAAGATGCACAACTATTAGTTAAGTACTTATTAGCATAGAAGTCACTTACAGCATCAATGCATGGCAAGTTCATCAAGGTTTTCATTATATCACTGACTACTGTTGAGTACTTTTTAAGTTTCCTCAAGTTTCTGCATAAACATTTCGCGTATATTCCCAGTTCGCTAAGTGCACCTTATAACATAAAGACCAAGCACCAGTTACCAATAAGATTCATAAAATCCTGTTTATGTACTTGCTAAGTAGTCAATCCAGCCTTACCTAAATCAGTAATAAAGCCTCTCAAAGCAAGAGCTGCCAAGATCTTTTCCTCGAGGTTCTTCGTTGACTGCAGCATCTGTATAAATTGCTCAAGCAACGACTTACGAGCAATATCTCTAATTCCAGTATCGGGAAAACTATAGAGCATGTGAATAAGCCATGTTGCTAGTATAAAGGAAGATTTTGCTATCTCCATGGAGGTGCTTGTAAGGCATTCCTCTAAAGCTTTGAATATTAATCCTTTCTCATGATTGCAAAGAACAAAAGCCATTCTATTTTCCCAAGAACTCAGTGCTTTTTCTTCCTCTTCCTATATACCATATGTTCAGTTAAGATTACTAGTTGCACAAATTGCACAATAACAAGCCAAATGGCTGAAGAACTTCATACCGTTGTATTTGTGATGTCATTTTCACCTGCTCTTTGTTTCTCTTCTTTTATCGTAGCATTGTACCGCTGATTAAATCTTGCAGTCTTGAGTAGACGGGCTTCAAGAAAGGACTTACCAGAGTTACACAGATGCCCGGAAAGAGATAACAGGGCATCGAGAGCCCTGAGCTGAGATGCAGGAAAGTCCTTTTCGTGAAGTGCTTCAATCAATGCGTCTATTGACTCTTCACGGTATATGCTCATTTTCCGTGGCACAACCAGAAGGTCAAGCTGCAGAAGAAGAGGAGCAATGGTAGATTTCTGCTCCATCGAAGCCATTTGTAGACAGACAAGAAGAGTGTGCATTGTACTAAATGCTCCCTCATCCTTAATTATCTGCAGAATCTGGTTGCACAATGTTCTCCTGAAATACAGTAAAAAGAACAAGCAAGTCAAAGGTGATTTTTATAAACTAAAATTTGAAAGAATAGAGTCTGTCATGTTTGTTTTGAATACCTGTTTAACAAAACTAACTCATAAAGAAGTTCTATGCATGTTGCCTTCACGCTATCGCTTCCTGTGTGAATTAACTCAAGAACAGGAGATAACTCAATTCTACTAGCTATTGTATTTCTGCAACTCTTATCAGCCCGAATACAGAATAAAAGTATGCATACGATTAACTCTCTTCCATTTTCATGTTCTAGGCACTTCAACAAGGCAGGAATACCATTTCCTGATATAATCTGTATAGCATTGAAAGATCGGTCACTCTCACCTCCTCCGGTTATAATTTGTTCGAGCAACGCAACAGCTGCTTCCTTTGTTCCTATTGTGAACTGAAAATGACTAGAATCCTCATTTCTGTTTGATATGATCTGAGTAAGAGAGGGTACAAAATTATGAGCTGAAAGTTGAGAGAATGATGGCCTGAGTAGGTAGATAAGTACTGCTGCTTCAGGAAGACCATCTTTCAATAAAGTAGCAAGGCACTCAAAATCTGAGTCTACACTTGTGAGGATCTCGCCAATGCTATCATCTGCATACAGTAGCTCGGACAAGATATAAATTGTCGTCTTCAATACTTCTCTCTTTATGGAAGCTGATAGTACCTCTACAAATCCATTCACTATTGTTGGTGCTGATAAATAAGAGTGAACTCCTTGAGATTCAAGTTTCGAGTCATTCCATATCTTTGCTATTGTCAGAATGGCTTCTTCACATTCTTGTAAGTCCTCTGAAGTGCACAGACATGAAACATGAGGTTTTAAGCCATTGATAATTGCTTCAGTTGCTGCTTGAGAAATTACACTAGTAGGTGACATTGATACAGCTGCTCGCATAAATCTTCGTGATCTTTGTTCCACGATTTCCTCTATCCTCCGATGATTGGGATGATTAAATGTCGGAGATGGAGTAGACTCAGATGATCTCTCTCTTGAAGACGGAATATTTAAATAACTTCGCGGTGTTTGAGAGTACGAAAACTCCTGAGCTAGATCAGGGTGTTGTTCCCTCCAAGAGGTTATCAGTCTCTTTAGGACATAATTGGTTTTAGGAAGAGTAGCTGCAGATAAAGACTGCCTAGTAATGGGGCATGTTGTATTACCTCTTTTTATCCATTCCTGGATGGCTTTCCCTTCGTATGTTTGACCGGTTTCAAGGGTAACGGGATCATTGAATATCTGTCCAGTTATTGGACAGACAAAATCTTTCGGTGGCCTTGATGGAGCAGTCGACTTCTCTGACAATGGGAGAGAAATGCAGCTGAGACTTCCTTCATCACTATTATTCGGAGAGCTGTCATTGTTCGAAGAGATATATAAAAATTCTATCACTTTCTATATCAGAAACTAGAAATGACTTGTACAGACATACCCTTTTTCTAAGGATTGACTAAGGCTCCGCCTTCGAGCATTTCTTTTCCCCACAGTTTCATGCTGCACCTACATGTGTAAGCAACTATCATAGCAAGTCTCGGAACAATTGGTAGGAAAAAATCATTTAAGTAAGGATATGAAACATACTGTCCTTTCTTCATCTGAGTCTGCAGAGTTAATTTTTAACTCTTGGGATAAATGCAAAGATTTAGACATGGAGGAGTCCTTAACACGTCCAGACAAGAGGCGTAACACAGGTACACCTTTTCTCGAGGGGGTGTCTGATTTTTTTGGTGAAGGCTCTTGTGAATAAGGAGTTTTAGGGGACTCCACTTTAGGGGAGTCCATTGAAAGGAAGGCCTTGGGAGATTGCTTTTGGTTTATATTAATTTGCTCGACTTTCGACCTGGCTTCTACATAGGATGAACTGTTTTCCTGATTCCTTTTATTTGATGCAATGTGTACATGAGGCTCAGGTTCATAATCTTCTTCATCCTCCTCAGGAATTCCTTTCTGAGTATGACAAGAAAGAGCAATACATTAACTTGAATAAACTCTGCAAATTTATCACCAATTCATAATGTAACAAGATGTAGCAAAGATAAAGGCGAAAAAACTAACTACTGGATCCCAAGTTGTGGAGTCCTCCTGATTATCGTACGATGAAGAAGTCATATTCAATCTGCTAAAGGAGTAGAGAGAAAAATGATGCATTTCCTTTATAGAGTTCTCATAAACCATAACAAATATTCAGTAATGGGCCTTACCTCGACTCTCCCTTTGCATTCTCCTTCACTCTCAGAATAGGTGTAAACCCGGCACTCTTAGGTAAGATTGGGCCAAATTTGACATAATCAGGAATTGAACGGCGTACTTCATGCAGTGGAGTCATCGGTGGCTCAGCGATAGGCAACAGAGGAATTGCCTTCTTTGAAGTTGCAGAATCATAGTTTATGCAGTCCTTGTAGAATTTTGCATAAAGCCTTGTATTGTCATCCAATGATTGCCCATAAAGCTGCTCGAGTTTCTGCATTTTCTCGGCTTGATCAGGTCTTACAGAGAATATCAAAGACTCATTAAAATCATGATCAAAATCCATAGTGAAAGACAAGTCACTGGAATCAGGAATGACATCCATCACTATCCGGTGTCTCTCCTCCGAGTACCACCCTACAATTGAGCTCATGTGTGGAAGAAACAGACATTTCCAAAGCTCAGGTGCAAAATCTATCCGCGAGAAGAAAGGATCAATAATAAACATCTCCAGGATATGAAGTACCGTATTGTTTACGTTGTTTCTCAACTTCCACAAGTAAGATAGGTTCAAATGAGCCCAAGCAGATAGATAGAAATTAGGCACCCCTGCAGTTTTCTGGCTAGAATCCAACATAGCACACACTTGTAACATTTTTTCCGCGTAATCTAATCTAGCCATCTTAGTTTCAATGTTTGATGTGTTGATTGCCTCTTCAAGTGCATCAATTCCCCAGTCCAAATTAGCTAAAACTGCTTGATCAGAGTATCGAACTTCTGTATCTTTATCTGAACTTCCATCTTCAGCTGCTAACCTCTCAGCACATTGCTCTTTATGCGACGTTCTTTGTTCCTTGTCAATCAGCCTATCTTGAATGAAACTTCCTACAGAAGTGATCAAGGACCTAACTATATCTTCCTGATCCATTTCAAATCTATAATTTCCAGCCATTTTTTCACGCGATAATCAAATGTATGTAGGATTCAAATTCAATAGAACGCGATCCAAATACTTCAAGCAAAATCAAATGTGACAATATCAGAAACATGAGAATGCAGAAAAGCTATACAAAAACATTGAAGACTTCATCAAGTGTATGAGAACAAGTACATTTGTATGGTAAAACTAGTACAACTACATATTTAACACTGAAAAATGAAAACTACAAAGTATAAAATTATTAAGCCTACTAATATTTTGTTTTAGTATAGGATTCAGCAAATTAACATGTAAGTTTTTGATTATTTATTTATCTAAAATTTGGAAAGAACTAATTACAATATGACAATTAATTTAGAAACTCTAAAACCCTCTATCCTCAATTTCAAAAACACTTAGTATGTATAACAACATCTCTAGCTAGGATCGAACACGCGAACTTAAGAAAGTTTAACTACACCTTATGTCAAAGATATGTCAATACTGATGAAACCTATCTATACAATATAAATTTCCGATAAAAAAGTGTCACTCGACACCTGTCGAGCAAGGATAGCTCCAAGGTTATATATACCTCCTTAAAAATATGATAGAAAATAAGAAATATTACCTGCTACAATATGGACGTAAAATATATAATGTGAGAGAAATATGTACACCTGGATTTCATCAGAAAATTTATAGTCATCAAATATATCAATCTTTTTGTTTTTAGATCATTAAGTCAATACCTCAAAATCTACAACCAGAATTTTAGAGAGAGTTAGAAAGCTAAGATTAGAAAATTAATTAAACTAATTATATAAGTAATTAAATTAATAGCAGACGGCCGGCTAAATTAACTAAAGTATCAATCAATTCCAATATATTGACATAGTCAACATATTTTTATACTATACTCATACTTATGCATTAATTAAAAATTTTTAAAAATACTATAGTTTTTTTTTAAATAATTGTTCCTTTTGTCATATAGAGAAGACAAAAAGGTATCTAATGTTTTTGGTTTGTTAGTATGGATTATTCCTTATTTCCACATAATTGCCTCTTCAACTCTCTATCATTCCGTATCATATTAATTAATTAATCGAGTTCTCTCGTAAATATTTTAACGAGTAATTTTCTAAGATAGTCATCCATATTTGAGAAATTACCTAGGAATATCACTTATGTTTGTTTTAGGACTATAATATCACCCAACTTTACCTATTTTTCTGAAACTATACTTGACGCAAAAATACATTATCTCTCTCCTATTAGAATATCATGTCACATTATTTATTTTTCTATTATTAAAAAAGTATGCTTTAAACATATTTAAACATTAGGTTGCAATATGTGTTTTTCTTAAAAATACCGTTTCCTATTTATGTTTTTTGAATTTTTTTTTTTTTAGATATATAAAGATAAATTTTAAAATGAATGAAAAAAATACCTCATTTCTACGACTAACTACTAATGGACTATTTTAACTATTTTTTAAAAATAAGTTTTTTAATTTTTTAATGATAATTATTATTTTTTACTATAAGTTTTTTAATTAATTTTAAAATAATAATTATACTTTTTTATGGTGCACTTTTTCTTCTCCTATTTAGATAGATATTTCTACATTTCATTTTGTTGGAGCAATCCGTTAAATTGTTGTAAGTGTGATAAATATAAATAGACATTACAGTTTTTTTTATAAAATAATTTAATTTTTAGTTTTTATTTTTTAATCTTAAAATTGAAATTTGAAGCATTTAAAGATCTTTCATTTTTAATAGATCTTTCATTTTTTCAAATTTACAAAAATTTCATTTTTTTCCTTTAAAATTGAAATTAGAGGAATTTAAAAATCATCCATTTTTTGTTGTTACAGTTTTTTTAAATAAAAGACTTTTATTTTCTATTTAAAATAGCTATATTGAAATTCTTGTTTTTTTTAATTACAAAACCTATTTCTCTCGCTTCGCATCCATGGCTGAATGGTTAAAGCGCCCAACTCATAATTGGCGAATTTGTAGGTTCAACTCCTACTGGATGCACACCAATGTATTTTTAGAGCATATTTAAAATGATTTTTGAAAAATTAAAATTCTTAAATATTTGTGGTGCTGACATTTGAAACTTTTTACTTCTCTTATTATATATATAGATAGATTTTTTAAAAAAAATAGACAAATCCATATATTATACCCAGTAAAAAAATTACATTAAGAACTGTAATATGAGCTCCTTCGATTTTTCAAAAAAATATGAGTTCCTCCGGTTCTTTAAAAGAATTAGAAAAATATTAATAATAAATTAAAAAATGTGACATGGCACCCTAATAGGAAAGAAATAATGTATTTTTTGTGTCAAGTATATTTTGAGGAAAATAGGCAAAGTTGAATGATATTGTAGTCTTAAAGAAATATAAGTGATATTCCTAGATAATTTTCCAAAACATGAATGACTATATTGAAAAATTACTCTATTTTAATTAATGCCCAGATGATATATTTATTTATTTTTATATATACACTTCTTGTTTGTCCATTAAATTAACGTGTCAAAGTTAGGGTCCTCCAGTATTCTAGATTTGATATAATAAATTGACCTTGTTTATCTAAATGTAAGTTCATTGATTGTGCATCTATCACATTAAAAACATTCTAGGAATAAATTACTCAATACATGTATTATATTTTTTTTATTTTTAATACCTTCTTCTATTTTTTAAAAAAAATTAAAATTTTTTATTTCTCTCCTATTATATTTTTTGAGTTAATATTTAATGTATCTAAATTACATATTTTGTATCCGATTTATTTTATAATATAACGAGTTAGTTTTTTAATGTATTCAAACTACATATTATGTATCCGATTTAAATTATAATGTACTTAAAATACTCTTTAATGTATCCAAAAGTTACAATTTATAAGGGATTATTATAATTTTAAAAAATAAAATGTAATTTACTATTTACACGATTGAATTTACGTAAGTTATTACTTGCAAAGGTATTCTAACCTTCGAGAAGTACAATAGCTCCACTTTTCGCCTTATAGATTAAAAATAAGTTTTCTTAATATGTGGCCTTGCATGGCCTCGATCATATATTAAGTATATCATTTTTCTGATAAACATCAAGCCCAAAGTAATTTTTCAAAAAAATAAAATAAAATAAAGCAACAATAATTCAAAAGAAATTGCATGATATTAAATTTCATTAAAAACAATTTTAGATTTTAATTACATTTCATACTACGTACGGCCACTAAATAGTCTTAAATGACGGTGTGTATAAAAATATAATTATTACGTAGTTAAAGAAGTACAAATTTGTCAATTTATCATAATGCATTAAATTGAACATTGATGATAACTTGATTAAGTTTATTCAATAATTTTAATTTTAAATTAATCATTAGGTGACTAAAGCGAGTCAACCAAACTGAATCTAGCTAGTTCAACCAAACTTTAGTCAAATCGTGTTAATCCAAAATAAATTTTGATCTAAGGATTAATAAGATTTATTTATTTTTACAATGATACTTGACCTCGATTAATTAAATTATGAGAACTTAGCTGAGCAAATAAATACTTTTTCTGGTTAAGAAAATAAACTAAACTAAAAGATTTACTACAACAACCACAATTTTTAGCAGTAATAACAAATATACATATATTCGTAAATAGTGATAAAAATTTTATCGGCATTAGTTAATTGTCCTTAGATTCATTATCGATATAGACTTTTGTAAAGACGGCTAACTATCGTTAAAAATACATATTTAGCGATAATTAAATTATTATCAATAATTAATTGCTAAGAACGAGGTTCAATAATCCTCTTTTGAATCTCTTATTTATTTTCTCATGATTAATTGCTAAGAACGAGGTTCAATAATCCTCTTTTGAATCTCTTATTTATTTTTTCATGATTAATTGCTAAGAACGAGGTTCAATAGTCCTCTTTTGAATCTCTTATTTATTTTCTCATGTGATTGACTCCCAAGCGATACCGAAATCACTAAAGATCCAAAATCATCTTAAAGATAATTAATTAGGATCATACTATAATAGTCTTATCTTACCCAAAAAATTTAAATAAGATTTCAACAATATAACAAAAAAGTAAATCCCACTAAATCCCTTTCTAAATTTTTTGGATTTGAAAAACAATATCTTCTTCACTTTTTGAAATGGTTAATAAACTCCTATAATTTTAAATTTTATGTATCTTTAAAAGGTTATAAATAAATATTTGTCAACTTTGACAGACTCAAAAAGTAAAAAGAAATATTGGTGCCAAAAATCAAGTGGACATATTTTTCCAATGCCAAAAATACCATCGGCATCTTAACTATTTTTCTTCTTGTTTGTGCAAAATACTTTTTATTTCAATCTTAATATAGAAAAGGAGAAACCAAATTTGTTTTTGACTCTCTTCCAATTTATAGGACATTTCGTTTTAGCCAATTTTAAAAAAAGATATATTTTTATACTCACAAAAAATTTACCATTTTAAAATATGTATTTTATTTTTAATGAGATGATTTATAGTCATAAAAATACTTATAACATATTGTAATCACAATTTTCAAAAATATTTCTTTTTTAATCATTATATCATATCGAACATTATCATATAAATTAAAACGAAGAATAGTTGTTGGGCATTTATGTGGGACACTTTATGGTGACGAGAAAACCCTTTCGCCAAAAATAATAGTACAAGGAATGTATGGAGGAAATTAAAACCCAAGTGTCGGTGACAATGGCTTGAGAGCATTAGTGGAAAATGAAGTGGTCTCTTTGTTTTGTTTTTTTCTTATTAGTCTAGTGTTCAAAGTCCATATTGAATTCGTAATTAAATTTGAATGTGAATTTGCAGAGTTAATTCGGAAGTAGCGCTCTTAATAAGATTTTTTTTTCATATTCAAAACATAAATTTGAGATTTTAAATTAAAAAGTAAAATATTTTCACCACTGCACCACGATCCGCGATGGTCCATTGGATTTTTTATTGGTGTACAGCTTCACTTTTCATCAGTGTAGAACTATGTGTTTTATGTTGAAGATAGCATTATAATCTATTCACAGATCATATATTATTTTGATCTTCCACTATATGACATCTTTCATCATCTGAAACAGACATAAAAATGACGAAACATGTGAGGAAATTTAAACATGATAATGACCTCCACCAAGAAAGGAAATTAAAAGTACTGAAAAATATCATAATCTTTTTGATGAGAAATTCAAGGGAATTACATTACTATTTACTATAATTCTCAATTTGACAAGTTTATTGAATACAACATATACACTTCAAGTAAAGGGTCATGAGTTCTTGATTTTCTGATTGAGAAATGAACTGACCCTCTTCTATCACAAAAACTTGCACATCAAAATGTTATCTAGTTAATCACTAAAAGGGGAGGAGGAGGGCACCACCATAACAACCTCTCATCCAAAAAACCCCACCAAATAACCCCGATCGACCTTCGAGTTGAAGGCGATGAGTAAAAATGTATGATACGCTATACATAAGAATCATAAACGGGAACGAGTATGATGAAAATTGGATTTGGTTAGTCAAAGCTTGATGATCGGCTCCATCTCCCTCGTTAATAGTCCTCTAACGAGACATTGTGCTCAATGCTGCTTATCGAGAGAGAATCCTCTTCAACGCCGAGTAATGCAAGGTTAAGGTGTGACCGGAGATTAGAATGTGAAAAGGTGTCATCTTCCAACATATCGGCTCCTTCCATGCCATTTATGGGTAGCTTTGTGTCGGATCCTTCTGAACCATTGACTTGTAACCTTGCCCACTTGGTTGTTTCATCATCGCCTTTGAGCAGCTTTGAAACCTGCAAATGTCAGGCGTGTAAACATTAAGAGACTTCTATATCTAGACCTAAATCGACGAGACCAGGGGAGTTGAACAATATTGCATCATGACAAGTGCCTCAACTCTAATGCTTCACGCTTGATTATTGCTAGTTTCAGTTAAAAGCTAAAAGGATTCGTCAAACATCACGTGCCTGATTACTCATAGTTTTTGCAAAGCCAGAATCAGCAAGGGTATATGACTTACAATGCTCATTTGTGGTCGAGCTCGTGGAGCACGTCTGATACAAAGGCCAGCAGCCAGCACCATCCTTTCTACTAGTTCACAATCGTAATCAGAACTCAACTGTGGGTCTAGTAACTGGGCATACTTCCCACTAGTTAGAATTGGCTTTGCCTGCAAATTTGGATACTTGATATTGTAGTTAATGATACAAAACCGACTTAGTTACATGCCAATTAATGAGATGAGCATGCAGGACTAACCCAAATAACCAGGCTCTCTTGGCCCTTCGGACAATTGCTACTTATGGGCTTTCTTCCTGAAATAAGCTCAAGAAGCACTACTCCAAATGCATAGACATCAATCTTGTCATTAACCTTTCCATACATGAAATATTCTGGAGCCAAGTAACTGCAGCAAAGCACATTTAAAGGGAATAACACATCAGAGATGTTCTATTCAATTTCTCTTTGAACAAGTCCACATTGTTTTATATGATAAGAACTTATAGACAAGAATCTAGTTTTCATCAAAAATCCTACAAAACAAATCATATTCTCTTTCACCAAGTTTGAACAGGACTAGATAGCTAAAGAAGTTACATACCCGAAGGTTCCAGCTACATCAGTACATGTAATATGAGATGAGGTGGTTGTTGCCCATTTAGCAAGTCCAAAATCAGAGAGCTGAAAAAGGAAAAGGCAAATTAAACTGCTAGCTACATCAAAGTAGCCATCTTTATCCCAATGAAGAAGGGAAATAAGCAGCAAAGAGTAAAAGAGCATTACCTGAGGCTCAAAATCATCACACAGTAGTATATTTGACGATTTTACATCACGGTGGATCACTGGTTGATCATCTCTGCCATGAAGATATTCTAGTGCCTCGGCAACACCAACAGCAACTTTGTATCTCTCTTTCCACCCAAAGGCGAGTGGATTCTTATTATTACCTAAATGAACAACCTCCAGAGTCAAAAAGATTGAAGAACAAAAAAAACTCTCATAACTCTAATTCTACTTCTAGACAATATTTTGCCTCTAAAAACATAAAAGTTGTTAGCATACCATGTAGATTCTCTTCAAGGCTTCCCCTAGATAGAAAATCATATACAAGGAGAAGGTGGTTGTCCTCAAAACAGAATCCAAATAGGGAGATTATGTTTTTGTGACTCAAAGCAGTAATAATCTCAATTTCCAAAACAAACTCTCGCACTGCATCTTCGGATTGTTTTAAGATCTTCACAGCAAGTTCTTTGCCATCAGGAAGGCAGCCTTTGAAAACCTGACTGCTTCCTCCTTTACCAATAATGTTCTCTGTAGTCATGAAAATGAATGTGAGACAGCTATAAAACATGCACTTTGACATTTTTTGTGAATCTACAACTGAGAAAAGCACAAACCTGAGGCGAAGTTCACGGTTGCCAAGAGAAGTTCCTGGAATTTAAACAACCTACACGTTGCAGAGTACTTCACATGAAGTCCATCCAGTTCTCTTGCTAAGGCTCTTGGAGAATTTTCTGGAGAAGATTTTGAGGACGTTGTCTCGTGATTGACAGGAACAATTGCACCACTTTTTTCGTCTAGTGCAGGAGCTTGACTTTCATCAGCAGCAGAGTGTAGATCTCTCCTGTCTGCATCCTCAATGCACAAAAGATGTCTAGTCGGCAGACACAATGCCCACTGGACAACTGAGAGTTTTCTTATTGACAAAGTGTCTGCAGTTTGTTGATTTGATAAAATGGCTCGGTGAAGCAATGGCCAACCAGGCCTCACTTCAGGCAAATCCTTTACTAGCAATGTAATCGAACTAGATCCTGGTTCCTGGCTTTGCACAGGTACTATCGCCATTGAATTATCATCATGATTACTGTCTGAAGGCTCTTCGTGTGTTTGGGTGCAAGAATTATCAGGCAACAGACAGTTGGGTGAACAAACTGAACAGTTCTGTCTAAGGGAATTCTCGACTGATGCAGAAGCAGCTTTCAGTAATGCCTCACCTAGAGTCTGATAACCACCTTCCCTGCAGGAATTTGTTGGCCTCAGCCCAGTGCTGTCATTTAATACTTTCGAGTTCTTAGTCAGCGTCCGCTGAATTACACTAAGCAAACGATTCCCATGGTGATGCTCAAGTTCTACATACATGAAGCAGTCAACAAAAAAGTTAAGTCAGTTAAGACGAATTACAAATCCTGCTCAATCAACCAAAAGGAAACAAATGCAATGCCAACCTTTTGAACTGGCATACGATGCTAACGAAGCCTCCCTTTGAAAAACAACCTTCCCATTATTAACAGCCAATACGGAACAATCTTTAGGCAACTTTCTAGCACAGTACTTTGCAACTGAAGCTGATGATCGTATAGTATGATTCGCAGTACCAACTATAACATCAGTTGCTAAGTAAGCATTCGCCTCACGAACAATAATTTTTCGGATTGATGTACCTCTACATATCTTTAACTTAAGATCCACCTGCAATGGTTGTACCCAAAAAATATCAAACCAGCAAGACATCTCAACCCTATAAAGCAAACTAACAAAAACACTTCATGACGCCAATAAGATCATCTTTCTTGTCCTTATTTATGGCAATGAAATCATCACCAAATAATAAATGCTTCAATATTTCCATCCACCAACAATGACATAATCCAATTCAACCCCACCCCCACCGCCAAATAAAAAAATTGAGAGGTTCTTTTTACCTGCTTGAGATTACAGAAACCTTCATAAACTACAAGAACTGAATCAAATGCTTTGACCAACGACAACAATGAGGATTTCCCATCACGATCCACAATTTCTGAACCAGAAAACAATATTCATTTCACCCAAAGAATCAAAAATCCTAACAAACACAGAAATGAAAAAAATGAAAAGGGAAAACAAGTTATAGAAAAAAGTTCCAACTCAGAAGACGACAAAAATTTCATTCACATCATCAAAAGACGACAAATTTCACTGGGATTGGGAAAGAGAGAATGTACCAAAACTCATAAAAATCTTTCAGAAACAGAGAAAACAATCTCAATTTCCTGGTAAACACTTCCCAGAACAAATTCAGAGAAAATGATTTCCAAAAATTTAGTTTTCAGAAAAGTGACAAAAAAACTCACACCAAGTTTCCCAATTTCAGCTCAAAAAACAAACAAGATTATAAGAAAAAAATTTACACCCGTAAAAAATCAAGAAATCATTTCATTTTCCAAAATAATTCAACAATCTAAAAATTAATTTGTTTCAAAAACAAGAAAAAGAGAATACCGACCATTATTATTCAAAACATGAAGAGCAATAACTCGATCACCAGGTTGAGCAACTTTAACAAGAGCCCATGTTAAAAGCTCTCTACTTGCACCATCAAGCTTCATTCCAACAACAACAGTTCTGTCAACATCTTCTCCGGCAGAAAGAATACACTCAAGCTGTGTCATTTTTTTTCTAACACTATGCTAGTCTTTTTGCCGCCGGCGGGATGATTTTATTCAGGTAAAAGGGAAAAGGGTATTCATATATAAGCCTAAAAATTAGCGATTGGTAAAAAAAATGATTTTTTTTTTGGTATAAGAGAAGCAGCAGAGTTTGTAAGGTTAGCTAGAGAGAAGAAATGGTGAGAGAAAGAGAAAAGTGTGTTTATTTGAAGTAACAATGATGACTTGTCTTTCTTGTTTGGTCCACTTTTGGGTGTTTTTAGCTTTTCATACCAACAAGTTAAACCGCCCATCACCCCACATTAAATACGCAACTCAACTATTTTTTTATTCATTTTATTTTACATGTCATCATTTAATTTAATATAATATTTTTTAAAAAAAAATAAATATATGTCTAAATTATCGTAAATGATATTCATATTTTTTTATCATGTTTTTGAGACATTGATGTTCACGTTTTATTAGTATAAAAGATATATATGCTCTAGTTTTTTGGTGATTAGGACACCAATACCCTAAAAGTATGACGGAGATATCTGCATACCATTTACGATAGTTTAAAAAATGTATTTATCTTTCCCTTTAAAAAGGTATTGAAAATAGTTTTTAATTTGATGGAGATTATTATGGTAGAATTATTGACAGCTTGACTAACTTAGCTTAGATACACTCTTAATTTGTTATGACATAAGAAATGGTTTCAAATTATTGTATGAGTATAAGACTCTTATAAAAAGATTAAAGAAGTATTGGAAACACCTATAAACTTGACGAGAATGTAAAGATGTATTTCACTCATGTTATTAGATTTGATATGCATTTAAGCTCAACTAGTCAAATAAAAGAGTGTTTTAAGGCTATCAATAATTATGATATGAAATTAATTATTCGTGTCAAGCTTAACAATATTTTCAATATATATTTTTAAAATATTTATATGATTATAAAATAAACTTTTTTAATTATAATAAGATAATATTTCTTATAGACCAAAAGTATTTATTTTGTTGTTATTGCCTATATAGTTGGATCTTGGAATGTTTTTTGGAAGAAATAGTACACCCCATTGAGCATCCGATTAAGATTTGATCGTTGATTCTAACATGACGTTATTAAATTTTGAATATTAACTTTACATATTAATAAATTATATTAATAATTTAAGATATCTAAAAAATATATTAAAAAAATAAAAATAAAAGTTATTTGAATTTTGAAGTTGATGAAATATTACTTAGTTTGGAATGGAGAGATTAATCATTTTTCTTTGCTAGAATTTAGTACTAGTAGATATTGGATTAGATTTTAATCAAAATTTTGTATTAAAAAGTTTCGATTTCTACTAGTTTTTGGTTGTTGGAATTTTCCTTATAAAATTTCAAAATTTTTAAGATTTTAAATCGTTTGCAAATGTGTTTAGATTACATTTTAAATTTATCAATAACTTTAAGCGCTAAATAAGTAGTAGATATTCATAAGTTGTCCCACTCTAAATTTTATTATATGGCATAATCAAATTAAAAGTAAGTCTTTGGCATGGACATATGAAATAATTAATTTTGTGATATAATATTAAGAAGAAGATTATAAGAGGAGAGAACATCTCTATCAAAGTATTTTTTTTTAATGGATAATCAAATATTAATACCAAACTAGAAATCAAATCTGTTATATGAATTCCAAACAATTGTAAGAGGAAAAAAATGGAGAGTTATGCAATTTTAATATTATTAAGAAGACCAAATCGTATATTCCTTTAATTTTTTTTCTCCTAATCCATCAAGTGGGATTTCATTTAGTCATATAATTAGTTAGTTAGGTTATATGATTGAATTATAAAATTCACATCTAATTATAAGTTAAACAAATACTTATGTGATTCTTTTTTCTTGGAGATCAACAATCACCAACTTTATGTTAATTAGACATTTGTAAAAATAAATAAAAAATCTAGTGGATTTAGTTCTAAACACAATATAGGTCAATAGAATGGTATTAATTAAGTGGGATTTTATTTAGTCATAATTAGATTATATGATTGGAAATACAAAATTCACACCAAATTATAAGTTAAATTAAACAAATACTTATATGGTTCTTTTTTCTTGGAGATCAACAATCACCAACTTTATGTTAATTAGATCTTTATAAAAATAAGCGTTTTTGGCTTTTTATTTCAAAACACAATTCAATAGATATTAATTATTCATTCAAATTTAATAGATTACTTTCATTTTCTAAGTGTCAATTTAACTTTTTCTTAAATGAGTCTTACAAATTTGTAAACGTTGTTTTCTTATGATTCCTTAACTTTTAATCATTAGAGATCTCGAATAGTCATCAATATTAATTAAAAGAATCTTATTAAAATGCATTTTTTACTATTATAAAATAAGTCTTACAAATTATACATATAACGTAAATGTAAATTAATCAAGACTTTAATACAATACTGATTAAAAAAAAACAAAAAAAATCATTCAAAAGTTAGAAACTGAAGATGAAATGAGGCCATCAAAACAGGTAACAAATATCAAAGATATTGGTTTAAGTTAATTTATAATCATTAAGTAACAATCTTCCACAGCTCTTTTTTACCAAAATGTTAACGTCTATTACAATGAAGGCGTTTGTTGTCAAGGGCATTGAATTGATTCTCTTTAGTCCGGTTATTTCGGATAACGCTTCTATTATAGATTGTATTATTATAATTATTGACACATAATTAAATAATATTTATTTTTTAGATACTGTTATTGCTTTTTTTACGGAAAAAAGGAGGCCACGCAGCCCATGGTCCAATGACCTTCTACCTCCACGCGAACATTGCTTCATCAGGCTTTCGCTTATTATAAGAAAAATTCCACTACTACATCCCATAGGAGTTTGGACTATGTCCCATAGGAGTTTGGACTATGTATCAGTTATGATATTATGATTATCCTTTCGAATCAGCTATTGATCATCACCTTGATAAGTTATTGTCTTATCAATCGTTTAATCAGACGCGAGCTACATATTAATATATTATATTATATTAATTAAAAAGTTCTTAACTAATACCACACAAAGTAAACAATGCCTTTTATGACTTTTAATATCTTATAATTAACAACAAATAGCAGCCATTAAAAATCTTGACTAATCTTTGATAGCCTTAAAAGACTAGAATAATATAAACTATAGAGTCTCTTTCTAGTTTTTCTTTTCATAATTTATTGTTCCATTATTGGCAATGATATTCTCACCTTTTGGTGAGAGTTAGAAGACATGATATGATAATTTTAAGCCTACTTAATTTGTACAATTACATAGTGGATTATCATTAATTAAATTTGTCAAAAGAAAATGATTTTGTAAAATATGTAATATTGATATACTCCCTCCAGTACATAATATATGATGTTTTTATTTTTATATTTAGTTCAAAATAAATAATATTATTTTAGATAATTAAGATCAGGTATTAATTATTCTTTTTCATATTCACTATTTCTTATTTAGAGGTAAATTTTTATACAACTAAAAGATTATATTAAATTGGTATTTGTTTAATTAAGGATAATTGAGCAAAAACAGGGATAAGCCGAAGGGTGTACTAATTAAGAAATAATCATTATTTTCTTAGCAATTCCACCTATAAATGTAATGCTTTAATTTATGTGAGTTTGACTTGACATACTCTTTTAATAAACAGCAAATTAATTGATAAATTTTTTAAGTCACTCATAATTAATATTTTTTTCTTTTTATTTATATGTCATTTTTATTAAAAATTAAATTGTCTTAATATACCTTTTGTCCTACAATAGAATGCAAAATTAACAATAGACAAGTATTATTGGACAAAGAGAATATGATTATTTCATAAATATATATATACATAAATAATATTATTTTTATAATTTTGATCTTGAGAGTTATTAGCCTTAAAAATTGAATTTGACCGATATAAAAAATATTAAATAATTAATTAATGTTCATAGATCAACTATTGATCAAAATTATGTTAATTTATTGAATATTTGACTTTAAGAGAATAATACTAAATAAGAGTACATTAATAAATTTAAATATTTTCTTAAAGAACGTAAAAATTAAAATAATAATATATAAATAGGAACGTGAGAGTATATGTCATTTCTCAGTGAGTAAAAATGCTAAATGACATATAGTAATTAAGAATGATGTAATAGAAATTACCACTTTATTTTTATACATTTAAAAAATAAAAATAAGTAAGCAAAGATGAACGGAAGAAGAAATAAAAATAAATAAATAAAAACGAACGGAAGAAGAAATAAAAATAATACTCTCTCTATCTTATTTTATATGGCATTATAATTTTTTTGGTCAGTCCCAAAAGCATGTCACATTTCTTATATGATAAGTAGTTAAATGTATCATTTCTCTTTTATCCTTATTAATCTCACTTAATTTTCTAATTGAGGAGAGAGAAAAGTAAGTTAGAAAAGTAAACATTTCAAAATATTCATTATTTCTTAAATTTCGTATCAACCAAATATTGTCACATAAAATAAAACGAAGGGAGTACTGTATTAACGTTGACTAAGTCATACTTTAAATTTCCGTTCAAAGCCCTAATATTTGATTCGTCTTTGACGGATCTTTAATTAAATGAAAATTAGCCATTCATATTAGTTGCAAATGTTCTTATCCTATAAATAAAATAGACTCCCTATTTGTACTTGTAACAAAAATATGGGAGTGAGGGTCTTGGGGGGGGGTGGGTATAGGGAGTAACATTAATAATTTATTTTTAATAAAAGATTGTAAGATGTTTTATTTAGTGGTATAAATTTTTTTTTTTTAAAAAAAAGAAAAAGAAATAATAACTCAACAATAGATTTCGTTACTTGTATAATCAACTTATTATGTTGGGGAAAAAAAATTATTAATGTGTGAGCTCACTCATATTATAAAGGAGGAGAGTTGTCGAAGTTCAAAAAGAAAACAATCTCTCTATATAGAGGTGAATCCAAAATTTGAAATGTATGAGTTTCTATAATGATCTCAAATTAATTTACAATAATGATTGAATTCACAACTGAATATTTATAATTTTTAAATACATATAAGGAATGAACAAAAATCACAAGACTCTTGAAAGAAATTTGTAGATAAAGATAAAAAGTAAAATATCTGTTTGTTTTCAAACTTCACTTATAAGATTATACTAAATTTATTATTATATTTGTGTTTGTGTATATTAATTAAACTCAATATAGCACTGATTTATTCTCTTAAATTACTTATATCACACATTTTTATCTTCTTCAAATTGAATTCAATATACATAATATTTCGTACTTCAAACTATCTTTTTAAAAGGATGGAATGAGGCCATCAAAACAGGTAGTAACAAGTAAGGTCCACAATCAAGTATATATGTTGTTATGAGATTAGTTGAAATTAACTATCATTTAAGTTATAAGCTTCTTTTTTACCACCAAAAAGACCTGATGTCTATATCATGAACGTTAAATAAGTAATTAAAAAGTCACCACTTGGTCCCACACAAAATAAATAATTTCTTTTACTTTCTTAATTATCTTGTCACTTGTCACTATATTATCTTAAAGAAATAATCTCTCCATCTTTAATTTCTTTTTTACTTATTTTTTGATTAATTAAAAAAGAATAATTTACATGTTATATTATATTCTCAACTAATTAATTAATTATAAAAAAGGTAAAACATTTTTAAAATTTTAAGTTTTTTATTTTATTCACTTTATAATTAAAATGAATCAAATAATAAGCTCGTATGTTAATCATTATTTTCTTAATTGATATAATATAAAATAAACAAATAATTAGGGACAAAGGTACTTCCTCCGTCCGGTATTGTTTGTCATGGTTTCTCTTTTTAGAGTCAAATTATAAAAACTTTGACTGACATTTTAAGATGAATTTTTTCATCATATTAATATGAAACAAAAAAAATGTAATCTATAGTATTTTTCACATAGTTTTAGAATATCTAATTTTTTTGTTTAAAATATCGAATTAATATAATCTAATTTATTTTTGAAAATTAATCAAATTAATTTTCGAGAAACGTAACATGACAAATAATTTCGGACGGAGAGAGTATTACCCAACCTTAGACTAATCTTTCAAAGGTTCAAAAGTTGCATAAAGTTTCTTTTTTCCTTGTCGAGTGGCCAAGGCAAATGGCGATGGTACTCTCACCTTTTGGTAAAAGTTAGGGGACACAATAAGTGTACTTAACTGTACAATTAATTAATTTGTTATCATTATTTGGGAGTTACAATTAGAATGATCACATTTTTCCCAAAAAAAAAAAAATGCATACATGATCAACTATAGTTATCCGGTGTTAATTTGACATATGTCTAAGTGCTAAATAATAAAAAAATTAATTAGAATTTGGTTAGAAAATTAAAAACAATTATAATTTTTTTAGTTTAAAATAAACTAACAATTTTTTCATTTTTAGTTAAAAGGTATTAAAGTTAAATGGGTGAAAATATTTTAAAAGGTGAAATAATATAGAAAAATATCATTTTGGTCAAACTCTCTAGACAAAAAGATTTTTCCAATAATAAATAATATATATATATAATATTCTTTGTCTCTATTCACTTGTCTATTTTTAACTTGGCACACTTATTAAGAAAATGAGAAGTGCTAAATGGCCAGAAATTAGCCTGAAAATTAAAAAAAAAAAAGCTATAATATTTTTTGAATTTTTAAATAAATTGATTTTTTTCCTTTTTAATCAAAAGGTGTTAAAGTTAAAAGGATAAAAATATTTTAAAAGGTAAAAATAACATAAATAAAATATCACTTTGGACAAAATTTTTTTTAAAGAAAATAATAATTGACATAGCGAGTTTATCATTTTACCCCTATTAATGTATAAAATATTAAAATTAATTTATTCATTAACGAGGCTCTATTACTTTTAAAAACATTAACTCTCTAAATAATCTGAGAATATAATAAATAAAAAAATATTCTTATTTAGTATTTGTTAAAAGTAACAAGTGAAAAGTCAAAATTGGACAAGTCAAAAGGGACATTGGGATACATATATGATATATGTCATGGTTCCTTACTTCCACAAGGTACAAATATCTATATTTTGATATATAGAATTCAATCTTTTGAAAAATGTATTAGATACTCTTCTATTTACTTTTTCAAATATTTTTTTATTAAATTTTCCTTTTTACTTATCATTTTTAACAAATCAAGGAAGTACAATTTTATTTTTTCTGTTATATACATAATTTATTAAAATAGAATTAATGTCTCTGAAAAATATAATGAGTAAAGATTTTTTGAGACTATCAATTAATAGAAGTAAAACGACAATCTTATCATACAAATTATTTTTTTAAAAAAAATAATAAGTATGTCAAATGAAAAATTTTACAGGTATAAAAAAGCGTAAAAAATTATACTTGTACAAAATTTAATACCTACTTAACTCAACGTTCAAACCAATTAACAAACTACCCCAAGATTGTCTGGTTTTCGCATAAAATTCTGCAAGAAGTCACACAAGATTTTAAATTAGTTGCAAATTGTATACTATACTTCTTTAGTTCATTTTTTTTCTTACTTCCCTTTTAAATTTATTTCAATAAGAATGTCTCCTTTTTTTTAATTAATTCTTTAATTTTTACTTTTTACGTGTCATATTTAAAATTATAAAATTAAAATCTATTCTTATATATATAAGAATTTCTTGTGCTTATCTTTAATTTAAAATTACAAAATTTTAAAAATTTCTTTATTATACTTTTAATTTTTAATTAAAACCAAGCACAACATTATGATTTAGTACTTTAAATTTCTTTTTTCTTAGAGACCATAATTATATAGATAATATTCTCCAATTGTAAGTGGGACGAAAAGATGAGTGCTGCAATAAAGATGGTACGGTTTCTACTAAAATTGGTGGTCGATTGGGCAAGAAGTAATATCATAGGTTGTATGATTGATTACAATCATAGGCATCTTACACATTTCAGATATATAATTTGGTTTCAGCTAACTATATATCTTTTAATTTTGACATGAAAGACGAATATGTCTATTTATTTAATTCTATAAACATACACATAATGGAGGATGGATGCGTTTATTTATTTAATTTCATACACACACACAATGGAGGACAAATGTGTCTATTTATTCAATTTTATACACACACAATGGAGGACGAATGTGTCTATTTATTCAATTTCACACACACACACACAAAAAAAGAATTCTCTCACATTACAAAAATAGAAATGCAATTTATACATTTCTTTTCACACACAATTTTCTCTCACATTACAAAAATAGAAACACAATTTATACATTTCTTTTCTGTTGGTATAAGTGAGAGAGACGAGGGTCGCGAGCGAGATCTGGAAGAGGAGAACGAATATATATATATATATATATATATATATATATATATATATATATATATATATATAAATTTCTTTCGTTTTATACAAATACAAACACATTTATACATTTGCATTTGTATAAAATGCGAGAGAGGCGAGGGAGAGAATGAGAGTGGCGAGCAAGATTCAATAGGAGAGAGAGGCGAAATAACAACAATTTGTTATGGGGTACGATTAAATCAAATTATGATTATAACATTTAATTTTAATCTATAGCTTGCTACAGAATTTTTCCTAATTATTATTATGAATTATATTATACAACTAGATATGGATACCGTGTCAACATAGGCCAATATATATAATTCTTTATGTTTTAATTTACTTATGTGATATATGTGGAATTTGAAGTTTAACTAATTTCTTAACATGTTTTTATATATTAGAGTTAACCAATCTTTTTTTAAATATATATATATAGAGAGAGAGATATATTTTTTAAGTTGCTAATTATTGTGATTTATAATATTTTTCACATAATTTTTACATAATATATTACTTCTTTTGTGTTAATTTATGCAATACAAATGAAATTTCAAAAGTCCATTACTTTTTAAATGAATTCTTTTGATATCTAAGTTAATAATTATGGTGATTTACAATATATTTTATGTATTTTTTATATAATATTTCTCTTTATCTCAATTTATATAATGTGGTATAAATAAAATTTTGAGAGTTAACGAGATTTTTTTTTATATTTTTAAATATTTTCTATTAATTATTATAATTTATAATATTTCTACATAATTTTTAAATATATATAAAGTGATAAAATACAAAAATAAAAAATTAAAAGAAAACTTTAAATTACTAAACTTCCCATGGCTACAAGCAGACATATTAACAAGTGCTACTTTGCTTCTAGCCTCTTCTATAGTATAGTAATTATTCTTAGCAAACCTTGAAAGAGAATCACAATGGCTTGTTATTTTCTTTATATAGAAAAAATGATAAGTGTAAAACAAAACAACAAAATTATATTATACTTCAAAGGGAGAATGGATTGTCCTTTAATGTTGTATGTTGACCTTTGCAATTTGCATGCATGAATCTTCTATTTGCTTGAATGGACACTTTTATTATAAGCAATAAATAAAATAAAAATAGGTGCATAGGCCAAAATAGCAATTTGCTTTCTTATCTCACCATTATTCATCATCTTTCACAAGTCATATTCAATATTTAAATGTGTTGATAGTTTGAATGATAGTATTTAATTCTCCTTTTTTTAAATTTACCTACGATCTTAATATTTATTTAGATGGATTTATTTTAATTTTTTAGAAAAATTAAAATATTTTTAAAGTATTTTTAAACTATTTGAATACGTTTAAAATTTGCTTATGAATAATTTGTTTTAAGTTAACATTTAAGAGATATTTTTCCTTTCATAATTTTTTTACAACATAAATTCAAATGAGTAAAAATCTTAAACTCGGTGAGAAATTATTTTTTTAAATGGGGCCAACTTAAAGAGAGGCCAACTATTTTCGAGAGTTGTATTTGACCATAATTTTTTTTTTCAATTTGAGGTCCAAAGAAAAATAGTTTTTTCTTTATAAAATTATAAACAAAATCTTAGATTTAACTTTAATTAATTTGAATTCCGCAAATTTCAAGAACTTGAAAATCACTATAAAACTTTCATTTTTTATTCACTCTGTATTACTATTAAAAATTAAAAAAAAAACTTTAAAATTCACATCCATATCTAAACATAATTTCTTTTTTCAAATATTCGATTTCTTTTATGACCAAATGCCCCAAATAAAATCACGTTAAAAGTCTTTGGTGTTGAGGATTAACCTCATTCATACATATTCTCTTATGATCCAAACTTTTGAATGCTAAAAAATTAGGGTACATTTTCCAATTATATATTTCAGTGGGACATTAGTCAGTGGCGGAGACACAAAGTTCATCCGAACTCCTTTCGAAGAAAAATTATATTATTTTATATGATAAAAATAATTTTTTTAGATATATATAGTATTTATCTCACCTACTTTCACCCAAGTTGGCCTCTTTCTATATGTTTATTTCCCACAAGCAACTACAGTCTAACACGTATTAACGACTCTACAAAAAAAATTATTTCTACTTTTAGTATGGGATCAAACAAATTAAATGGAGAGGTACAAGCAAGATTTAGAAAAGAAAAAAAGAAATTGCGTGTATATTTATATATTTTGTATTTTAGTTTCAATTGCGATATAGGTTATATTTTTGTATTTCAATTTCAATCGTTGCATGAGTCAAAAAGTGTCTGAGATGTATTAGGAAACACAAATTATGAGGACATAATCGATATGGAGATGTCACGACCCAAAAATGGACGTGATGGCACTCGTCTTATCCCACCAAGACAAGTAAGCCTAAAACTCAACTATTACAATAAAAATGCGGAAAATTTACTATCAACTTACATTATACCCCAAAACCTGGTTGTCACGTGTACAAGCCTCTAAAGTATTACAATCGGATCAAAAGAAAATATAAGTCTCATATGATATTGTTTCTAGAGTAGAACAAAATCATAAACAAGAGTAAGGAGGGATGCTGAGATGACCAACAACTACCTCACAAAATCTCCAGGAAGCCTCGGAAAAGAAGAGAGTATATCATAAAAGTCCGGGCTAGTAACCTACAAAAATTTGTAGAAGCAAGGGGTGAGTACCAAACCACACGGTACTCAGCAAGTAAACCTCTAAACACAAGCTAAGGGGATGAAATACGGGTACTCCTACCACCCCCAACCGAACCTCCACAACTACAACCTGCATAAATATCAGCCCAACCTAACAGCTCACAGTTTACATAGAACGTAACTCAACAAAAACATTTAGACAAATTACATATCCTCCACAACAACACTTTAACAAATTACATATCCTCCACAACAACACTTTAACAAATTATATATCCTCAATAACAAGCTCAGTGTTCAACAATCACAAGTTCCGCAAAAAGTCAATCACAAGATCAGCAAAACACAATATCAAGTTCACCAATGATAAGTATGTGTAATGCAATGGAATGCAATGTCAAGTATAATGATGCATGTCTGACCTAGTGATACACACCCGCTGTCTCTCAGTCCGGGACCCATGGGGGACATATCTGTCCATGCATCTGTCGCGGCGCACGACACGACCCTCGATAATAGTAACCATCGCGGCGCGCGATACGTCCCTCGAAATATAGTATCCATCGCGGCGCGCGATACGTCCCTCGAAATGGTACATCCTCTTAAGTACCCATTCTTTCTCAATGCACATAACACTTGTCACAACCAATGCCTCAGAATAATGCAGATGACAAGTTCACACATATAATGAGGAGATGACCATTTTCATAACATCACACAGTTCACAACCACACAAACATGAAGTTACATCAACAATGATTCAACAAGCCTTCAACCCTTTCTCAACACAACAGACATAAACAATTAATCACATTGCCTTTTGTTAACCCCATTCTTTTCATCATTAGAATTAATCAATGTGGACAAGTCAACCCATCACCAATCCCGTTACTCCCAACATATACCACAAGGACATACACGCATTTCATACACTTAACAAGAGTTTAGAAATCCACTTGCCTCAAATAGTCGAACAATCACCCTGTGACTTGAGTCTTCCTCTTTTCGTTGGACTTCCAACTCAAAGCAATCTATTCATATTATTAGTCATAATAAGATTTCGAACCCAACAAAACTCAAATTACTATAGGTCTAGTCTAAACACAAAAACTCACTCAGATATGTAATCAAGCTCGTAATATTGATGTCAATTAAGATGTCAACCCTCATATTTCCAGATTTCAAGTCTAGGGTTATGTTTCCCTTCTCCTATATCATAAATCTAATGACATTCATATAATACAATGCCCTTAATATTTAATTACCTATCTCATTATAACAAAACTTGAATTATTACTTGATAACTATAAGAAAATTGTGAAACTAAACCAAATCCATAACCATTATACATACTTACGGCATATAAAGCTTTAATTTTTTTGGTAAGGATATCACATTATTCACTATGTGCAATCACAACAATAACTCCTTAGGAACATACATATAATAGTGTAAAAGCTTGAATTATTCCTGTATTTCAATCCAAAATTATAACTTCCTTATTCCTCACCCACTAAACACCTTAGTTATACATTAACCCACAAATTAAAAAAATACGATCTTAACCAAATTTAAAATCAATTGATAAAAACACTTTACAATTTAACCCTTTGGTGTTAATGTTTTCATAAATAATTATACAAAATAATTCAATCCAGTTATAGAAGATCGATCTTCTTACCTGAGTTAAACACATGGTTCCTCTTTAACGACGTAACGTTACCTCTCTTCTTCTTCCGTTTTTTTTTGTTACACTGCGTAATCGTTTTTTTTTTATATATGCGTGACTGCTGCTGCTAACAACAGCAGCAGCTTTAACCTTTTTTTCCCCTTTTAAAATTGGGCTTAGCCCTTTTTTTTATTATTAGTTATTATTATTATTATTATTATTATTATTATTATTATTAAAATTAAGTACATTTATTTTTCTTTTATTATTTTGTAAAACTTAATTAACTATTAATTTATTTTAAAATTTGTAGCACTCATATCTATAAGTCATAAATTATTTATAAAAACTACTAAAATAATTAAGTTTTGATAAATGAGTAAAATTCATAAAACGACTAAGGGGGTCGTTACAGGAGAATTGATCAACATATAATTCGGTTTTAAGTTTTATAGATTCTTTTTACAAGGAATTACATGCGAGATTTAAAAAGTTCATTTTTTACTATTCAATTTGTAAATAATCAATAAATCTTAGTATTTCAAACATGATGGTTTGATATATTTGATCCAGACACAAAAACTTACTCACTACTTTAATGTAAAGGCCAAATATATAGTTATTTCATCCAAAATCTCTATATGTTATTATAAGAGGCATTACGTTTTTTTTTATCAAAATTTTTCATTTTCACACATAATTTTCTTTAATTCAATGTATAAGTAATCATACGGTATCATTTTTCATCCTTTCGACGGTCCATGTAAACTCAGATTTGGTAGATAATATTAGGTTAGATACCTATTTTTTCTTGGAATAGACCCATACAAGAGTAAAATAATGTCTTCCAATAAATGGTGGAGGGACCAAATAATGTTAGTTGAAGTGCATGTGATTTTCCCTACCTATTGGAATTTTCATAGTTCTAATGAAACATAACTTAAAATAAGGTACAAATATGTATATGTGGGCTACGTGTGTATATATATATATGTTACAATAAACAAAAGGATATAACGAAAATTCCTTAAAATTATGTACATCAGTATTAATTTACAAATGCGCTTTGCCTCTTTATTTTGTAAAAAATAAAATCTTATTTGTACATTCAATCTGGCCCCCTTATCCTTATTGTCAATTTACAAGTTCTTTGTTTTATTCGAAAAATAAATAAATAAATTATAAAGTGAATTTGAGATATTGAAGTTTGAAACTCAATTAATTAGTTATTCAAATTTTTACTTTATTGATAAAAATTTAATTTTTCACTTCGTAATTAGCCCTTTCATTTTATCTTTCTGTATATTCATTTTTTTTGTGTGTTACAAATAGCAAAACAATTTTGTGGTGTGTATCATGAAAAATGTGTTGTGGATTTGACCTTCCTCTTATTTGCGACCATTACTTTAGTTCCCATTAAATTGTCGGCAGTATTTTATTTTTTCACAATTTCTACTGATTCTTCACGTGCGAGTAACCGAGAATATTAAATTTAATATATTAAAAAAAGGTGAATTTCTGAAATCACATATTTTTAAAGTAAAATTACAATCTATTGTTTAAAAGTATATAATTTTTAAAATCTCTCAAATTAATATATTAATGGAGGGTTTGGATATATTAATGACCAAAAAATCAAAGAGTTGATACATTAAAAAGAGGGTTGGATACAATAATGGTGGGTCAGATATATTAATGGAGGGTCCGAATACATTAATGACCAAAAAATCAAAGCACTAATACATTAAAAAGAGGACCGGATATATGTATTGATACATTAAAAAAAGGGTTAGATACATTAATAGTGAGTTAGATATATTATTGGAGGATCCAGATACATCAATAGTCAAAAAAATTGAATGCGTGCGCTCTGGTACATTATTAAAAAAGGTCGGGTATATTAATAGAGCATCAGATACATTAATAATATTTTTGAATTTAGAGAAAAATAAATATTTTAAAAATTTATAAAATTTATAAAAAATAATGGTGATAAATAAATTAAAAGGTGATATTTCTCTAGTTAACTCATACTAAACAATTGTACCACTATATATATCCATCATTGACAATTTCATTTCTTTTTCACTAGTTTATTAATTTGTCATTTTTTTAATATATATTTTCTGTTTGGGGTTATTACAATATTGCTTTTTTGCACAAAAAAGTGTTTCCACAGTCGACCTACAATTAATTACAACAATTATAGGTTGGCTCTCACATGATTGCCAAAAAAGAATAAAATATTAAAAAGTAAATTTGAGTCACTTGGAAAGTTAGAGAGTAATACTCATCAATGACTAGAATAAAGAGTTGGTAGATTTTCATGTTCCTAAACCTAAAAGTTGTTTCTCTCATATCATATTCATTAGCAAGAAAAATTAAAAACAAAATCTTTAATTTGTAACTTTTTAATTTTCACGTATTTGACCAATGAAAAAAAATCAGACGACATGTTGAAAATATAATTAAATAATAAAAGTGTGTTCTCTTTAGAATCTTAAACTTTTAGATGAGATAATCACACATTTTTTATCTTTAATATCTTAAACATTTAAATGAGATGGTCAAATACTTTAATAGATTCCGAGGGAAAAAAAAGGTTATTTTAGTATCAATTACTTCAAAAATCAGTGTCCAACTTAAAATATTGATAAATAAATCTTCATCTCAATTTTATGACTTATATATGATATTACACATGATGAGCCCACTGAGGGATTATTTTTAAAATATTTAATGATTAAAGTTGCAAAGTTTTAATAAGTTATTTCTGGCTATGGCATTCACTAAGTTCATATGCCCTTTCTTGCACGTCCTAGCTAGGTAGTGTTGCTTTATTTATTCATAAATTTATAAAAAAAAATGGGACAATGTCAAGTACCCCCTCAATCTATGCCCAAAATCTCAGAGACACACTTATACTATACTAAGGTCCTATTACCCTCCTGAACTTATTTTATTAATAATTTTTTACCCCTTTTTAGCTTACGTGGCACTATCTTGTGGGCCCAACGATGATTGACTTTTTTTTTTCGAACTAGTGCCACGTAGGCTAAAAAGGGATAGAAAATTACATATAAAATAAGTTCAGGGGCAATAGGACCTTAGTATAGTATAAGTGTGTCTCTGAGATTTCGGACATAGGTTGAGGTGGTACTTGGGTATTTTTCCAAAAAAATATTAAGAAGTGTCATATGATGGAGTATTATTAGTATTCTACTAGCATTTATTAACTTCTTTTTTTAACTTTTCATACTCTAAGGTATGTTTAGGTACAAATTGAACATGTACGTAAACATGATAGATTCCTAAAATTAGTCTACTATACATATAATAATTAATAATAAGTTGTAGTGGTTCAAATAATTTCTTTCTCCTAGTTAAGGAGATTTGGCTAGTTGTTACATTCATTAGGTACATGTCTTTTGCATTTTATGCTATTTTTCTAATTTTATTATGAAGAATGCGTATTCAAACTCTAATTTAATTTGTTTGAAATTTGTAACAATTGTTAACCTTATCGATTGAAATCATGCAACGATTTGCACAAGATCAAGTATTTCTCATTTTGTTAGTATCGTTAGCCGCTCTCTTTCTAATCAAGAAAAAGAACATTGAAATAGTATGAAGTGATCTAAAATCTGAGATCATTGATTAAAGATTTAAAATATATTTATAAGTGTCTCCTCACCATAACAATATTTGATAGTTTTGACCTCGAGTTAAGAATGCAATTTTTTTTTATTAATTACCATTCATAATAATGTCTAATCTCAAATTAAAAATGAAAGATAGTTATCAAAGACGTCATATTAATTTTTAGCAATTTGCTAAAAAGCTTAAAAAATACATAAATCAAAACAAAATCTAAACACTAGAAATTCTTTCTTATTGTTCATGCTGCAAGGCACATGGAGTGTTTAAGCACAAATCAAATCATTTTTCGAACATATAATGATAATAATAATGATAACGATAATAATATTGAGATTGTACGTATAACAAGCGTTCATTTATGAACCACACATATTATATACTATATTATTTCACCTAATTGGAAGAATCAACACATTGACAACCACATGATTGAATAGTACAATTGGAAAACATTAAAAAGAGTAAACATCAAGCATTAAAAGGCTTGTACTAGCAATTGATACTTGATAGTCGTAAGAATATTTGGATTTCATTTACAAACATTAATAAACACAAATTGTGTACGTTGTCACTAAAATAAAATCACTATTTTCTCATTGAAAATTCACTCCAAAATGATTACTCCCTCCGTCTACTTTTAGTTGACATGTTATACTTTCAAAAGTTCAATTTGTCTACTTTAAATTGACATGTTACACTTTCAAAAGTCAATTTGTGAAATAATGTTTTATATATATAAAAAAAAAGGTCTGAAATAATGTTTTATAATTATTTTTTTTTTATTAATTTATGATCGGAAAAATCTCTATTTTGTGTCACGCCATGTCCAAAAATTAAATAGAGCGATGTATACCTTTTTGCCCCTTAAATTTGTGATTTTCAATTTTATCTTTAAACAGTTTAACAAATAAAAATGTGATTGAAAATATCTCATAAAATGAAAAATCGCAAAAAAAAACTTATGTATTTCTCTTGAACATAACTTGTTCCTATAAAATTTATGTCCATGACAAAAATTCTCTAAACTTATACCTTATAAATTATATACTACTCGATATATGTCAAATAAAGTAAAAAATCTCTAAATTTTTGTCCTGTGAAATAGGATTTGATCCGCAATTTTCATTAAATGAGAAGTATGAACAAAAAATAAAATATTGACCAATAATTTAAAAAGGAAATAATTATTAAAAATCACTTCAAAATAAGATGAAAACGAAATATCGGGAGGAAAACTCTGAAAATGAGTCGCATTAATAGTTGAAATTTGAAAACGTGTCAACATTATATTGACAAAAATATTGGTGATGAGAATTAAAACTATTTCACGTTTATATTTTATTTTTTTTGTGAATTAAAAAATACATATAGAAGTCTCAAGGATGTGATCTTGGTTCTAATTAATTCATAGGTTACATTTATTTTCAACATTTATTGATGTGTCCCAAAAATTAGTTGGATTTCCTTATCCAAGCATGTGAGTTTTATAAGATATTCTTATAAGTGAGCCCTTCAACATTTAATTTTTATTTCTTCCGTTAAATAAATAATTACTATTTATATGAATATTATGTCATAATACATGTATAATTGTTATATAATTTTAGATCTTAGGAAATGATCGAAGTTATAAGTATGAATTTTGATCTTTTCACGTCTAAGCCGAGCATGCCTCGCAACAAAAATCAATTTTAACGACATTAAATATATACATTAATACAGAATGTTAAATCTTTTATCAGCATTAGGTAATAATCATTAGATTCAATGTCGTTATAAGCTTTAAGGACATTTACAAATGATACTAGCTAATTGCCTCTAAAAAAACATACTCAACACCAATTAAGCTATTATTATTAATTGATTATCATTAAATATTGTTTTTAGTGTAATGATGTTTGTTCAATATTACATAAATAACATTTTTTTTTAGAATTTCATAAATAACCAAATTCAACCCCTATACACAGGGGGCATAAATGTTATCACACCAAAATCATTAATTTTATTGACTATTGCTACATTATTTTCCTCTTCAACTCTATGCTCCATAATGACTATAATAGTTAACTTTATTATTTATCAGTAGAAAAAAAATTCCTTCATCTCATTTTGCTAATATAATTTATTTAGTCCTCTTAAATTTCAAACAACATCATTATGCCATACTTTAATTTCTATCACAAGTAACCTAAAGAATTGTGAAATGTTTTTTTTGTGTATTTTATGGTGGCTTAGATGATGATAATTGTATGAGTATAATAATGCCTATTTGTGTAGAGGTGGAGAATAGCTGAAACTGTTCAAATCTTTATATTAAGGGCCCGTTTGGATGGGCTTAATAAAAGCAGCTTTAAAAAAGTACTTTTGAAAGTGCTGAAACTTATTTTTAAAATAAGCAGTTATGCGTTTGGATAAAAGTGCTGAAGTTGTTATGCCAAACGTGAAAAGGGAAAAATAGAAGAAAGAGATGTTAGGGTTATATGGGTAATTTGGAGATTGTATAAAAATATTAAGGGAAAAAACATAAAAATATGGTCAACTTAAAACAGCTTATAAGCTAAAAAAAAAAAAGCACCCCTACCCCAACTTTTAACTTTTGGCTTAATAAGTTTTTTTTAACTTAAAATAAGCTATTTTGAGTATTGCCAAACAGTTAAATAAGTCAAAAACCAACTTTTAAGTCAGTTTCACCAGCTTTTAAGCTGAGCCAAACAGGCTCTAAGTATGGTAAAACCAGTATCACAATATATTGATAAATATATATTAGTGTATATATAGTATACATGTTGTTTTGATATATTTTGTTTGGGAAAAGAGAGAAGTATAAAAAACTAACCCTGAAGTTGGCGCAAATTGTTAGTTTCATTTCGAAGCCCTTTACCTGACTGATTGAAGCTAAATACACCGCTGGTCTCGCAACATTAGTGAAATACACCTCTAAATTCTAGTTAAGTTTAGGGGTGTTTTCAATACTTCTCTCGATTTTTATTAAGAACTTCATGCTCCTACAAGAGTTTGAGACTACTTAGTACGTCTTGTTGCATATCAGGAGTGTATCTAAGTTTTATAAGTCAAGTAAAAGAATATTTATAAGACCATCGATAGTTCCAAAATAAAACTAATAATTTTCGCCAAGTTTAAAAGTGATTTTTAATCCTTTTCTCTCAAGTGGTCATTCGGCCCTTTGCTCTACCGAAAAATTGGCCCATGTTTAGAAATTAGTAAAATTGGCCCAATCATTCTTCTTCTTCTTTCCAATTTTACTATTCATCCTCCTCCTTTATCGTCATAAAGATGAACGTTTCAAGTGAATTATATATAGATTCAAAATACGTTTTATATTTAAATTTTGGATTTATTTAGAGGTGATTTTGAGTTGATCGAGAGTTTTTAGTTAGTGTATATTTCATGTATAATTAAGTTATATTCAGCTTTTTGTGTGTATTATAAAATTAATATTCTTGATAACTCATCCAATAAATTATATATTTTTTTTGTTTTATATACTTTAAAATTAAAGTTTCAAAAAAAGAAAAGAATGAAGATACACCATGTTCTAATTTTAACCACAATAAAATACATTATTATTTTTTAAAAGAACAAACCTTGTTGGAACAATCCTCCAAACAAGTCTCTCTTTGTTTATCATTTACATAAAATTTAGAACATTTAACAGAAAAACAACCAATCTTACAATAGTGAATTTGATTTTGCACATTCATAGGAACAACACAACGATCTACACACTTACTATAACATTCTTGATCATTACCACATTTTGCCTTGCAAGCACGAAGACATCTTTGTATATCAGTTTCCCCTTTTGTTGCAAAAATCATCATCAATAGTATCACAATTCTCAATCCCAATTTCATGTTTGATGCTAATTCTCCCATTATTAGTTTGTTTATATTCACTCTTGATTTGATGGTGATGTTAAAATATGAGCAATATGTCATGTTTAAATAGAATAATGTAGTGTGAAAATATGAATATTCACAACATCTTCCTAAATTAAGTATCACATTTATTATTTTATTGCACATTTTAATGGCATTAACTATTTTTTTTCCTTTTTAGTTTCTTTCTTTGACTAAAATAAATACAATGGTGAAGTTGGTCTTACTTTTTTTTTTCCTTTTTGGGTTTGGATATGCATTAAATTAAGATACAATGTGCTATATCAATTAGTATTTTACTATTTCTTTTTTTAATGAATGCCTTTCGTTTGTTTTCGTTTTTCAAAAGTCAATTTGATTAATTTTCAAAATTAAATTATATTATATTAATTCGATATTTAAGCAAAAAATTTAGATATTAAAAAACTATAGTGACTCATATTCCTCTAACTGAAGTGAAAATTTTAATCTTAACATAATTTTTTAAAATAATTTTCTTTTAATAAATATAATTTCATATAGATATATTTAATCTTCCTCATTCATATTCTTTTTTACTTCTTTTTGTATAAGTGAAAAATTTAATTCTAACATAATTTTTTAATAATTTTCTTTTAAAAAATATAATTCCATATGGATATATTTAATCCTCCTCATACATATTAATTTTGACTTTTTTTTTTGTTTAAAGAACTAGTTTAAATTTATTAGTTTGATGGTTTAAGTTACTTAAGTTTCACTAATGTTCTTATAAAATTTATTATAAATAACTCAATTTTTTTTCGAATACAAAAACGAAAGTACAATATAGTTGAAAAAATAGTTTTACATCATATTATAGCTCACCAAAAGATTAGTTTTTTTTTTTAATTTTTTCTTTACATTAACAAATGATAAGACAAAAATATAATAAAAATAATAAACTTAAATAATGATAATCAAAGAAGTTAATTAATTTATGATAAAAAAGATTAAAATATATCCTAAACTTTGCTAGAAGGATCCTATATAAATTTTAAAAAAAATTTGAAGTCAAATATATAAATTTAAATTTAACTTTTCACTTCCGTTAAATGAAGGGTATATGTGAGTTCATTTTGTAGTGTTAGGGGTATATCATATATGTGATCAGTTTGTATAACAGTGAGGATATATATAAGCCACTTTCACGAGGGACATATCAGATCCGAATGACAAAATTAAAAGTTATATTAGGTCATTTTCCCCTTGTTTTGAAGAACATGCAAATAATGTAATACTTTTGTATTACAGAAAGCTCATAAAATGAAATTAATTCCTATTAAGCTTGACTAATGCAGATACAATCAGATCCCTCTGAACTTATAAGGACATTTAATTATAATACTATGATTTTTTAGAAGAATCGATTTTCATATTATAGTTTATTTTTCTATAACAACATTTTACCCGTAACAACAATGACAACAGTACCTACTATATTTTCATTTATAACGGCTAAATGAGATGGAAAGTGAATTTCAGGTTCAATAGTCTCGAGAAGGTATTAGCCACCGCCCACCGGTGACCATACTTTCATAAAAGCACCATTGGGCTGTGGTTCCTCTTCTTCCTCTTGAACCTCGAACAAAAAATCTTACCGTCCAGTGTAACTATACATACATAACAACACCTCATTATAGCAGCGCGTCTGAACTGCAGTAATCTTCAGATCATTCAACATATCTTCAAAAGTTCAGTAGCATTTACTGTATCACTAACAGAAATGGAAACAGAAAATTATGAATTTTAGCATTTCGTATAAGCAGAATAGGCTACCAATGTCTACATCTTCATTCAGTTCATTGGCGTGCCGCCCTATGAATCATGATTCTGTTCATTAACGCCTCCATCTTAATCAGCATTTTCCTCATTAACGCCTAAATCTTGATCAGCATTTTGTTCATTAGCATCATCGTTTTGATCAATAGAGTCTCCATCTTGATCAGCATTTTCCTCATTAGCGTCTAAGTATTGATGAGCATTTTGCTCATCAACGCCTAAATCTTGTTCCTCGTTTAAATGAGGCAACGGTACACCATCCCAGAACATAACCACGCTCCTGCCACGAAAACAGTTACTCATTTGTATCAACCCTTACAATTATGTGTACACTCTGTTGCAAATATGTAATTAGAAACTTACAAGAACAAAAGGAATCTAATCATAGTAGCATCTCCATCTTGATGAGTATTTTGCTCATTAGCGCCTAAATATTGTTCCTCGTTTAAATGAGGCAACGATACACCATTCCAGAACATAACCACGCTCCTGCCACAAAAATAGTCATTTGTATCAAACCCTTACAGTTAT
This sequence comes from Solanum corneliomulleri, assembly GCA_027704805.1. NCBI lineage: Eukaryota > Viridiplantae > Streptophyta > Magnoliopsida > Solanales > Solanaceae > Solanum > Solanum corneliomulleri. The sequence continues at coordinate 52,945,927 of JAKWIY010003055.1, read as the reverse complement.
CTGTATACTCTGTTACAAATTTGTGGTTAGAAACTTACAATAACAAAACGAATATAAGCGTACTAGCATCTCCATCTTGATCAACATTTTGTTCATTAGCGTCGTCTCCTTGATCATCATTTTGCTCATTAGCGCCTAAATCTTGATCAACATTTTGCTCGTTAGCGCCTAAATGAAGCAATGATACACCATTCCAGAAACTAAGCTCGCTCCTGCAACAAAACACTCAATTTGTATCAACCCTTACAATTATATGTACACTCTGTTGCAAATTTGTAATTAGAAACTTACAATTTCAAAATGAATCTTCCTTCTCTAACATACTCGTACCATCGTGGGGCTTCAATCTGGAGATCAAATTAAATAAGAAAAATCAGAACTTACTAAATTAAAAAAACAACAACAAAATCTTCTTATTCATGTAAACCATCTTACAAATTTCCACCCGATCATCGTTCCACATTGGCCACAGTAAGTATTGGCTATTTTACTTCCAAAATGATGATTCACATCGTCCGATACAAGAACATTACGCCTGCATATTTACACGTATATATAACTTCGACTACAGAAATTAATCTTAAGTTGAACGAAATCAATCACGAGACTTACACTCTACTAAAGATCCCTCCTGGATGAACCTGCAAAGTGTACAAGAAAAATAAATTGGTTCTGTTCTTAATTCATGAAACAAATTGGAAGAAATCATTATATTTGAATCGTTACATACCATCAAAATATAATCTTGGACGCGTGCAACTGGATTTCTGCACGTACGACAGTAGATTCTTTCATTAGAATTTCTTCTTGATTTGTTGGTGTGATCGCATATTATCATCATTGTATCAACTTTATTGAATCAAACTCAGAGAGGAGATTATATCAAATGAAAAAAAATGGATGGAAATGATGAGAAGACAAAATGTTTATATAGAAAACCAACTTCTTGATTCTTGATTTTACAGTTAACTTTCTGTTTACCCTCCAAAACTAACTTCATTTTAATTTCTGATACTAGTCATATTCACATTTTATGTTGCAACTGATTTAAAATTATATATGTTTCATTTTCTTGAGTCGAGGGTCTCTCTGAAATAGTCTCTTTACCTCCACGTAAGGTCTGCATATTACTTATCCCACTTGAGGTAATGGAATTTTACTAGGTATGTTGTTGTTTCATTTTCTTTTTATTTACTTACAAGAAACACACTTTATATTTTAAATTATCTTTCGGAAAAGTAGCTGAGATAGGCCCTTTCTCTTAGCACTATAAACCTGTTGAATGGAACGTCGAGATTAGTATCGTGAAGGCATGAAACTTCATCCTATATTCCATCACGAACATACTAGCATTGACTCTATAGCTGGTGCAGTTAAGGAAATTAAAAACAAGCTAAGCAGCACATAGAGAACAGAGCTCACTTGAAGTAGTAATATGTACTGCAATTTTTACAACAGAAATGGATACAGACAGTTATGAATTATAGCATTTTGTATTAGCAGCGAATATCAGCATGAATAGTCTATCAATGTCTGCATTTTCATCTTCATTCAGTTCATTGGAGTGCCGCCATCTTCATCAGCATTTTCCTCATTCACGCCCACATCTTGATCAGTAGAGTCTCCATCTTGATCAGTAACGTCTCCATCTTGATCAGTAGCGTCTCCATCTTCATCAGTAGCGTCTCCATCTTCATCAGTAGCGTCTCCATCTTCATCAGTAGAGTCTCCATCTTCATCAGTAGAGTCTCCATCTTCATCAGCATTTTCCTCATTCACGCCCACATCTTGATGAGTAGAGTCTCCATCTTGATCAGTAACGTCTCCATCTTGATCAGTAGCGTCTCCATCTTCATCAGTTGAATCTCCATCTTCATCAGTAGAGTCTCCATCTTCATCAGTTGAATCTCCATCTTCATCAGTAGAGTCTCCATCTTCATCAGTTGAATCTCCATCTTCATCAGTAGAGTCTCCATCTTGATCAGTAGCCTCTCCATCTTGATCAGTAGAGTCTCCATCTTGATCAGTAGCGTCTCCATCTTGATCAGTAGCGTCTCCATCTTTATCAGTATTTTCCTCATTCACGCCCACATCTTGTTCATTAGCATCATTTTGTTCATGAGCATCTCCATCTTGATCTGCATTTTCCTCATTAGCGCCTAAATCTTCTTCTTCGTTTAAATGAAGCAATGGTACACCATCCCAGTAACAAAGCCCACTCCTGCCACAAAATACTCATTTGTATATCAACCCTTACAAATTATATGTACACTGTTGCAAATTAGTAATTAGAAACTTACAAGAACAAAACAAATCTTCCATCTCTGACCACAAACCATAGTGGGACTTCAATCTAGAGATCAAATAAAAAAAAATTTAGTACTATTTTAAAACAACAAACAACAACAAATTCTTCTTGTTCATGAAAACCATCTTACATATTCCCACCCGATCAACATTCTACATTGACCACAGTACGTATCGGCTATGATACTTCCAAAATGAAAATTCTCATGATCATTCGATACAACAACATTATACCTGCATATATACACATATATAACTTAGACTACACAAATAAATCTCAAGTTGCACGAAATCAATTATGAGACTTACACTCTACTAAAGACCCCTGCTAGACGAACCTGCAAGAAAATAAGTTAGTTCTGTTGTTAGTGAAGAAACAAATTGGAAGAAATAGTTATATTTGAATCATTACATACCCTCGAAATATAATCTTGGACGCGTGCAACTGGATTTCTGCACATACAACAGTAGATGCTATCATTAGAATTTCTTCTTGATTTCTTGAGTATCATCATTGTATCAACTCATAGAGGAGATTATATCAAATGAAGAGAAAAATGGATGGGAATTATAAGAATGAATATAATGGAAATGATGAGAAACAATATGTTTATATAGAAAACTAACTTCTTGATTCTTGATTTTACCGTTAACTCTCTGTTTACCCTCCAAAACTCTTTTCTTTTTAATTTCTAGTACTAGTCATATTCATATTTAAAATTAGGCATGATATATATATATGCCCTATAACTTGTTCTCATTTCACATTTTTAACCTCCAACGCTGGGTGTGTACAAATAAACACTTAAACTTGTATAAAGTTTAACAAGTAGACCCATTAATCATATGTGACACAATACACATAGGACACCAATGCCATATAGGACGTGTGTGCCTATTTGTTCAAATCTATACAAGTTTAATTGTTTACTTGTGCACATGCAAAATTGGACGACATAAATATAAAAGGGGAACTTTCACATATATCCACTTAAAAATAGCGTGATTACACTCCATAGCTATAGTTTGATAATTACTATTTGTAGCTACATGTTATATGGAGGAGAGAGGTGAGCGAGACTGGGAGAGAGAAGGCGAAAAGAGTGGGAGAAAGGTGAATTGTATATGTATGTCGGTTAGATAATTGTATATTATACATATGTATTTGTATATATGACAAGCAAGAGTGGGAGAGGGAGGAGAGAGGCGAGCGAGACTTGGAGAAGGAGGAGACAAGCGAGCCAGATTGGGAGAGGGAGGAGAGAGGCGAGTGAGAGAGGGCAGAGAGCGAAGAGAGGTGAATTGTCTATGTGTATAATTGTATATTATACATATACATTTGTATATAAGGCAAGCGAGATTGGGAGAGGGAGGAGAGAAGCGAGCCAGATTGGAAGAGGGAGGAGAGATGAGCGAGAGAGGGCAGAGAGCGGAGATATGTGAATTGTATATGTATATAATTGTATATTATACATATACATTTGTATATAAGGTAAGCGAGATTGGGAGAGGGAAAAGAGAAGCGAGCCAGATTGGGAGAGGGAGGAGAGACGAGTGAGAGAGGCAGAGAGAAAAGATAGGTCAATTGTATATGTATATAATTGTATATTATAAATATACATTTGTATATAAGGCAAGCGAGATTGGGAGAGGGAGGAGAGAGGCGAGCGAGATTGGAAAAGGGAGGAGAGAGGCGAGCGAAAGAGGGGAGAGAGATGAACTGTATATGTATATAGGTTAAATAATTGTATATTATACATATGTATTTGTATATTCTGGCGAATTATACATATACAAACTCGAAGTCAACTCACTTAATTAATGTATAATGTTAGTATCGAGTGGTAATTATAGCAAGCTATAACTATGATGAGTAATTAAATAGTAAGTATAAATTTGCTTTGTTGCGTAATTTTTCCAATATTCAATGAGGCAAAGTTAAAGGACATATTATGTATTAGACCTTAAAATTATATAGAGAAAAAAATGTACCGTGTATAGTTTTCTTGAGTCGAGGGTCTCTCGAGAATAGTCTCTTTACTTCCACGATGTAGTGATAAGGTCTACATACATACTATCCTACTCAGACCTCACTTTAGCTAATGAATTTCACCGAGTATGTTTTTGTTTCGTTTTTTTTATTTACTTACAAGAAATACACTTTATATTTTAATCTATTCCCTAATTATTAGATACCATAAATAACGTTTCCAGAACGCCTCCATTGAAACTTGTAGGCAACTTTTGGCTTAGGAAAAGCAGCTGAGATAGGCCCTTTCTCATTATTACAACCATTCGTTTATAACAATATTTCACTGTAGCGACTGAATTTTATGGAGAATGTACCAATTTTTCAACATTCTACCGGCTACCTACAATAACGATAGCATACATACACATATCTCGAGTTTGAAAAATAGGCGTTAAAATGTGACTTCACCATATACAATAGTGTAAGAAAACAAACAAAAAGTTCACTAGCATTGAGTACTGTATAGCTGTTGCAGTTAAAGGAATTAAAAACAAACTAAACAGCATACAGAGAACGGAGCTCGAACGTGTAAAAAGTTGAGTCTCAAAACAGAAATGGAAACAGAATATCACACAATTACGAATTATAGCACTTTGTATAAGCAGTATGTCAGCATGAGTAGGCTATCAATGTCTACATTCTCATCATTAGCTGCTCTGCATCGAATCTTCATTCAGTTCATTGGATCCCCGCCATCTTGATCATCATTCTGTTCATTTCTAGCTCCATCTTGAACTGCAGCATTAGCGCCCATATCTGGATCATCATTCTGTTCATTTCTGCCTCCATCTTGAACTGCAGCATTAGCGCCCACATCTTGATTATCATTCTGTTCATTTCCGCCTCCATCTTGAACTACAGCATTAGCGCCCATATCTTGATCATCATTCTGTTCATTTCCGCCTCCATCTTGAACTGCAGCATTAGCGCCCATATCTTGATCATCACTCTGTTCATTTCCGCCTCCATCTTGAACTGCAGCATTAGCGCCCACATCTTGATCATCATTCTGTTCATTTCCGCCTCCATCTTGAACTGCAGCATTAGCGCCCACATCTTGATCATCATTCTGTTCATTTCCGCCTCCATCTTGAACTGCAGCATTAGCGCCCACATCTTGCTCATTAACGCCTAAATCTTGATTTGCATTTTGCTCATTAACGCCTAAACCTTGATTTGCATTTTGCTCATTAGCGCCTACACCTTCATTTGCATTTAAACGAAGCAATGGTACACCATCCCAGAAAGCAACCTTTCTCCTGCCATAAAACACGATCATTTGTATCAACCGTTACAATTATATGTACACTCTGTTGCAAATTTATAATTAGAAACTTACGACATCAACAAGAATCTTCCTGCTCTAGCAGCCACGGACCCTAGTGGGACTACAATCTGGAGATCATCGAAATAAAAACAAATTCAGTACTTAAACTATTTACAGAACAATAAAATCTTCTTGTTCATGTAAACCATCTTACAAATTTCCACCCAATCAACGTTCCACATCGGCCACAGTAAGTATCAGCCATGATAAATCCATACAGATGATCCATATCGCCTGGTACGTAAACATTATACCTACATATATACACAGAAAATTAATAAATCGATCTCAACAAGTTGCACAAAATCAATCAATCACGAGACTTACACTCTTCTAATTATGATCGTTCCTCGACGAACCTGCAAAGTTTACAAGATCATAAGTTACATTGCAAGGACTATAACTTAATTCATTCATGAAATCATTATACACGAATCCATACCCTCCGAATATAATCTTGAACGCGTGCAAGTGGATTTCTGCACCTACGACAGTAGATTCTTTCATTAGAATTTCTTTTCGATTTCTTGAATAGCTTCATTGTATCAATTCAGAGAGAATGAATTTAATGGAAATGTAATGTTTATATATAGAAAACTAACTTGTTGAATTCTTGATTTTACCGTTAAAACTCTCTCTATTTTCCCTCCAAAACTGACTTCTTTTTTTAATTTCTCATACGGCTTTTAATTCTTTACTTAGACCATTTTGTTCGAGTATTAATATGAAATATCGGTTAGGCTGTGTATTAGTTGGTTCGGTTTATGGGTTATCATTTTGTAAACATGATAAACTGTAATACAAGGTTTAGGATATTTGACTTATCGATTATTAATGGTTATCAGTTTAACAGTTAAGATTTGACACATAAAAGATCATTTAAAATCAGTGACAAACTAAATGAACATACACATGAATTATCTTGCTTTAAAACAAATAGTATCACATTGTAGAATAACAACTTGAATACTCTTAAGTTGAAAACTTTATATACCAAATGGTATAAATACAATTACTTAAATTACTGTCATCAAAACTTTAAGAATCGTTCACGCGATAATAGAAAATCAAATCATTACTGGAACCGCTAAAAGCACTAACCCCTTATCGATAAATCAATAATTTTTTCGTTTCGATTTGATTTGGAACAACTTTTAATATCCTGACAAATTGAGTATCGCTTACATGTCTGAGTAGATTTTATTTAGAGGTTGAAATTATGACATGTTTCAAATTAGCAATTGAGCATATGATAAAACATAATTATTAAATTAATATTTAACTCTAGTTTTATCGAGCAATAGTAACAAATATCAACCACAACTATGGAATTTTTCATTAGTTTTTTCTAATTGAAGATTAACAAAGTAGGATTATTCATGCAACTAACACCCTTCAATTAAAAGAGTCAAAAACATTATTAGTAGGCAAAATTGTTTGTCAAAATAATTTTTAGTAACACGCTAACTAAACTTTATAATGTCAAGTGCAATTTTTTTTAAAAAGGATTCGGTACGATTTGCGAGCTATTGTATAAGATGGAGGGTTTTTACGTGTGTACACCCACAACCTTCATTTCCAACACACCAAATTTACCTTAAATAAACTATATATCTCCGTTATGTTTCATTTTCTTGAGACGAGGGTTTTTTGAAATTAATTTATCTACCTCCATAAGTTTTGATAAAATCTGCTTACATTCTAGCCTTTTCGGACCCTAATTTCACCGGATACATTGTTGGGTATGTTATAAGAAATACACTTTATATATTAATAATAATATTGTCGTGAGTGGGGGTGATCATTTGGTTAGACTACTTTGGTTTAGAAAGTTCGATTCGATTTATTAGTGTTCGTTTTAGTAAAAGTAAAATCGAAATTAAATTAAAATTAGTTTGATTCTAAAATAAAAATCGAAATTAGTTTGATTTGATTAGATTTATTTCGATTTGATTTTTCGGTTTGCACTTATTATATGAAGAAACAGAACCGAAAAAGCCGATTCAAAAATCTATAAAACTGCTTACAAATCAATAGTCTGCCTGTATATGTTAATATACTGATATTATTAGTATTTTACACTACAAATGTAATTAAACATTAAGGCCAGAAAAATGTATACAGAACGAGTGAATCAATTTTCTTTATTCATTATTGGTGGGAGTGCTTCACCCTTAATCAGATCGAACCCTGGGTATGAAAAAAATCTTGTTGGGAGCGCCACTCCAAATTTAGTCGAAGTTCTAATATGAGAACTGGACACCGCGTGAATCTTTTTTCGGTTGATATTATACTGAAAATTAATGTAAAAAAAAGAAGAATAATCATGTTCTTTCAATACATGTATTTTAGCAACAAATACATGACTAATTTTTGAAATAACAAACCTTATTAAAACAATCGTCCAAACAAATCTCTCTTTTCTTATCATTTACATCAAATTTAGAACATCTACTAGAAAAACAACCAATCTTACAATAGTGAATTTGACTTTGCACATTCATAGAAACAACACAATTATCTACACAATCATTGTAACATTTTTTATCATTGCCACATTCTAATTTGCAAGCATGAAGGCATCGTTGTACATCAGTCATCCCTTGTGCTACAAAAATCATCATCAACATAATTGCAATTCCAAATTCTAACTTCATTTTTTGCTTCTTCTTTTTTTTCTCACTAAGAAAAATTGATTTGATGATAAAGTTTACAATATGTTCAAGTTTAAATAGAATGATACAAAAGGATTATGAAAAAAATATCCTTTTTCTAATTATAAATCACATTATTATTTTGCTTAAAAGGGCTAAAATAAAATCTGTATCACACTAAATTAGGATAGTGTATATCTTTCTTTCTTTTTAGAATCTTCAAGGGTATCAATTTAGTTAATTTGGTAACTGGTACTCCATCAATCGTTATTTCCTTGTCAAATATTTTTTTAATTTGATTTTCCTTTTTACTTGTCAATTTTAACAAATCAAGAAAGGATATTTTTTTCTTCCTATTACACTATTAATTTATTGAAATTTAGTTAATGTTAATAAATTTGATTTGATTGTATCATCTTTAAGGGTAAATAGTTTGTGTCAATGCTTTGATGGTGGAATGAATGAACACGTAGGATATATCTAGTATATTATGTGTTTGATGTATCATATTATACATACTATGACATAGACCTGACATGTGGATATATACAAAGGAAAACATGTGTGTATATGTATATCATTGTATATTATGTATATGGCTTGTGTATGTTAATGTATATAGTCATATATCAAGTGTATATGTTGGCATATACATCACATACATCAAGCTACAAAGAGAAATTGTAAAAGCCATGAAAAGAGAACTACACCAAGGAAGAAAAGTTCAATAAGAAGGAAAAAAGTTGGCACAAGCACATAACATAAATAGGTTTATGTCTAAACTCTTATCATGTGGACAACTTAATGTGGAATTGGTTGTGTAAAAAAAAATAATTTCCTAGATATATGAAAAATCACAAAATGTGGAAAAGAACAAGAATAGTTGATTATAATCGAGTTTTTAGTACGTAAGAGGTAGCGAGGTAAGTGCCCTAGTTGCACAAACAATTTACAATTATAACTGTGACTCGTGTGTTTGCACTCAATAAATGTCAAAATTTGAAAGATACGGATATAAGATCATTAAATGAATTTGTTTTCACTAAGATTTAAGTATTAATTGGTCTGAATATGTCTTAATAATCAAAATCTTGAACGAAGTCTTAATTTTACTAAGAAGTATTTTTTTGTGGATAATATTTATCATTAGTCTATCTACAAGAACAACTAACAACACTAATTAATCACCTCGATCATCATAACTATCACCGCCATTGTCAACTATATATCATTACTTTAGTCGACCATCAACCTCCTCTACCATCATTATCACCATCGACAACGAACATTGTGTCAACCATTACTGTCAATCGTTACACTTACCATTTCTATTATTATAATTTATATCCACTACTAGAAAATGAAAAATAAGGAAAGAAAAAAATTGTGTAGCTAAACAATGAAAATTAATAATAAATCACATTTACCTGTGGATTATGAGAGAATTTAATTAGCTATAGGAGCGTTTTAGCGATAGATTATCTAGGGATTGCCGACACATTTCGTAGCTAATTTTATATTTTCTTGTAGTGATCTATTGCCATTACCATCATCGTCACCGCCTCTACCACCACTGCACTAACACCATTGCAGTCGATTTTTACTTCCAACCAACTTCACCATCACAACTAGCACCTATCAATAACTACCACCAAGGCATTGTGAATCACCCCCACATTCTTCAGCCATCACCATCAACATCGTCAACTACTAATAACTACCACCACCACTATCAACCGTCACTATCATGACAATTAGTACAACACCAATCACCTCAATCATCATAACTATCATCACCACCTTTTTTGTCACTAATATCTACCAGTACCATCACTACAAATCATCTCTACTATCACCAACGAATATAAATATTTCATTTCTTTATTCAAAATAATACTTTAATTTTATTGGATTAATTTCTAACTTAAATATTTCATTAATTTCTTATTTAAATCTGTATGTCAATTATGTTTATAATAAATTTAATTATTCCATGTTGATATATAGAAACAATATCTCAATCACTCAAAAGTATATTGAGATTTAAACATCTTAATCTTAAAAAAAACGAGGCCTAAATATCTTTAAAATCGTAAATTTTCAATTTTAATATTATTTTACTAATTTATTATGAAATTCATCGCTGAATAACTTTAGTGTAGAACTTCGATGAAATATATCATTGTTAAATACGATTTTTCATTTTTAACAATAAAAGTTGCCCGTTGAATTTGGGTGAATGAACTTGTTACGGGTGGAAATGGAATAGAATATTAATAGCACAAATCCAATAAGAATTATTCTATTTGTTTTATTTTATGGGACATTTTTTAATTTTGAAATTTAAATAAATTTATTTTTAATAATAAGTTTTTTTAAAAGAAATTCAGACAGTTTGAATTTTTAAATATTGTGATTTATAATATTTTTTACGTACTTTATAAATTTTAATTTTAAAAATAATAAAAAATTCTTATAATTTTTAGATCAAATTTATTTAATTTAAACTATATAGAAAATTGAAAAGTATCACCATTCCATTCCGTGGCTGACGGAGAAAGCAACTTTTAATATATTTATTGTTTATTGAGTTACTTTTTAGTTCAACTTATTTTTTTATACTAAGAAAAAGGGGAGGGGGCGGCGGAGGTTGGCACACGACTTGGAGTTGACTACATTATTGACTATTTATAGTTTTTTCTTTTTCTTAAATAGTATTCGAAATTTATATTAAAGTCTAATCAATTTAATTTACAATAAAAAATTCACAATAAAAATAAAACACAAAGACAACTTTATATTCAATAAAGCTTGAATCAAACCTATTTTAAAAATAAGAGACTACTTATCATTCCCAAATTTTTAGTTACCTTTTTATTTTACTCATTTCTCCCCCTTTCTATTATTGATGATTGAGGCATCTATAGTATACTTTTCTTTTATCCTTCGATTTGCGTTACAGAAGTTTATAGTTATAAGCTTTCATTTGTTGTTCTATATATTATTCCGATGAAGTGTTTTATTGTTAGTCATTAATATCACGAGGAGAATAATGGAAAAATATAAATATTTTTAGACATGTAATATTTATTAATTTTGAAAAGGTTTTATGATTAAATTTTGAGGGAAGTTCTTTAGAGATGTTAGGGCGATAAAGAATATATATGATTGAATCAAGTCTCGATTAGAATGATAAAAGGAAACTCAAAGCACTTCTTGATTGAGATGGGGTTGCACTATGGAATATGAATCAGTTCTTAGACCTTTCCTATTTGCTTTGGTTGAGGGATTGATGTAGTATATTCAAGATAAGGTGTTATGGTGTTTCCCATTTGTGGATGAGAAAGTATTGATTGATGAGACGCATAATAGAGTTAACGAAAGATTGAAGGTGTGGAGATAAATTGTGAAGTGTAAAAGGTTCTGGTTGAGTAGGATTAAAATATTTAAAGTGCAAATTCATTGATATAATGCATGAGATAGGCACGGGAATACGGCTTGACACATAAGTTATTTTCAAGAGAGATAGTTTCAAGTATGTTTGATCTTAATCTAGGGAAGTAAGGACATTGACGATGATGTCAAGGCCTGCCTCCTATAATAGAAAGGTACCAATAAAACTTAAACATAAGTTCTACAAAGTGATGGTTAAATCGACTTTATTGTATGAGGTGCACTATTAGTTAGTCAAGAACTTTCATGTTCCAAAGATTCAAGTTGTAAAATGAAAATGTTAAGATATGTATGTGTAGACATACTATATAATAAAATTATGAATGAGGATAATATATATATATATAACAAAGTGGGTGGCTTCCGTAGGGGGAAGTGAGGGCTTGAATATATTGGGTACGAGAAGAGGTACTGGTAGAACAAAAAGATATTGGTAAACGATGACTAGAAAAATATGACACAACTTCATATTATTAGAGACATAATTTTAGATAAAAGGGTATGAAAATTGTGTAGTAAGGTGAGAGGTTAGCCTGGTTATTATTACTATTTTCTTATTAGGTAATTTATTTTTTTCACTGCCCTTTTTCGTTTTCCCTTTTTCATTTTTACTTTGATATACGGTATTCAAGCCAAGAGTCATCGGCTGAAAGCAATATTTTTACCTTTAATAGGTAAGATAAAATTTACACACTATATCTTTCTCAAACTTTATTCATAAAATTTCACTGAATATATACTTTGTTGAAACGTTTTTTCACGAAAATTATAAAAAAATATTAGAGAAAAGACATAAAGAGACCATCGAAGTTGTCTCATATTTGCATAAAGACACCTAAACTTTTGAAGTGTCCTATCACACCACTAAACAATTATATATCGTTGTAAATTGACCATTTTTACCCATTAACTAATCCGGGTTATTTACACGCACGTTAGGCGCGTGATGGGTCATTTTCCCTTTTTATTTACCACTTAAAAACAGCCACATGTCATTTTCTTTCTTTAATATTAATTATTTAATAAATTTTTGTTTCTTCCCCAATTTAAACTCAAAAAATGGCCGTTGGTAGCCCTAACAATTTGATTTCCATGGCAAGAACAATATTGGTGCTCTCTTTTTGACGACTTCTTCATCTTCCTCAAGAAAATAAGGTAGGAATTCGTCTTTTCTCTTTTAATTTCCAGTATAAACGTTAATTTGAAGTTTTTTTATGGTTGAATTTCTTCTCAATTTTGTGGTTAGTTTTTTATTGAAAATGTCAAATGCAATGTTGAATCGTATTTGTAATGATGAGAATGATCCGATGTTGCGAGTGAAACTGCGATGCAAACATGGTGACTTACTATCAATGCAAACTTCATGGTCGGAGCATAACCCAGCTCGAAGATTTTGGTCTTGTCCACGCTATCGTGTATGTTTACTAATTTTTTTATGGAGATCTTTTGTTTATGTATTTTTCTTTAATTTGTGTTTTGCGTATTTTAGGAGGATGCGTGCAACTTCTTTAGATGGAGGGATCGAGAAGAAGTTGATATAAGATCCAAGTATGTTATTCCGAGATTAGCAAAGAGAATTAAGGAGTTGGAAGGAAATATTGACATCTTATGAAAGTCGTGTTGAAAGTAACCAAGTCATGATGAAGGAGAAAAAGAAGGGCAAATGTTGTAACTTGAAGCTAATCGTCTTGATCATTATTGTGTGTTTTCTATGTTTAAGTCTAACCAAGAATGTGAAGGATGGAAGTTGTAGGTGTGTACAACCAAAATTGCCATAGACATGTTTTGTAACTTGAAGAATGGAAGTTGTAACTTGAAGCTAATTGAATAGATCTTGCTAGTTGTAGGTGTGTGTAACTTGAAAGATTGTTGAATGTTCAAGTTATTGTTGTTCTTTGTTGTCGAAATTGTTATGATTTGAACAATTAGTTAATGTATTTGGTTCTCTAATCTATATTATCGTGGCAACCATTTGAGAAGCTTCACAAATATGTCAATTACAATTAAAAAGGCAATAACAAAACTGACAAAAAAGAAGACTTCATAATCGAGTTTGATTCCAACCATTCAAGTTTGTTTGGTTACACCCAAAATTGAGTTTGTTTCCAATAAAAAACAACACAAATATATGCTTAGTTAAATTTTGTTTGTCAAAATGAACAAGACAACATCAAAATGCCCTACTTCCATGGCACAGAAGTTTTTCTACTTGAAGTTGTTTGACCTTGGCTATTAGCAGCATTAGCAGCAGCTACAGACCTAGTTTGGATAACCTTTTCAGCCCTCATTCTTTCCAGATTGCTACTTGTAATAGTTGTCTTCCCCTTCCATTTGAATCCACGTACTGGTGTGTAGCCAATATCACCAGTGACAACATCAGCCCTCTTTGTAACTTTTGTACCAGTATTGATGACTCTTCTACTTGGCAATCCAGGCTGCTTAGTCAAATAAATACACAGTCAAATATTAGACAATTACATTGAGGTTTGCAATCACAATTGTAAACTTGCATTGATAGTTGTAAACTTACATTGAGAGTTGTAAATCCATCTTTAGCTTGGTATATGCCAACACCTACCATTCTTGGCCTTTTAAAAGGTCTTGTTTGTCCTCCACTAGTGTCTTCATGTTCTACTGGTCTCTTCCCTCTTCCTAGGCCTCCTCTACTGTAGTTTGCTTCTGAACTAGTTTGACTATGTTGAGTCATTCCTCTTCCTCTACTTAGTCCTTCATTCACATTTCTTTCTTGAGCCATTTCTCTTCCTGATCCTGCTCCTCTACCTGTACCTCTACCTCTACCTCTACCTCTACCATTTACAGTCTGTACTTTGAAATCAAATATTAAAGCATATCTATATTATCTAACAATGATATAATAATTAGATATATTACCTCTGTGTTTGTAACATTTCCATGTGATTGAGCTGGAACACCTCTGCCACTTGCTCTTTCTCTTGTTGCTCTTCATGTGCCTTTTCCTCTACCACTTTTAGTAGCCTGTATATTAATATATCAATACATATACATCTACATATAACATACATTTGAGAGTAACAAATAAAAGTACCTGTGTATGAGAACATGGTTCAGATGACTGACTTGGAGCAGTACTTCTTGCCTGAGAAACTGGTTCAGTTGATTGACTTGGATCAGCTTGGTTTCTTGTAGGACATCCTCTTTTATTGTGTCCTTGTGTGCCACATTTGCTACAAGTCATTACAGCACCTCTTTTGCTCAACTTTCCAGTTTTTCTGCTTTCATCTGCTTCCTTTCTTCTAACCTTAACTGGTCTTCCAGGCAACTTTCTGATCTTTGGTGGCTTTACAATTGGATTATTTGAGGTTGACCACATTTTCATGTTATTCATTGGCTGAATAAAATGGGCATATGTGCTGAGGTAGGTTTCCTTGCTATAACAGCTAGCCACATAATGGATTGGTTCCAAGTTTTTGTAATGAAGGGCAGCAACACCATGAGGACAAGGAATTCCCCTAAGCTGCCAGGATCTGCAACTACACCTCCTATTAACAATGTCCACAGTGTGTGTAAACCCATGGTGTTTAATCTCAAAACCTCTTTCTCCATTCCAAGTCAAGTTACATTGCATAGACTTTTGAATGTTTTCTTGCAAAATCTTCAAAGACATAGGAGATATATCAGTGATCCAAGTGTTTGAGAACTCTCTCAAATCACCAATTCTTTTCATCATCTTCACCCTTATCTCCTCAAGCATTGTAATGATGGTTTTATACCTTGCAGACACTATCCAAGCATTAAAGCTTTCTGCCATATTGTTGTCCACAACATCACATTTGCTATATTCTTCAAAATACTTCTTGCACCATGTATTCAAATTGTACCATAAAAGATTATCTAAACCTTCTTGTCCTAATTTCCTCATTGTCTCTATATTGTCCTTCAGCTCAGCTTCAAATGTGGATTTAGCAATCCTCCAAAACACTCTTCTTCTTTCAACTCCTTTCCAATTTTTTGACCAATTTGCAAGAACATGTCTTGCACATTTTCTATGTTCAACAAGTGGCAATAAAGTATCCACAGCAATTTCTAGTCCCTAACAAACCAACATAACAGAAAAATCATCAACTTAAGTGAAAAACTCAACAACAATAAAATAGTAAGATGGATATCAGTAATTACCTTTTGCATATCACTAATGATGGATAGTTGATGCCCTTCTCCAAGTTCAAGATCATTCTTCACTAGTTCAAGAAACCATGTCCAAGTATACTGATTCTCAACCTCAACAACTGCCCAAGCAATAGGGAGCATTTGGTTGTTTCCATCTCTACAAACTGCCACTAACAACTGGCCTTTACACACACCTTTGAGAAAACACCCATCAAAACCAATCAACCTTCTAGCACCTCCAAAAAATGCTTTCTTTAAAGCATTGAAGCAAACATAAAATCCTTCAAAAATTTTCTGCCCAGTTTCAGAATCTTCTCCAACCTTCACTACACAAGTACTACCTGGATTACTCCTTAATATTTCATCTCTATAATCAAAAATCCTACCATACTCAATAATGTGATCACCCATGATCTCTTGTAACACTCTAGTCCTAGCTCTTCTCACTGTTGTCCTACCAACATTAATATCCAACTCCTTTCTAATAATGTCCTGCAACAAGACAATGCTGATGTTTGGCTGTTGAGTTATTCTTTCTTTGTATTTGGTGGCCAAAAACTTTGAGTTGCACAGGTAGTTATGAGTTGATGTCAAACATTTATGGATAGGGTTGTATGTTTTAACAATGAAATCTCCACTAGTTTTATCCTTACTTGCACACAACAACCAAGGACAACTCTCTTTACAACATCTCACTCTAACTCTGCCAGGCTCATTTACATATTTTTCAATTTGAATATGTTCTTGGATTGCATATCTTGTCACTGCCACTCTAAATTCTTCTACAGTTCCAAAAACCAGTCCTAATTCCCAAACAATCTTTTCAGCAGTTGTATCAAACACAACTCTATTTGGGGTTTTCTTCCTCCTAACAGGTTTATGCACTACTTGATCAACCTCTTCACCATCTATTTCAAAGCTAGGAACTTCATCACTTAGATAATAAGGTTCATCACCTCCTAGCTTACCAACTAAGCTTTCCCTAATACCATTATTTGTCTCATCATACCCTATATCTGGACCTTTCTCATTAACATTAATCTGATCTGAAGTTGTTCCCCTACTTCTCCTTTGTGACCTTTTGAAATGCCTCTTGGTTGCCCTTATATCTACATACTCTTGATGAACATCACTGTCAACCTCAGTATCTTCACTAGTATCCCCTTCAGATCCTGATTCATCTTCCACTTCATCATCAGTTGGATCATCATCTATTATAGGATAATCAGATGAAGGAGGAGGCACAATAGAAGGAGATGGTGGAGGCAAAGTAGAAGACTGAAATTCAAATGGAGTGCTGGAAGTTTCAGAAGGACCAGTTGTAGGGATGGAAGGAAAAGTAGAAGTAGGAGGCTGATTATTAGGGTTAGAAGTCTCATTAAAAGATTCCTCACCTACCCCACTTTCAGTCACATGGGGGACAAACTCCAATTCAAGTGGGGCCTGATTAGCTTCACTAACCCCATGAAAAACATACACCTTCACTGTATCCCCATCATTCACCATATTGAAAAGGTCAAATATAACCTTATCATTATCAACAAGGACCAATAACCCATCCCACTTGATGAAAAAATCACAATCTATTGTATATCCTAGTTCCTTTATGTAGTCCCTCAACTCAAAATAAGACATCCTATCAACATCTACATCTAAGAATTCTGTCACATGCCCCCCAATATATTTAGGTGGTGGACCAAAATCTATTTCCCCCCCATGATACCATCTTAAAGTTATAAGAGTAAAAGCCATCCTGAAAAATCATGTAACAACAACAAACACAATTCAAACACACATTTCAATAACTAACTCTAACAAGTTGTACACAACAAACATAATCACTAACAAACAACAACAACAGAAATACTAACTAACAAAAGTAGAATAAAGCACTAACATTAAGCTTTAACAGTACTAACAGAACAAAAACACTAACATAAGCAGTTGTTATTGTACAAATTGAAGTCTACAAATGAATAAGAGACAAATAATAACATTCGAACTAAGTGGATAACATCTAACCCTAACCTAAAACACAATCACAAAACCCTAATCACTAACAGTTGCATTAAGTCAATAACACAATACCCTACACTAACTAAGTCGATTACCCAACATACTCAAAAATATCCTAACAATGGCAACTGTAGGAGGTCGATTCTAACAATTCTACACTATAATAATCCATAAAATCAGAATAATCGTAAAAAAAAGTGCAGATTTTAGAACCCTAACCTGTTAGACCTTCAATCTCCAAGAATCTTCACAACAACACTACCGTCAACAACGATCGACAATGATGAACAACGATGCAATCAACAACAACAATATCGTCAACAACAAGAACACAGTCGTTTGATTTTTTAGGGAAAAGGAAAAGTTGAGAAATGAAATGAAAGGACGGAGTTCACGAATTTTCTTCAAAGAAAGGGTCGGGTCGGGTCGGGTTCCTACGTGAGCAACACGCGCAATAAAAAGAAGATGGAATGACTAAAAATGGTCAATTTACAACGATATATAGTTGTTTAGTGGTGTGATAGGACACTTCAAAAGTTTAGGTGTCTTTATGCAAATATGAGACAACTTCGATGGTCTCTTTATGTCTTTTCTCAAAATATTAATATCAATACGTTTGAACACATTATGTATCGTCCCATAATCCATGGTATTATATTATATTATATTATATTGTTTTCTCTCATTTTATTATAAAATAATTTGTTTGAATGAATAAAGTAATAAGGAATTAGTAGTCGCTTTCCTATTTCCATGAAAGCCAAGTAAAAGGCATTTAGAAAACTGCTTTTCTCGGTTGTCAAATTCTCTCTCTCTCTCTCTCTCTACAAAAAGGCATAAACCCCTTTAAGCTCTCTCTCTCTATGTGTGTATGTGTGACAGAGAGACCCCAATTCTCTTTCTGCCAAATTGAATTCTCTACTGGATTCCATTAGGTATGTTCTGTTTTTGCTACTTTTTTGTTTTAATCCTTCAAAAATTCTTGCTTTTAATGGTGAGTAATTTTACCAATACTGGGTTTCTTTGTTGTTGTGATTCTTGGTGTTTCTAGATTGGTCTGTTAGTTTCTGGAAGTTGTGGGTTCTGATCATAATTGAGTAATTTTTATTTTTTAAAAAGTTTTCTGGTCTAGCTTATAGTCTAGTTGGTATTGGTTTGAATCTTCCACACACCAGTTGTGGGTTCATACACTTGTTTGGTTATAGATTTAAAAGTTGAAAAAAAATTGAGTTTTTGAGGTTTTGGGATTTGAAGTTGTGTCTAGAAATTAGGAAATTTTTTTTGCAATTTTATGAGGGAATTCCTTAAAACCCGTGATCAGTTTTTGGGAACTTGAAAATATTTGAAGATCAAATTTTGCGGTGGAACAGATACTATTTGAAGAATTTTTTTGAAAAACTATGGTCAGACTCTAGCTTAGTGTATTCAACTTTGTGGGCTCTGTTTGGCTTATAGGGGTCGTTTGGTTGGGAACAAATTAACTTACCTCATCGGTATGGTACAAATGGTGGGATAAATAATCCATGAACTATCTGATACCTCCAACCAAAAGTAGGATGAGATAACCCTGCATTTCATATCGAGACTATTATACCTTATGCCTCATACCTCACACCAGATAACTCTTTAAAGTTGTAGATTGAGAATGTGAAAACAACAAAAGTGAAAAAAGAAAGAAAGGAATGTAATATAACTTATGAAGTTTATACATATGCATTAGTGGTCCTGTTTTTCTATGAATTGATTGCAGAATACCAAGTTGTCATTAATCTTCAGGGAAAAATTTAGAATTAGGCAACATGAGTTTTGTGGCTTATTGTTGTTTGCTGATATACTTCTATGATTTCTGCTGTCTTGCATTTTGTTGCTAACAATCTTCATAGTATTTATCGAAATTAGTTTAGTCCCGTCATCACGAAGTCCTGTAGGAATAAATGTTGTTTTCAAGATTCTAGATTGCTGCTTCCGTGTCACTGTCTTTGCATCTGCCTATTGTAGATGAACAATTCACTGTTGTTGCATCTGTCTATCATAAGAAGAAAATGTTGTTGCCTACTTTATCTTGCTCAAAGAAGAAGAAGAAAATGTTGTTGCATCTGCCTATTCGGAGGGTTTAAACTGATGATTTTGTTGTAATCTGGTGCAGGTATAGCATTCTTGGCATTCTATGTTAATAATACCATGCAGTTATATCATCATCCTTTTTCCTTGAACAGCCAGAAGGTGAGACTTACTTTGGAAGAGAAAGGTATTGATTACACGTCGCATCATGTGAACCCTTTAACGGGCAAGAACATGGATGCATTTTTCTTCAGTATGAATCCAAGTGCGAAAGTTCCTGTGTTCCAGAATGGTTCTCACATCATATATGATACCATTGAGATAATTCAGTAAGTCTTCTCTACGCCTTGCTGTATTTTTCTTCTATAAAAGGTACAAAAGGATAAGCATGAAAGGTTAAAAAGGAGTATTGCAAGCCGTTGCCATTAAACATCATTTGGTTGATTTAATAGAGGAATAGTCATGAATTATATTTTTATCACCAGGTTGTTACCCTCCAGGGACCTTTTCTCCTGACAAGAATAGAGTTGTATCTTGCTCTCTGGACGATAATGTTTTAGATTACTTATGATCAAGCATATATATAGACAGATGGATAGATCATGTACATCTTGATTAGTACAAGTATGCTGAATGATAGTTTGTATTTTCTTATTTTCTGAGTTTTTTAGGGGGTTATTTGTAGAGGAAGAATATTTAATTGTTCCAACATGCACAGGTATATTGAAAGAATTGCAGAAAAAGTGTCGTCTGGCGGAAACAATCTGAACCTTAGCAGTAGAGAAGTTATCGGATGGATGCATAAAATACAAGAATGGGATTCAATGTACTTTACCCTTTTCCATGTCCCTGAGAAGTATCGGCTATGTGTTTCTAAATTCCTAAGACGTGTAATAATTGCCCGAATGGCTGAATCTCCCGACTTAGCAAGTGCTTACCACTGTAAGCTACGACAGGCATATGATACGGACGACAAGTTGAAGAATGCTGACGTTTTGAGACGAAGTGAGAACCATCTAGTAAGACTTCTTGATGAAGTGGAACTCAAACTTGGTGAAACATCATATCTAGCTGGGGAAGAATTCAGTCTAGCTGATGTAATGCTCATTCCTCTTCTAGCTAGAATAGAACTCTTGAACTTGGAAAACGAGTACATAAACAGTCGTCCAAACATAGCAGACTATTGGGTGTTGGTTAAACAAAGACCTAGTTATAAGAAGGTGATCGGTAAGTATTTTGATGGATGGAGAAGACGAAAGACGCTGCTGAAAACATGGTGCTTCATCCGTGTCAGAAGCATGCTCCGAAAATATTGAGAGATTAATGTTGGAGAGGCAAGCACTTCTCTACTTCAGTTCCAACTCCTCCTTTTATTGCTATCCAGTGTATTGTCTTTCTTCCTTTCTTTGTGTTTTTTTTAGGAAGGGAGGAAGAACTCGCAGTTGCATAGTTTTACAACAATAATTGTTAAAGATGATATAATATTATGCTTTGTTTTTGTTTGTACCTTCTTGTAAACTAGAATGGAAGTCATTTGCAATTGTTAATATACATGGAAAGTTGAATGTTTGGTCTTTGTTGAGACTTGAGATTACAATATTCTTCTTTACCAAGTGGCTTGAGTTCCTTGCACATCATCAAGAATGCCTGAAAATGGGTGTAGAGACTATCAGTTTTTGGTAATGTTAAATGTAACTGTGTTGCTAGCAGTAAAGACTAGAAACAAGTTAATCTCTGATTTTATTTTTTAAAAAAAATTCCCAAGATTGCAAATAAATGATATAGAAGAAAAACTAAAGGGGATTTCACCTTTATCCCCAAATATACATCAGTGATTGTCAAACTTCATAAAAATGCAGAAACACATATTTCCAGAGTTGAAAAAAAAAAATATGAAGGTTACCCCTGTGAGGCATAAATAATGATATCGCCAATGTAGCACGCGTCAAATAAGAATATCTATTCTTTTTCTTTCTAAACCTTAACAATCGGAGAAAAGAACAAGAAAAAAGAATTATGGACTCAGACCGCCAAAAGCAGAATAAGTGCTTTACAATTCTGTTGGTGGCAAAGAATTATCAGTACAAAGGACTTGGAAGCTCCTGAGGGCTTTAACCTATGGAAGCTAGCTAAAACTAAAAACTGTGTTGTGAATGATTCTGTTGGGGTAGTATGCCCCGAATTCTCCATTCTACGGGTATGGAAACTCATTGATTCAATCTCTCTGCTTGCTACACCTACACTTCACATACTAGCGTTTGAGATGTTTCCTGTGCACCCATCCAGCCATTTTTGAATTAATACACTTCTGCTGTCAAACATAATTCCTTCACAAGTTATGATAGTCCCTAGCTCCTTCAACATCAAATTGGGTATTTACAGAATCTTGCGGAGGCTTGCGCCAGAGAGGCGTGGGGGATTATGAGTAGACAGGCCATGTTGTGGATTTTGAGGTGGCTTGCTAAAAATTCCAGCAGCATTATCTGCAGGAGATATAGAATCTCTTCTATCATGGGGATATGTAGGCAAAGGAGGAAAAGGATGAAAAGGTACTCCTGGAGCAACACCCCAAGCATCACATCTTTCTTTTTGAGGTGACCCAAACTGCTGCACTTTGGAAAGTGGAATTCCATAGGAGACTGGCAATCGTGAAATAAACCTCTGCTGTAGATGCCCTGTGACCACTGGATGCGGATGCTTCTTGCAACTGAGTTCTTGGAGACTACAATCTGCACTTGAAGAAGCACCACATGAGATCCTAGAGGCCTTCTTGGGGATTGAAAACCCAGGAGGGGCATCATCTATGTCCTGCGTTTGATCATCAACCGCATTGGTTTCAATTCTTTGATCTACATCTATTTCTGCCTCTTGATCCCATCGACTCTTACGCTTACGTTTCCTTGCTCCATTGGTTGCCCCATCAACACATGAAGCAGATGAGCCATCAAGGACACCAGCATCTACCCTAGTAGATTCTACCATTAAATGTGAGGTACATTCTTCTGTTTCTGAGGGTTTCACACCACAATGGTCTTGTAATGGTGAACACCTATTGTACCGTGGAGAAGGACGCAAGTCAATCTGGCTGTCATCTCTGTCAATGCAGCTACTTTTTCTGAGAGGTCTACGTATCCACCTATCTCTGAAGTTCCTTGCAATTTGATGAACCTGAGACACACCATAAACACAGTAAATCAATTAATGTCAAAAAACCTCGTGGCCCAATTAAAAGCAAGAAGAAAAAACATCAAAGCAAATTGTCTCCAAGTTCTTTAGAAAGTTCCTTCTAATTTGTAAAAAGTCGAGACTCCCTTCCAAGTTAGCTTGACCCCCTTTATCAAGTTGTAGTAACTTTTTCTCTAACTAAGATCAAAAGAGAAACTGTTCATCAACATTGACATACGAAATTCCGGAGCTAGAATCCTTTTCTCTAAAACTAGTTCCCTCCTGTTAACCACTCCACTACTTTCTGGGGCGGCTCTGGGAAAAGGTTCCATCCTGAAAAGCCAGAGTTTCCTCTTTCCCTCCATCTAATTCTCATTAAAGCTAATAGCAGAGTATAGTCACTTTCTTCAGCACACAAATTAACCATCAACAAACGCACATACTTTTCAACATAAACAAGAGGTTTCCAACCATAAAACCAAACTCTAGAGGTTTCAGCTTGTTGGACTGAAGAATATGTCATTGGAAGCTTTTTGAGAAAAAATATAAAAACTAAACAAGCTCAACAGCACAGGTACAATCTTGTTCAGGATATGTGCCATCTCCCCTTGAAACAATATGATGAACACAGAATAAGGGCCTCTGAATGCTCCCCCCTGAATGCCACATTAGTAGAGCTTCTTTTCGGTTAGCTCAACAGAACAGGTACAATCTTGTATATGTGCCATCTCCCCTTGAAACAATATGATGAACACAGAATAAAGGCTTCTGAATGCTTCCCCCTGAATGCCACATTAGTAGAGCTTCTTTTCGGTGTGGAGTACTGTCTAAGTTTTGGTCAAACAGATACTAAAGATTTTAGACGACAGATAAGACTTGATGAGACATTGGTAATGTGTGCCCTCCCCTTTATGTTCACCTAATTTTGATATTAACTTTCTTGGATAGATTATAATGCTATATTAGGAGAGAAAAATCAGCCTTTTTACTTTACATACATCCATAGGTTTCTCCAATCATCACGAGCACAAAATGGGAATCATTTCAATTCGCAGTGAAAACCAAGAAAAGTACGGGGAGGGGGCAATACAACTGAATCAATCGAACTGAAACATTTTATTAAGTACAATTAATAGGGAAAAGAGCCTAACATTCCCCTCCACTTTGTCATTTAGAGTTGATATATCTCTCGTTATGAAAGTGGTTCATATATACCCCAACTATTATACAAATGGCTCATATATACCTTTTTCCTCTAACGGAAGTGAAAAAATAAAAATCCATATAGTGGGTATATTTGATCTTCCTCACACGTATTTTTTTTTCTTTTTTGTTTCAACGATTAATTTAAATTTATTATTTTGATGATCAAATTTATTATGTTTCACTAATTTTTCTAGTAAAATTTATTATATATGCCCCAATTATTTTTACAAATACAAAACAAAATTGCAATGTAGCCGAAAAAATAGTTTTAGAAGTCAAAAAGAGATTAGTTTTAAATTTTTTCTTTACACTAAAGAATGAAAGAAAAGGAATAAGAAACTCAAATAATGATAATCAACGAAGTTAAAAAAAAAAAAAATTACGTATGAAAAACATTAAAATATACCTTGAACTTTGCTAGTATGCTCATATATACCCACCCCTACATGACTTTTTAAAAACCAGAACTCAAAAGTATAGATTTAAAACTAGTTTTTTCACTTCCGTAAGATGAAGGGTATATGAGCTCATTTTGTAATGGTAGGGGTGTTGACACCCAATTTTGGCCTGACATTTTCAAAATTCGTAATTTTTCAGTTTATTTATTTAATAGTTCAAAATGATCTTTTAATAATTTTAAATAAGTTTATCGATAACTATCCTTATTTATTAAAATTTAGAATTTTTTATTTGTTAATTGTAAAATTACATTTTTACATGTCATTATTTACGTTCATTATATTTTTTTTAATGTTCATTTTGTTACATTTATTAATATTTATGTTGATATTTAGCAGAGTCTAAAATTTATTCAAATACGAAAAAATTTAAGGATTCTATTCATATAATTTTGGGCCACAATGCCTAAGCCATCATTTGAGCCCATTTCGTGTTTCCTATTTAAGTTATTAAGTCAAAAAATGAGGGGAGTGAATTTATTTTAGGTTTGTAAAATTTTTCAAATTCTTATCCACAAAAAGGGTTTCACATCCGGCGAGGTTCCGGCAATACAAAACCCCAAGCCAAAAACACCACCACAAAGACCCAAAACCCCACCATGGAACAACCATTCCCCCCCACCCGTTCTAGCCAACTGTCTGAAACAGCCCCCCAAAGCTCGCCGCCTTCACGAGCTCGACCCAAAGACCCCATTTTCCAGCAAGCTTGAACTCCAACAGTTGCTAATACCAAACTCCCAACGCTCCAAAACTCAACTCCGGCAAACAACGAGCTGCAACAATGATAAATCCGACAAACCCCGATGCTCCAAACAAAGAGACAACCAGTGACCACCCCCAGAGCTTCCAGATCTGATTGGATTCACGATTTCTGGATAGTGACTTGATTTTTGCTCAAGAAAACAACAGCAACTTCGAGTTTCCGGCAAGCCCAACACCATTGTTACCCTCTCTTCTCCGGTGAGCTCCAACCAACCCTCCTCCTATTCCCTTTACTTTTCCTTGATTAATTCGTTTTAAATTTGACCGGAGACCTATCAAATATGCAAATTCTTTGTCTGTATTTACATTGATTCCTTTTGTATATTTCTTGCTACATCTTGCTATTGTTTGTTTGTTTCCATGTCTTAGCTAATTATATATGGTTATCTGGTTTAGTTATTGTATATTAAATTTTGATAGTATTATAGATTTGATTGGATATTTTTCCCGTTTCTATGTTGATGTTTGGCTGTTATTTAGTCAAGTTTATTTCTTAATTTTATGATTGCTTTTGACCTTTCCTAGCAAAGCCTTTAATGATTGTTTCCAGATCTATTTAATCATTTTAATGTCATTTATTGTTGTCCCAGACACTATTATATTGTTTTTAGCTAATTTGGTGTTGATTGGGTTGAAAAGCTTAATTTTAGTAAGTTCCATGTTGCTCCTATTATCGCTTATTATTTTCATATTGAGCCTTTTCTTTGCTATATTTTCTTGCTCGCTGTCATTGCCGTTGATTATGTATGATATTAGTCACTAGTCCATTGCTATTTTCGTGCTTTGACTATTTTTATATTATAGCTTTCATATTATGTTTATCTCTGGTTTAGTCTTTTGATTTTTCATAGTTTACTAGTTGAATGAAGTTAAATGTTGGCCAATGAAAAAATCTTTCCGTCGGTTTTAGAGGCCTCCACATTGTAAACGACGGAAATTTAGTTAAGCTTATATTATTTACTTGTTAAAATGGCCGACGAAGAAATTACCGTCGATTTCTAAGGTGTCCCATGTTAATAAGACGGATTTTTATTTTTTAAGTTATTATTTGAGTTATTCATTTTCGTATTTATTTAGTACTACTAACACTTTTACTAAATGTCTTTCGAACAAAGTTCGAACAATATTTTTGACTCATTATTATATTATTGACAATAGGCAAATTTAGGCCGTTTCTTGTATTATTGTTTATTTTAGTACTTGTCTATATTGTATGATTGTTTTACTTGTATATTGTTTTATCCCTCCTCAATTTGAAAAAAATGAATTCAGTCGGCACCCATAGTTGTGGATTTCGAAGGATGCCTAACACCTTCCCTTCGAAATCACTTGAACTCCTTACCTAGAATCTAATGATTTCATAGATCACTTAATGTTTTCCTAGTTTTTTCCTAAAATTAGGTGGCAACTCCTTTAAAATTCATTTATTCTTTGAACTTCTTTTAAAATTGACTTAATGAATAGAGTAGGGATATAAAGAAGGGTATATGTGAGCCATTTGTACAACGGTAAGGGTATAGGTAAGGGTATATATGAGTCACTTTCATAACGAGGGTATATCAACTCAAAAAAACACAGTTGAGGGGTATATCAAGCTTTTTCCCTAATTAATATACCATTTACAACTTGATGAAATGAAGTGGTGCATAAAGCAAGAACAGGTTACCTGTTTGTCTATGTGTTCAGTCAATCCCAAAATTGAGACCCTAAAGCTGCAAGAGAAACAAACATAACTTCAGTATCAATTTTGAAATCTCAAGTTTTCGCTTGATAAATATGGCCAAAAGTTGAGCATTATATTTACCCTTTCAATGCTCTTGTATATGTTTTGCTACCGATTCATAGTTCAAGTAGCTTAATTGAATGTATTATTTTGTTTATATATATGTGGTTTTCTGATTATTTATATTTTGAACAATTTATAAAATTGCATACATACTAAAAGTACAACTCGCAATTTTTATGAGTAAACATTGATAGTTTATTCGTTTGCTATTGTTTACCATCTTTTTAAAGTAGATGGTCTATTTTGTAAAAATTGAAAATTGAGGTTTTGTGAGTGATCAATTTATAAGATGACAATTATTTACCATCAAAGAATTCAAATGAGAAAATACACTCTTTTCCTTGCTAGTTAGAAGGCCACAAAAAAATAATATTGTCCGGTAGTACTTATCTACCTTAACCCAATTACATGAAATAGAAAATCACATAATAATTCAAGGATATAATTGGAAAAGAGCTTTTTGTAGAGTTTTAAACCAAACACAAGATTAGGTGGGAAGCAATGAATCAAACACTTGATAAAAAGATAACACATGCATCACTAATCCCTGCGTTATTAATCTTTGTACCAAAAGAACCCTTAGAATCTCCCGTCTAGTGATTTCAGTAGTCATCCTGATTTTATCTCTTTCCCTTTTCTAAACTATATAACAGAAGGCAATCTATGCATTGTCTAGTTGAGTTTTCATGCTTTTTGTTCATGCTGTGATTCATATAAGTTATAGTGGAGTCCCTTTAGATCCTTAATGAGCAGTAAGTTGAAAACTTCCTTCCATGTATGTGAAATGAAAGAGTATATACTAACCTCTCTACTCCTGGTCTAGAGGGACCTCCATTAATGTGCTCATGAGAAAGAATCCCTCTCGCAGCCAGATACTCCAAAACCTGTAGAAAGGAAAACAGTTGACATATTCTGGCCAAAAGCTAGATAAGATCTTAATAGTCACGTTGAGTCTACTGAGCATTTCCAAGAGAACACTCAGGGCCAAAATAGTTGAATACATTTTTAAGACACTTCAACTTATTGCTCAAACCAATTCCATCAAGATTAACTAACAAATAAAAAGTTCTCTCCGCAGCCTCTCAAATCCTGGTACTGCTAAAAGTGCTAGTTCATCAGTCAGTAAATTTTACTTGGACTGAATAAATTCTAAAGTAATTACCTTAAGCAACTTTCTGAGAATTGGGATCTTATTGAATTCCCTTTGAGATCGTTTCATTATGTTGTGTAACATCTGCAAACCTAACAAGCAAGAAACAATCACACTCCATCAATCGGTAATTTATTCTTGGGGGGGGGGGGGGATTGGAAAGTGTGCAATAAGAACCACATTACTACCATTCTTGTCTATAATATCCACCAAAACAGTGCGTGACTTGGTCTTCAAAAGCGCATCAAGGATCATTGAAAGATCCCGGTTACTGCATAAAGAAGAAAAATGAAAAATAGATTAAACGAACAAAAGGTATCACCAACAAAGCATGGCAACTGAAGAGTTTCCAATAGGAAAGCCGAAAGCCATCTATTACCTCTGAATAGCTTCACCATTGCAGTTATCCCCTGAAGCAGCAGTTAAAAGGAGGAGCTTCAAGTAGCACCTAGATGCATCCTGCAGAGAGAAAAGGTTAACATATTCAAATGTAGAGTGATCTAACAGTAATTAAGCGAACATTAACCATAGCATAAGTGACACTGTAAAGAGGACCAATGAAGACCTAGAAATGGAGACATCACTAAAACCTATATCAAGTGCCAAATCATAAGCCATATTTCACCCCTCTATGAGCACCCACCAGGCCTCCCTTTCACATTTCTTGTCTATGGTGTTTCATCAATACACAGCAAAGAAGCCACACCAAATGGCAGTGGAAGGAGTGGAAGGATGGACAGAAAGCCGAGGAAATGTGCATTCCATTAAAAAAATGATTACTTTTTCCAAATTCAGTGACCTAAGCACTAGAAACACAACCTGATGAAAAAAGAAAGCAGCCACTACTCCCGATCACCAAGCAGAAGAAAAGAAGGTAATATAGACTACATCCTGTAGCTAGGAACTACTTACCCTGCGTTTGCTTATTCCACCATCATGATCCAGCAACTCATTAAGCTTCTCTTCAACTGCAGATTCAGGCGCAAGAGTTTATTTTAATAACACTTCCAAATCTACAGATTCCAAAATGTTGATAATAATGCTATACCTGCTTCGAACCGACCATTTGCGGAATCATGTGTTGGTTTCTTGAATTTAGGTTGTGGAATTTGCAATTTGTTGTTCACATCAGGTGCAGATGTCATATTCACAGCACTATTCTTCGACTTTCCCTTTTTAACTGAAGATGATCGACGAGAAGATGTCAACGATTCATCACCGGCTTCCCCATTGCCTGATTTCTTCCTCAAAGACTTGCTAAGCATAGCATTTGGAGATGGCAGTGCAGAAGAAATTTTGACAGCATCTAAGCACTCTCTTTTGACTTCAGATATGGTTTTAGCGGTTATATCTTCCGATTGCAAGGAATTTCCAACAGGTCGTACAGAAGAATGCAACAGGCTTTCTAGCCCCTCCGTTGCCTCAGATGATTCCTTCTTCTTCAGAGATAATGAAGGAGATTCTTTGTGGGACTTGTTGCTTTCCTCTTTGATCTTCAAGCCAAAAGCAGCAACAGAGTTGTCCATGTTGGAATTTTCTTGTTTCATTATATTCTGTGTGTGGGTTTGGGTGGTATTCTCCAGGTTTCCAGTAAAAGGTTCATCCAGTTTATATTTGTTTTTAGGTGTTTCCCCTGGAGTTCTAATTTCTGTGACATCAAATGAACTTCTTGCAGATAGAATTTTGTTTAGTTCGTCACCCATGTCACCATCCTCGCAGAGAACAACGGGTTCAGGATAGTCATCATCTGAATCATCCTGAACTATCACTTCGGCGTTCTGCAGATCTCCACCTATATAGCCCAGACAGCGAGGCGAGCCACAGACACATTTTTTCGCTGCAGCCCCAAAGACACGCACATAATTGTAATCAAATGTAACCTCCTCACCCTGAACAAGCAAATAAGCACATTAATTGGGAAAATAACAGAAACAAATGAAAAGGCATTTACTTAGATTGCAAATTTGTGATAACTCAAGATTTGATCCATAAAGGTTATGCAATCAAAAGCCTAGTCAGGAAAAACAGCTAGCAACTTGTGAAGCAAATGGATTCCAGGAACCAGTATGAGAAGCATACCTATATATTTCTTCCCATCACTCTCACTCGTCTCTCACCAGTAACATGAAAAGCAGAGAAGGAGAAAAGGCTTCTGCTAAAGTAAAGGGGAAAAAGATAAAGACAGCAGAATAGGACAGAAAAAGCGAGAGGTTTGATTTGGTTTCACACATTTAACAAATTCAAGGGTAGCAGGTGATGGTTCATACCCAAGCACTTAACTTGTTGCACTATAATGATGTTGGTTAGAAAATTAGATGATAAACAAAGTGAAATGCATATATATCACGTAAAGCCTATTGAATCAGGGGAGAGGGGGAGAAGAAAAGGAAAATACTTAAAAGTATATTCCCGAGTCAAAAGTACTCAAACTTCTCTTCAAGAATTTAGCAGCTAGTACAAGTGTACTGTTAAAACTACATCATTATTTATTTAATTTTTGACAAAGTAAAACTTAACCATCATTTATTTGAAGAAGAAGACCTTCCTAGATAACAAGTGACAACAGAACTAAAATTAAAATCCATAGGCAGATGATCTATCATAAACTTCAGTGCAAAATACTACTCCCTCTATCCCATTTAATGTGGCACCGTCTGACTTAGAATGGTATTTAAGAATTAAAGGAGAACTTTTGGGCTTGTGGTCTAAAACAATCTTTAGATATTTGTGTGGTTGAAAATCATTTCATCAAGGGTAAAAGGGGTATTTTAAAGTTAAAACTGTTTCTAACTATAATAAGGTCACATTCTTTTGGGACGGACTAAAAAAGTAAAAAGTGTCACATAAAATTGGATGGAGTGCTGAAATTAACTTAAGTAGATAGTGTACGAAAAGCTCAACCATCATTATTTTCTTCATGCTACAATCCCAGTTCAAATGAACGTAGCTAGCTCAGATGCCATTTGCTACAATATTTTTAGTAAGTAGATGCTATTTACTACAATTGTTTTGATAAGTAGATGCTGCTTGCTATAATTATTTTGATTCATAGATGCCACTTGCTACAATTGAGATAAAAGAATTAAAGCATTTTATTGAACTTTGAAACGCCAACAAGAAGTTACCAAGAAATATCAATGTTGAATTTTCTTGTCATTGAACCTATTCAGACTTGGAACCTCATTACATAGAAATATATGAATCCTATTAATAGTATAACAGATTGAAGGGCGAGGAAACTTATTGCAATCCACAACAAACAACAGGATAAACCTCGAAATGAATTATAAAAATCTTTCAAGTCTTGATTCTAAAGTTTTACCAGTTAGCCCACAGTTTAGAATGGAGTGTTACTCTTATAATTCTTGATGATTATGTATTGAGCACAACTAAGAATGGCTAGTCGCCTACTACAACCTCTTCAATAATTCCTAAATAGAGTTCTGACAAGCTCCTTATCCAATCTGGAATTGGGGTCTACATACTACCTCTTCAATAATTCCTAAATAGAGTTTTGGCAAGCCCCTTATCCAATCTGGAATTGGGGTCTACATACTACCATGCAGATAAGTTCTTAGAAAACTGAAACTCTCAGATATATGATTTTTACTTTTATCTGAAACTCATTATCAGTTAAAATAATCATTTTTGTTTGAAACTGATATCTATTAACATAATCTTTTGATATATTTCAGCATAAAATTCCTTTTTCACAAGAACAAAGTAAGAGGGTATGCTACCCAAACACATCTCTGTAGG
This sequence comes from Solanum corneliomulleri, assembly GCA_027704805.1. NCBI lineage: Eukaryota > Viridiplantae > Streptophyta > Magnoliopsida > Solanales > Solanaceae > Solanum > Solanum corneliomulleri. Next base: position 52,913,642 of record JAKWIY010003055.1, on the reverse strand, counting down.
CCTAAAGAACTACCTTTACATGGCAAATCTTAAACCATAACAGTGTCTTTTTTGGCTTATCATATTTTTGTAAGAGTAAATTTTCTTCACAAGCAGTATGGCATATATTCATTGGCAAGCTACTAAAATTAGAAGCATATCAAATATCACCAAAGGACTTGCTAAAAGTGATTTGGAATGCTCATTGTAACAAACCAATAACTATCACAAGAACCATAATGCAACTGTCCTCAGCTTAGGTGTTAGAGATCTCAGAACTACTCCTAATGTGTTTGTTGACCATACATATAACTGGAATGTTCGTTAAGACGAGAGAGGAATACATTTTTTTACTTCACTAACTATGAAAAAAGTAAAAACAAATATCCTGTAAAAATGTACAACAGTGAAAGCCAAATTACAATCAGAAGGAGACACTTTACCTTCTTGATATCCCTTAGGGCAAAGAGTCCAATGCAAACCTCTCCATTGACCATCCACTGTGTTTAGCAAGTGAAAGAAAGTTGAGTCACAACAGTACTCAAAAATATCAAGTAAGACGGGGGATTGGTATTCATTCGATTAACAAACCAATATTTAAAAAAGACAAAAGAATATGAAATTTACAAACACAAAATTTGATATAATCAATCACAGGGTTATGCATGGTTTTACTACCTGCTGCTATCTTTTGATGCATCTGGAAGGAAAGGAATGGAATTGTAGATGTTTTGATGGGATTTCAACTCCTACGCACATTCTTAAGTCCAACTGTTTGGTCATCTTATAAAGTTGGTTCAACCAGGCACCTTGTAACTACTGTTGAACTTTTTTTTGCACAATGTTTGCACCTAAGTTATTTAGTAAGTTCTTGCACAGGAGCAGACACCTTTTGCTGTAATTATTTTTCTTTTTTTTTAGGAAGGTAAGTATTTCTATTAAACAAAACTGAAGACACCATAAAAGAAGTGCTTAGTTGAGATCTTTACAAAAACAACCAAAAAGTACAAAAGATCACTGTCCAAAAATCTATATTCTTATACATTGCCAATTAAATTAACTAAGTCACCTACTTCCTACATACTTCGTTTACACCAAAAAGAGAACAGCCTAATACAGTTATCCTAAATTTAAGGATAGAACTGCTAGTGCCTTCAAAAAATCTGGAATTCCATTCTTTCCACACACTCCACCAGATGCAAGCAGGGATGCTCTTCCACCAATCACCCTCCCCTCCTCTGTGCCCTACACTCCACCAGCTACTCAGAAACCCCAGAGTAGAGCTAGGTATTACCCATTTTAACCCCAAAATACAAAAAGAACATATGCCAAAGATATATAGTTTTTTTGCAGTGTAAAAAGAGGTGTTCATTCCTCTCAACCTCCTGGTCACATAAAAGACATCTTGAACAAATCTGAAAACCTCTTCTTTGTAAGTTGACTTCAGTTAGGCATGCTTTGCTAATCACCAATAAAACAAAACAAGATACCTTCATTGGAATTTTCACTTTCCAAACTTGTTTCCAAGGCCAATTCACCTTACTAGGGCCTCTCTAATTCAGGTTCTAGTAAACTGATTTTACTTTTAAAAAATCCCTTTGTTATTTATTTTCCATCTAAGTCTGTCATGGCAATCGGATGTACCACCAAAAGATCCCAGTAACTGCAACATTCTGTTAAAACTCTCAATTTCCCAATCATTTAGAGCTCTTCTAAAAATCAGATCCCAACCTTGCAGACTCCACCATTAGTTGATCATGTTGCAGTAATTTTTTTCCTTACATCTTCTGATGGCTTCTCAAAATTTTATAATTTCAACGGGCTCCTAGACTACTCTCCAAAAATTTAATATGAATCATATGTTAATTATATTAATTAAGAAATTGCCATTCATTGAACATGAAAGCAAATTTTTGGACCAAGTGCTAATGAGTGAAGTAGAAAGTACAATTACCTTTTCTGTGCAGCAATTAGGATCACAGCTATGGTTAATGAAACGTCCCAAATTCCCTTTAGCACATGCATCTATAACCTGACATATGAAGAGAACAGATAGATTTAGATGCCACAATTATGGGCCTTTACAATCTACACTAGCCACTAGAAAGTGATAGAAAGATAAAATCATACAAAGAGTAGTTCACAAAATATAAATGACTGAATAAAAGGATATGTATCCAAGATAATTCATAACAACAACAACTACTTACCCAATGTAATCCTACAAAGTGGGGTTTGGGGTGGCAAGGGTAGAGTGTATGCAGACCTTACTCCTACCTTGGAGGTCGAGAGGTTGTTTCCGATAGACCCTCAACTCAAGGAAAAAACAGTGCAAAGCAGTACGGGAAAGAAATAACGGAAGTAAAGAAGCCGCGGTAATATACTATCGAAAACATGACAAATCATTCTGAACAGTAATTACAACAATATAATATGACAATCAAAATACAAGAAACAACAGGTAGTAACCGAACTCAAAAGGACAAGAAAATACATGAGTAATTCCCAACTTCATCTGACTCAAAAAAAAAACGAAACAAGGCAAACATTAATACCTCACTGCCATTAAGTGTCATGAAATAGAAATGCTTATGACCCTTTAGGGCATACTCCTTTTGTCTTGCATCATACGCATTCAAGTCCAACACCTAGAAAAAGTTACACTTACAGCCTGTTATACATCAAAAAAGCAATAGGAAACTATGCTTAATTATACAGATGCAAGTAACTTATAGATATTTAAAAAATTATCAAATTGCTACCCCATCAAATTATAGATGGATGGTAGCCACAAAGTGAATTTGAAACAAACTCTAGATCAGGTGGCGAGTACTCTTTGAATCCTAGCGTTTACTAATACTATGTTACAAATCAATTCTGCCTATGAAATTCACAACCTATTAACTTTGCATCTCTACCACCAAGACCGGATAAAGGTGTGGTTGGATGACTTCCAACCTTATTTTATGATGAATGCCCACAATAATGAATGTGTCCAGATGCTTAGTCATAGGAGTGCACGCTACAACAATACCATAGTGCGGTATAAAATGGGCACAGAGTTCCATTGCACTGTCTGGGTGAGAGGGAGTATGAGCAACATGGTCTCCACATCATAGACAAGTGAGGTAAGAAGTCAATTGAACCACATTGGACTTGGATGTGGTATAAGACATGAAAGGCTTTCCACATTTTTTTTTGATAAAGTAATTAAATGATATTAGAAGGCTTTCCACATTTCCGTGGCATGATGAAGTAAGAGGGTAAACTAAGATTGGAAGATACTCTAAAGATGACGAGACAATATTGTGTATCTACAATAGACTAAGAGAACAGGCAAAAGGTTAGAGAGATTGATAAAACAAGTTATAAATAGTAGTGTTGTAGGTTAAAAGAATAGGACAGAGAGAAAATCCTTGCAAAACCAGATTGAAGGATAAATGTACAGAGAAGAGTATTTGATGGCATCAAAGCCATCATGGATTATGGAGTATTCTTCAATCCATCAAGGACTTGGAGGCTTAGAGGAAGCACGAGGAGAAGACTTAAAAGACTGTTAAATATTGTGGAATAGTGAACTCACCTCACCAACATATTCAATAAGAAACTGCCCTTTGGAGACATCCTCAAGCAGCTGCAGGCCATACCCCTTCTTTCCACATTTAAAGCACTTCAATTTAGCATAGTTGCGTTTCTGGAACTGCAAGCAAACATAAATGGAGGGTCACACAATCTGCATAATAGAAGCAATATACAATATACTGAGAGTCTTGCGAATTCAAGTACCTGCTGATTCGAACAACGTTCTCCACATGGACAACTCCCTCGAACACACTCAACGTTGAGCATCCGATTCAGGCATCCTTCCCCACATCCCATTCGGCGTTCTGAAGGCTTGCAATGGCAGACCATGATCTAATAGAGAAGGATAACAGGGAAATATATAGAAGACAGAGAAGGAAGCAAATTAGATTTTATTACTTTGAACATCCGTCATCATAAGTTGATTCAAGGAATAAGTGAACATATACATAGATTTGTCTGTATGCAAGGAAACAGAGATACGGATGTTAGAAGCTACAGATTCCTTGTAAGGTGTACGCATGTGTTGAACCTCAGAAGCAAGACCAACTATGCAATGGTGTGCACCATATACTTTTGGTTCATGTTCAAATGGGTCAGGAAAGGCTTATAAAATGTCAATCAAGTATTTAGACACTGTATTGACAACTGAAAAATCTTACTTTCCATCTGTCTTAGCAAACAAACAACATGGTGTTGCTGAAATCACTAAAGAATCTTTTCAAACCCTAAAAACTTCTCTACAAACTTGAACTGGCTAAAACAATGCTCAGAATCCTGCTTCAGTGCTACTAGATAGTTTTTAAAATGCAAAGAAACCACACCCGCTGGTGGAAGAGTATAAACCACCTTTTTGATGGAAGTCCAACCCAGAAAAGTGTGTTGCTAAGAAGAAACTAACTCGGGGGTCGTTGTCCTTTTCTTTTGGGAGCCTAAACCCTTCCATCAATCAAGTTGCTTATTCATAGAAACTAATTATTGCTCTTATCTATTTTTCATGCTGGATTTTAGCCTTAAACTTAATGATAGTACTGACGATAGAGAAATTTGCTTTTTGATGACATAATTGAATGGACACCTAGAAGTGTCTGTCTCCCTTGTCAACATGCAATATTCTTAAAGTGAACTAGTTCATACAAGTTATGCCAACAGACAATACAATCTAGTAAACATTGTGGCACCCACTAACCATGACACATCATAGAGTATATGAACAATTGACCTCACAATAACAAGGATCCATCGTTTAGAGACCAGGTAATTATTTAACGGAACCATATACCACATGGACAATATTCATTCAAATTATGTACCTAAAGTATCTCTACCAGCCAAAAGTATGCTTAAAGCCCAAAATAAGACAACATCAAGGAAAAACAGAACAGAAATTGTGTGAAGGAGCACATAATAGACTAGGTAGAGAAGAGGTTAAGTGGATTACAGTTACATTTGACCAAATATTTTTCAAGAAACTTTGACAATGCCAAAAGACAAGATTGATAGAATTATGTAATGTAGAAAGAAACATTTGATAGCTAATCTGAAGGAATAGACAACTCCAAAGGCCAGAAAATCCCAGAATCCAGAGCGAACAGAAATTATGAGTCAAGCAAGTTAACAATAAGTAATATACATAACTATATATTATCAAAAACATAAATCCCCAACAATTATTTTTATTACAGCATAAAACTATCTTGCCACACTTGGAGAAAGGGAAATGTTTGTTATTTGTGAAATGGAAACCAGCAGTGACAATGATACACTGTCTAAGCATATGAAGCAACTCTACTGAATACAAAATTTATTTTCAAGGAAAGCTTCCCACAGAGAAAATTGATAGGTTAATCTTTTGAGAATAATAGGGTAAATCAAGCTTTATATTTACCCTTTCCTGATGAATTTTAAGATTTAAAGACCAGTCATGTCTAAGAACACTGCAACATGGGACTTTATTTTCCAATTATTTTTATTCAAGTTATAGATCCAGATGTATGAGAGTGCAAACTGGATAAAGCATTCACCTCATCAATAGTTTGACTTTTGCGGCTACGATGCAGGAATGAATTTCTCTTAATCAGGGTCCAAGATGATTGAAGGGAAACTGTAATGCAGGCACATAAGGAAGACAGGCAAATTAGCACAATCTACTCAAAGTCAACATCACCGCTATTCATTACTACAATCACTAAATACCAAGAGCCTTCTTCTGTCCTGATCGATTTGAATTCAAGCGTGTACGGAGGACATCTTCCTCACCAGAGCCATCTGATATTTCCAGCTCAGCATTAATTTCTGAATTTGATTTTTCTTGTGCAATCGAGCAATCAGCCAAGTCTCTATCCAAATTATCCTTACAAGTCCTTTAATGTTACATGAGATAAATAAGCAATAAACTCTTGGAAACAAACAAACAACATAACATTTGCTCAACCGCAATATTCTGCAGATCCATTAGTAAACCTCAAACATTTGAAGCTTTAAATACTAAAAGAAACTTACAGTAATAACAGATTAGTTGCAAAAAAACATCAGATTCCAGAAAAACACAGTAACTTGTACACCTAATACCTATCTACTATGTATTCGTGTTAATATGTCAACTTCAGTTTGCAGGAAACAATCTATATGCATTAAAATTTATATACTTTTTTCTGCAAGCAATAGGCTAATAATCAAGCATATAAGAGTTAAAAATCTTAAAAGACAAGTACTAACTTTTGTCCCTAAAGTTTGTTATTGAATATAACTCTTTCCTTTTTTTTATTTTTTATTTTTTTTATAATTATTAATTAATTGTAAATGGTGTCCAGGCTAGCTTACATGCACCTTAACCAATCCACCGTGGTAGCCTGTCCAATCACAAGCACAGGTTGCCAGGGTAATGCCCATCAAGGCTAGAGAAAATGGGCTCATATCAAATTTTTTTACCTGGCATACAAACTTAGGATCTCCAAGTCAGAGTGCAGCTCTTTCTTTTACAAAGTTCAAGAGGAGTCTCCCCTAATAGATAAGTGGTCAGATACATATTCTTCATTGAAAAAGGGACATCTTTTCTAATTGGATTAGATAGGAGAGGAAGCAACTAATTAGTTTTTCACTCACATACAGAATCACCCATAGCATATAAGCATCAAAGATCTGCATATTGGTTGTGCTAAACAGAATCTGCTGATTAAACTACCAACAGATTCAAACTTACAAGAATCACTTCCTCAGCTTCTTTGTTTTTTTCTAGTAATAAGCGAAGGGGTCAAAGATCCATTTATTAGCTCTCTAACTTAAGCAACACCACATTCCAGGATGCAAGTGTGAGCTATTACAATTCAGCACCAAAAAATTGCTTCATTAGTTTACAAAGTCTGGGGAAACCAAAATATTCTGACAGGAATAAACTTCAAAAAAGCATGGCAGACAACTAATTGGAAGAGCAGAACATAAGCGCATTCATGATTAGAGGATGAGCAACCACATACCATTTGCAGTTTGTTTCTTCAATTTTATCAGCAAGTACAGAGGCTATACGCCTCCATTTCTGGCAATCATCACACTGCACCCAAGCATTTCTTGGCTGTAAATAAGGCTGAGACACCTCACTCCGCATAATGTCCAAGTCTGAGATGCCTCCACTTAAGGTTTCATTTCTGGATCCAACTTCTCCAAACCCGTATGGTGCTTCGTTTTCTACAACATTAATTTGACATAATCATTTAATACTACAGTGCTTGAGGGTCAGTCAAACATTGAACTCATAGAAATGAATATTTCCATGATTTTTCTTTTGGGGCAAGGGGAGCAGAAGCCTATTCATCAACTAATCATACCTGTTCCAGGGTGGTGTTTCACCTCACTTAAACTCTTGACCTGGTTATTCTCATGTCTCACTTCAAGCTTATTATCTTGCTTTTCTTTGTTTCCCTTCTTTTTAGAAGCACTTTCTCTACTTTTGGATAACTTCTGATTCGGGACCTGTGACCTGCCTTTGCCGGATAAATTTGATCTTTCACTTTTGGTATTACTTCGTCCATCATGACAAGATACCACTTTTTCAGCAAACTCAGTTTCTGGTGACTCGGTGCCAAAGCTAGAACAAACATTACCCTCTATGCCACTTCCAAGCTTTGAAGCAGCACAGGAAATATCGAACTCTGGCACTCCTGAACAAGGTAACAGTTCCCCAGAAATAATCTCAGTGCTAGATATGTTGCCTGAGCTAATTTTACCTATTGTTAAAGCAGAAGTATCCGCATAACAAGAGCCCCCTTGTACTTTATCTCCTTGCATAAGTGGACCGAATATTTGGGAATTGCTCATACTATCTGAACTACGCAGATCTTTTGAACCAAAACTGGCAAACTTTGGGAGCCTATCTTTTTTCCTTCCTTTCTTGCTCCTGTCATACACACGCAAACTCAGAACATCTCCAGGAGCAACAGATGGCCTAGACGGGATTAAATCATTCAACTCTTCTGGTTCTCCCTCAATAATTTGATTATCTGGAACCAGGTTGATAACTTCTGAGTCGGGCGAAGTTCCAGAATCTGAGCACCTGTTATCAATTGATGTTCCCTCCTGAGAAGGTGACTCATGGTGAAAGTCCAAAAGCTTGTCCACTGGTTCTTGACTGATGTTCTTTCCAGATAGGCATAATTCAGATACAGAAACATACACATTATCCAAATTTCTGTTGCAACTGGAGAACTGCAGACTGGGCAACCCCGCCTCCAACCGATCATCAAAATTTCTTGCAACATTTGGCAATTCTTTGAATTCTTTTCCAGTAGTACACTGTTTGTCCATGTGATCATCAATAAGAGGAACAACATCCATCAGGCAACGTGAACCAAATTTAACTTTCAAGGAGATAGGGCCGCTAGGAATGGAGCTTTTTCCTTTTGATCTCTGCGAGTTTTGACCAGTGTGATTTTTGCCCTGCCTCCCTTTTCCCTCACCCTTCTTTGTTGTTTTTGATTTTTTGTGCTCACTTTGAGCTATCTCAAGCACACCGTTATGTTCAACAGCTTGCACCATATTTCACAGCAAATGCCAAATAGAATAACGAACTTGCTTACTGCAATAGCTTCTTCTCTTTCTTGTAATTTGCAGGAAATTGAAATCTATAGATGCTTTCTTAACTGTTTTTTCCTGCCACTTCTTGCTGGTATTGTAGCTTGATTACAGTCAACTTACTGCTGTATCCAGGCCTCCACCCAAGGGCAAAACACTTACTTTCCAAAGCATCAAACCTTATAATAGTTTTTTTGAGTTTATCATTCTTCTTTTGTAAACAATCCTTGGTTAAGCTGATCAAGTCAAAAGCAGCAGCAGTGATATCTATTCCTGAAAGATCACATACAACCATTCCTTGAGACACATAATTGTTTTTTATCTTACAATGATCAGGTAATTGCAAAGATTAACATAAATTTTCAGTGGTGCAATCGGGAGCCATGACAAATGAACTTAGATGATTGCACGAGCATATCAACAGAAATATGTGAGTGCAAATAGCAGTTTAAGTAATCAAACAGGCCTTTACAAGCTTTTGAGGAAGGCACTAATGCCCACCGGATCAAAGATAGTAAGTTGCAGACCAATCTTCTCAACTTGCAAGTGGCATCAACATGTTAAGCATAACCCAAAATTCTATTATCTACCAACAAATGAAGATAAACAACAAAAAGCCCAACTCTTTCTACAAGAAATATAGTCAACCTTATTTTAAAAAAATCACAAGCCATATAAATCCACATAATTGCATAAAGTAAACCAATTCAACAGTTCATAACCCCAAAAATTAGGATAAAAAAAGAAAAACACCAAATTGCAAAATTAAACCGCATAAGAAAAAACAAAAAAAAAAATGATAAACCCAACAACAAATAAATAACCTCTAACTACATTGAGCTCAACATGTCGTATGTGCGTGTGTGAAAGCAGAAATAAAAAAAAAGCGTCCCTTTTGCACTTACACCCACAAAAATCCAAAAACGCCAACAAATGAAAACCCTAAGCAGCTAACGATTCACCAAACCATCAAAACACTAAATTCAAAGCAGCAACACCAATGCCGATACATATTAACCACCCACCATTGACACCCAAAAATAATTCAAAAAAAAAATCAGACAACTCAAAACCAGAGATCATACACGAAGAAGATGACTAACCCGTTGTTAGAAAAAAATCAATAGAGAAAGAGGTCGAAGAATAGTCAATAGCAAATTCAATGAATTTTATAGAGAATTGTTTTGGTTTTGGTTTTGGTTTTGGTTTTTCTGGGTTGGTGTAGAAAGAGAAAGTAAAGGAATCGCTTCAAACGGTTTTTATGGAAAATGGAAAAGGGATCCGCCCGGCCCAAATCCTAATATCTATTTATTATCAACTTTTTCAGATGAATTTATTTTATATTTGGTTGGAATAAAATTATTACATGATCTATTTTTAGGTTATTTATCTTGAACTATAGTGTTACTTATCTTATATTGAGGTGAGATAATAATTCTATCAAACTAGTCGTGTGTGTCGCATTGATTATTAGTAATAAAAATAATACTATAATTATTATTATATATGTGTGCGTATGTGTAGAATTTTTATAAAAATAACGCAAAAGATATTATTAAAAATGTGTTCCTTTTAATTTTACGTATGTTTCTATGTGAAAGAAAAAATCATATTCCATCTGCATGTGAATTTATCTGGTAAGGACATGAATATACTTTGTGATAGTACTTTTAAACCGGAGCATGAAAATGTGATGATATCCATTTTGCACCTAAAAGAATGTCTAGATTTCAAAATATATGCTTATTCTTTATTTCGTGAATTTATTTAAGAAAATTTTCTTAAAAGGTCTTTATGTTGATAATGTGAGTCGTTTTTAAGTTTTATCGTATTTTTATCATGTGGTTCACATTGATCATAATGTAGAAATTGAGTTTAAAAGTGTGAATATTGTTGATAAAGGTTAATTGAATGATAAATTCATTATTAAATTGTGTATGTACTTGATAAAAGTGATGATTCATTATTAAAAAAAGATTGCATCTGGAAAAAATATAAACATGATCCATTTGATTTTTTTTTTGAATATTTATAGGTATAAATGTGATAATTCTTGTTTTGATAAATTTACTAAACTTCTTAATTTGTTTGTAAAACAATATCATGAGAGGATCCAAAAAGAGGTAAGATACTTGGAGCAAATTTTTTGGCTGCAAAGAGGTTTGAGGTGGCATTGTCTTCTAAAACTAAAATAATTTGTTTGAATGACTTGTGCTTATTTTTTAATCTTCTAAAGGCCATAAAAATTTATATATCTTTGACCTTTATATTAGAAAACTTATTATGATTAGTGAAAGTTCTTTGATCTTATTATTTGATTCATGTTTGAGATAGTAAGTGAGAAATTTAAGAAGATTGTATGTGTGTTTGGTGTTGCAAATGCATTCTTGCATTTAAGGATTGCAAATGACATTGTTAGTCCTCTTAATTTTGTGGTTAAGAGGAGTACGATTAAATTGTGCATTCAGAAATTATTGAGTACAAACTGTTGAAATAACTAGATTTGACTTGAAAATTTCATTATTTAGAATTATTGAATCTGGTGACCTATTTAAGAATTGTGATATACTTTTGAGTTACGTTTTTGATACTGTGCTTATGATTCTTGCTTCTATCATAAAAGTGTGCGTTTTTTGGAATGATATGTAACATTTTTTAATTTCCTCTCAATTTTCCGTGTGGAAGAATGAGAGATGACCGTAACATTAGCAAATGGGAAAAAAAAGGTTGGGCTCACTTTCAAATGATTCGGTTTTTTTAGATTAATTCTTGTAACGACCTGTTTAGTCGTTTTGAGCAGCAGATTTTTAATTCTGGAAAAACTGGCGGGGACTACGGGCACTGCGACGGACCGTCACAGTCACGACGGCCCGTCGAGGGGTGCAGCGTTGTCAGCATACTTAGAATTCTGAAATTGGGTACTGAAAATCGACTCTCTGTAAATTGTGACGGACCTGCAGGACGTGCCGTCACATCCACGACGAACCGTCGTGAGTTTCGTTGCAAAACACTTCAAACTTTTGAGAATTTGGTATAAGAAACGAGTTCTGACCGTCATGACGGAGGTGCAGGACGGACCGTCACAGGTGTGACGGGCCGTCACAGACCACCTGGAAGTGGGAGGTTGCGACGGCCATCGTGACGGACCGTCGCAGGCACGACGGCCCGTCACAGGCTGCGCAATCCCAGGCAGTTTAGTTTAGGATTTCTCCACACGTTTTAAGGGTCGTTTTGACTATTCTTTCCTTAATTATTAAAGATTGAGGGTTAACATTAATAAGTCTAATTACTTAGGGGTTTAAAAGGGGTAACCTTAAGTTAATTAGTGGGTTTTATTGTCCTTTTTCACACTTAATTATATGATTAATTAGGGTAAAAGAAAGAGGGTTTGAACATAAGAAACAAAAGAGAAAGAACAAGAAAGAGAGAGAGGGCAGTCGATCAAAGGGGAGAAAACAAGCTTGGAATTTCTTGTTGATTTCCATTCTTCGGTGGAGGTAGGTTATGGTTTATGTTACGATATTCGTAGTGAACTCTTAATAGTGAATGTTATGTGTGATAGTATTGTAAACCCTGCTATGTGCTTAAAATTGATGCTTGCATGATTATGATTACGAAATTTGTGATGAATTAAACAAAGCATGATGAAAGCTATTGAACCCAAACTTGAAAGAACCCTAATTCGCTTGATATATATTATAAAATAAGATTGATGATCCTTAGTATGAAAGAAGGCTTGATAAATTATATAATGATAATGGGATGCCTTAGTATAAAAGAAAGGCTTGATGAATTGGGGATCGGGTGCCACGTTCCGGTACCAGGATGATAGAATGAATATGAGGATCGGAGTGTCACGTTCCGACACCAGGATAGAGAAATGAGGATCGGGTGCCCACGTTCCGGTAACCAGGATAGAATGAATATGAGGATCGGAGTGTCACGTTCCGACACCAGGATAGAATATGAGGATCGGGTGCCACGTTCCGGTACCAGGATAGAATGAATATGAGGATCGGAGGTCACGTTCCGACCACCAGATAGATAGAATAGGAGGATCGGAGTGCGTTCCACGTTCGGCAACCAGGATAGAAAGAAATAGAGGAGCGGAGTGTCACGTACCGACAGAGAGAGGAAGAAAGATAATGATATGAATATACTCAAACTAATGAACTACATTCCAAATGAGTATGGTATGAGCTTTGAGTCCTCATGTGTGAACTCGGGTTGTATTCATTGATGAATTAAAACATTGCTATGCTACAGTTGTTGAGATTGTAGTTGATTTACATTGTTATTGATATATACTGTTCCCTATTTTGAGTTAGCCGATGATATCTACTCAGTACGTGTGGTTGTACTGACCCCCTACTTTTATGTTTTCCTATTTTGTTATTGTGTTTATGCAGCAAACGTTCCGTCAACTTCAACACAACAGTAATTCGGGCCAGATTTCGTCATACCGGATCTCAGGGTGAGCTAACGCTTCTAGCTTGGACTGGATCTCTTCTATAAGTCTTGATGCCTTGACTTCCGGCATGGACTAGTTTCTTATGTATTTTTAGCTTCTTAGACATTCTTAGATAGTTTAGTTTAGTAATTTGATCATAGATGTTCTTGTGATGATGACTTCCCAGATTTTGGGAAATATAATAATAGTTGAGTTGTTTATTTATGAGTTAAGTCTTCCGCATTATTTCTGTTGATATTATATTGAAATGTTAAGGTTTAGATGGGTTGGTTCGCTCACATAGGAGGGTAAATGTGGGTGCCAGTCGCGTCCCGAATTGGGTCGTGACAAGTCTGTATGAGCTTTTTGATTAATCATTTGATATTATTTAAACACACATGCAAAAACATAGTCTAGATTTGTATTTGAAATTTATTTTCTCTAGAAAGCAAAATACTATGAAATAGACATTGAACTAGCATATTACTATATCAAAACAATACTATTGTTACAGCAAGCTAGGATAGTACTATGGAACAATTAATGCAACTATAGGTATGATAAAATATTTTTCCTTAGTGATTAAATAAGCTTCGCTACTTACAAATTGTTAATCAAGTACCCCAATAAATAACCTAAAAGAAAATAAACACTTGAAAATAAGACGGTCACTTCTTCTCTTTTTTTTGCTTAAGGGGGAAAATGTGGGAAAAAAACGAAAAATAAAAACGATTCTTATTTCACATCTCTTTATATATGTATTATAGGGAGAACAAAAAAAGAAAATAAAAGGATGTAAAAATTTAAATAATTGAAGGATATAACGTAATTAAATTTACCAAATATGAGACTTCCGTAACTTGAGAGAAAACAAGGGACATGAAAGTCGAGAGAGTATCAGAAGGATTGATTGCTCGAGTTGATCAATATGGAGATTAGGTTTTAAAATTTTTTGAGATTTTTCTTTTTGATATATTTGTGGACCATTCACAAATTTACATCACATACGAGCATATTAAATGAGAAAATAGTAATTATAAGAATTCCATCATTTTCATGTATTTGGGTTCAAAATTCTAATTAATCATAGAGATCTCATTAACCTCACCATATTTTTGGAGTGAATTTTTGGCTCCTGCATGCCATCATCACAACTTGTCCTGTCTTTTTTTTACGTTATACTTTTTAAATATTTTAAATTATTAATTATTTTAATTTATAGTGCTTTTGTTTATTTTTTAAAAATATAATTAATATTATCTCTTATATACGTTGCGTATGTATGTCACATCGTATAAGACATCATTTAGTAAATAATTCAAAAAGGATTTGAACTGTGCAAAATTTCTTAAACAAGAATAAAAACGAACACTTCTCATTATTCATTAAGAAGTTGAAAATGTACTAATTATAAACTTGAGAGAAATAGAGAGACTTCAAAGTAAAAACATATCAATTATATTATAAATAAGAGTACAACATTTGAAAATAAAAAATAGATTTGATTTTTTTTGGGATTTTTTTCTATAACCTCTTTCATTAACATGGAACAAAATATTTTAGGAATAATTAGAAATAACTTAGTAAACTATACCCTATATTTATTATTTTGCTTAATGAACATATATATGTGGGACACAGGGAGTAGAAAGGTAAGAAATATGTCAATTAAATCCGAAGATTTTATTATTTTTCGAATGCATATTAATATATAGAGTTTGAATAACAATTGTTTCGGATGAAAAAAAATTCTCAAAATTAAAATTGATCATAAAAAAAAGGGATAATGCACAAGTACCCCTCAACCTATGCTCGAAATCTCAGAGACACACTTATACTATACTAAGGTCCTATTATCCCCCTAAACTTATTTTTTAAATAATTTTCTGCCCCTTTTTGGCCTACGTGGCACTATCTTGTGGGTTCAATGATGGTTGACTTTTTTTTCCAAACTAGTGTCACGTAGGCTGAAAAGGGATAGAAAACTACTTATAAAATAAGTTCAGGGGGTTAATAGGACCTTAACATAGTATAAGTGTGTCTCTGGGATTTTGGACATATGTTAAGGGGGTACTTGGGCATTATCCCTAAAAAAAATTATTCATAATTTTGCATCACAAAAGCTATAAGTCCATGTGTGAATGTAGTACTTCTTATGTTCCATAGAACACATATCATATTGAGTCACCCCTACGTGTATGTAATACATATGGTTATTAATGTTTATGATGTAAATATTTACTTCAAACTTTAAGAAATATTAGAGTTCGAACTTTATAAAAGAAAAAAAATGGACCCATATTTATAGAAAACTTTTACTTTGGGAAACATTAGAATTCTAATTTTGAGAAAAATAAATAGTACTCCTATGAGATTTTATCAGAATTTTTATGATCTATATGTAGAAGTTTACTTGTAATTATAACAGCTTAACACAAGTGACCTAATTGGTAAATTATTTTTTGCCATAATATATCAATGCACTAAGATATTTTGGTCGCAATTAGTATCTATATGTCCTCTAATTTTTTGGGTATGCGCAAGTCATATTAAGTGATTTTCCTTGTGGAATTTCTAATCCTCTTGATATTTTTTAAAGTGGATTTCTGAATTGTGTATTATACAACCTAATATACATGTGCAACGCATGTGTAGAGAAAATAATATATTTAAAGATGACATAAACATATTTGATATGTCCAAACTTATACCTCAACTAAGATGTGTAAACGATCGAAGTCATTACAAAACTTAACGTGAGTTGAGATCGATTCCATAGAGAATTTTTTTACAGAAAGGATTTCATTGTTGCGTTTACTCGAATGTCGTTATTATCTCCTGAAGAAACAATGACGAAAAGTAAATTGGGTTTGGTTTTGATATTATAATCACTAAGATTAGAATTAGAATTTCAGATTAACGACTAACAGAATCTTATGTTATAAAGTTGTTTTAATTGATTGTGCGAACTAATGTTATCTGACACTTTTCAGTCTAATTAGACAATTCTCACACACTTCCTCTCGGCCTTAGAGTGTTGCCAACATTTACCCTCACTTATAACAGTTTGATGTTAACGTTCTTTTCTCTCGAACTGAAACTTTAACTCCAATTCGTTAGGTTAGTTCAGCTTTTTCCTAACTGTCATTTCTTCTCTCGAACAAATGACAGATACAAGATCACTCTAATGTGTGCACTCATCAGAATACATGAATATGAAAGCTAAACTACAGTTTGTAACCACAATTGTCTTTCACCCGTTTTACGAAATCACAGTTATAATTACGTCATGGATAACACAAACTCAGTCGTGGTATTTCTCCACTGATGATTTCACATAAACAATAAGAAATATACAATGAATATATGTTAGAAAGTAATTACGAGAATAAGAAAACCAATAATTTGAGAATTGGGAATCCGAACTTCAAACTGAATTCAATGTTCAAATCGAAAATCTCAAACTTAGAAAATGAAAAATCCTTCGTCGTTCAAGCTAAGGTATGATAAAAACTCAGACGACCTAATTAATTCAAATAATTGTTTTAAAAAAAGTCTTACTCGAACTAGAACTGAGCTGTCGGGCTCTTTCACGTCCACTTCCACGACCCGTCAGGGGTATTACGGTCCGTGAAGCCCTTCGTGGTCTTCACTTGGAATTTCCCAAGATTGGGTCTTCAACACCTTAACACTGGAATTTGAATCACGGTACTATCATGACCCATAAAGGGTTTCATATTTCACATGTACAAACATTTCCAAACACATTATATCCACATAATACACTCGATTCTAGTTTTAATCCTTAGTTTTCAAGCATTAATTGTGTCAAGATTTCGCGGCACAACATCGCTATAGATTAAAATAATTAATAATTTAAAATATTTTAAAGTATAACGTAAAAAAATAACAAGTTGCAATGATTTCATGCATGATAGAGTGATCCCAAGAAAATCACCCAAAAATATGGCGAAATTAAGTAGTCTATCATTAAGTATTCTTTTTAACTCAAATTTTAAAAATAAATAAATTCAAATAATTATTATTTTTTTTATTTAATAAGTTCGTACATGACATAAATTCAGTAAGTACATTTGTATATTTAGAATAGTGAATGGTCAACAAAAATATCAAAAAAGAAAAATCTAGAAAGTTTTGAGAGTATTAATCGAAATATTAGGGTTACTCAAAATGATCAATATGGTGATAGATTTTATAATCCATTGAAAATTTTCTTTTTTGATATTTTTTTTTAACATTCAGTATATATTCTGACTTTATTATTGACAGACTTATCTGAATTTATGATACATCCGAGCCTATTAAATGAGAAAATACTATTATAAGAATTTATTTCATTTCAATATTTGAGTTTAAAAAGTCCAATTAACGATAGAGACTTCCTTAATCTTGTTATATTTGTGGGTGAATTTTCTTTGATCACTCTATTCTGTATGCAATCACCGTAATTATGTTATACCTTTTAAATTTATTAATTGTTTTAACTTATAACGTATTTATATCTTTTTTAAGTATAATATTTTTTTTACACATAAATTCACATGTATGTTAGAGTCGTAAAATAAATTGAAGAGTTTTTTCACATATAATTAGTTGTTGAGGCTTGAAAGTCTACAAATTATCAACTATAGGAGTACTCCAGTTGAAAATGACAATTGATTTTATATGCTTTGATTTATTTTTTCTATAATCTTTTTCGTTGAGATATTGATCCTCGTTTTAAATTCAACTTTAACAATGAAGAATCGATCTTGTTGTTCTAAACGTGAAATAGATATATTTTTATTGACCATTTAATATCATATATATACTAGCGGACTATTCTAAATTTACCGCACCTAATGGCCAACAAAATAGATAACACTAGTTATATGAACTTCATTATCAAAATTAGAATTCTAAAACCAAATGTTTTTATGAGGAAAATGTAACATTGACAATAAATGTTTAAATATACATTTTTATGTGAAGATTATTTTCCCTTTTGGTGAAGAGATGAGAATACTGGGGGACAATTCTTATAAAAAGGGGAAAATAAGTTCTTTAATAATACCTTATGTACACTCTAATCCAAATGAGAGATAAAGGAAACAAATTTAAAAATGATTTCAAATCCATGTAAATCAAAATAAATAAGCATATTCATGAGGCACTAACACTTGCTAGGTCAAATTGCAAAAGCACAAGTGAATAAAAGGGAAAAAATTGAATGAAAAAATTTGATTTAGAAATAATCGAAGTCACTATAACATAATCATTGTCCTTTATTATAAGAGTAAAATGAACCGAATTTAATGTTTCTTTTTTTTGCACTTATACATCGTCTTAGCTACTGAATGATTCATTTCTCAAACTTAAATTGAATAACACAAAACAAATTCAGTAAAGGTAGACACACATATTTATAGAACGAAATAGTTCTTACTCATTATATCACAACAATCATGTTGAGTTCATTGTAAGATTCATATCTCTGTTAGGACCGAAAATAAGCAGGTGTAAACGCGAAAACTAGCAAAGCAAACCTCGAAAGACTACGAGTAAGAAGACAACGAGAAATATACTAAAGACACAAAGATTTAACGTGGTTCGGTCAATCGACCTACGTCCACAAAGGAGATGAGCAATCCACTATAAATATGAGAGTACAAAATACAGAGAGAAACAACCTCAACCAATTCACTCGGAATACATGAGAGGTTCACACAAGTGATAACGTATCCAACTTGTGACCCATAAATTCTCCCCCTAATCAAAACTCTCAAAGCCCTTAAGACTACATTGTGAATGCTGATTAAGTTAGAAGGAACATGCCTCTATTTATAGAGTCCTAAACCTTTTCCTACAAGAAAATGATTAGTCAATTTAAAACATTTTCCTAAAAGGAAAACCTATTTTTGGTAAGAAATTTAGGGCAAACAAAATCCAACAAACTCGACCTATAGTCATGCAAAGACAACTTTAACATTGCTCTAACACTCCTTTTTCCCGAGGTATATTAATGACAAAGTTAAACTCATTGTTAATATCTAGTTTATAGCAAATGAGATTTATTGTTCTAGCAAATGAAAAGTCAATCTTCACGATAATTCATGTTTCATTTCATTTCAATTCTTTTTAATTCCTATAGCTAGTAATTGAATCAATAATGACTTACAAGTTTCTTCATAGCAAAAATAGATCTATAACAATCATATTGTTGACACCATTCGTTGGGAATTCCAATAAGATGAATGAATCCTCCATAAGTAATATATCAACATTTTAAAATTCTTTTTTAAAATAATAGAAAATTTTTAATATCATTTCTCTTTTAGTTCCAACTATTTCTCATTAAAATTAAAAAAAATATTATTTAGATTTATCTTTCTCCTTTCAAATTATTGTTTATTTAAAAAATAATAATAAAGATACCAGATATCATCTTTCTTCTAACTTCCAACAATTTCTACTTATAACTAGCATAATATGAAGAATTATCACTCTCCCTAAATTAGCAAAAAATATTTGATATCTACATGTTTAACTAACGTAACCTGTATTCACAAGAATAGTAATTGTCTTTATACTCTTTTAAATTAGGAATGTTATTATACGGAAATATGTAGCAGTTTGATTTTTTTATGTATACACTAGTTATTGGAAACTTACATAAATATACAATATTAGAAAAAATATTTACCATTTATAGCAATGACATTTTTTTTCTCACTTGAACAGTTTAATACAATTTTAATACATATTACAAAGAATGATTTATTATTCACATATAATACAGGTTTTATTGGTTACAATGTGTCAATTTCTTACCAAACAAACATATTTTATTTTTAAAAACAATTATAATACATATATATTGCATACATAATTCACTTTTAATACATATTGCAGATTTAAAATAGTATTGTTATATATTGCTATAAGTGATAATAAATAAAAAGTATCACTAAAATCAATAATTCTTTAACATATTGATTCAGTTGACGTATACTTATTTTACTGTATTACTTACATAAATCTCATAGTATAAGACTTAAGTTACATCTTATCCCTACTTTTTTCTATTTTACAAAAATTCCTTAAAATATCAGTCGTTTAAATACATAAATTTCATCCAGATACATTAATTGTGATATATTATAAAACTTTGTCTATTGCGCTTAATATGGAATATTAACGTAGAATTAATTTTCCCCCATAAATCACGCAGAATTAATTTTTTTCCCCACAAATTATGCATAACTGATTGATATCAATTCATTACATCTGTAACAACTTCACAAATTCATAAATCAAATTATCATCTTCACTATCAATTTGAAATCTTGAATCTCAAATCCGCCATTTTGATGATTGGAGATAAAATTCACGATTTCAAATCATCAATTCGAAATCGTCGAGTATAAAAAAATTGTTCAAAGCATAACAAAGTGACAGAAACTTTTTTTGGTGGTTTTAACAAATGGGTCGAATCAATTTTCAAGAAACAATTTTGTAAATTCAATTGTTGAAGAAAGAGAGGGAGATACTGCTATAAATGGAATTCAACACTAAAATAGGGTCAACTTTTTGTGCAAATGAAGAATACACCAGGTGTTCTGTTACCAAATTCATGAAGTGAAGTTGAAGAAGGATTGATACAATAAATATGGAGAAACGAATTGAGTCCTACAAAATCAACAAATTAATTATTCAAATTTCTTCTCCTTTTTCATTGAAGAATCTTTTAAACTTATCGACAAATTGTACTGATACAACATAAACCTATCGATCTTGTTGAGATATTCCGCAGTATGACAAAGTGAGGTAAGGTATGAACGATACAAAAGTGATAGAATTATTGTTGGTTAAAATATTGATTTTGTGAATATTAAATCAGTCATTGCAGCTGAGTTAGAGATCGATGAATTGAGGAAAAATTTGAAGATCAGATACATCGTTGATGTGAAGAAACAAATATTGAATTTTCAATCTATCAACTATATATTGATACAACAGACAAAAAGGTTGAAGAGATACATAGTTTTGATGGATCATCCATATCGTTTATAATGTTGTGTAATCGTTTTCTGATTTATATTTCGAGATGACTAGATTTATCAATACATTACTGTATGTGTATAGTGTTTAAATTGATTGTATTTCTACTAGATACATTAAATAAGTAATTGTTACCTATAATATGTTAGGTTTGAGATACATTACTGTGTGAATTGTGATAGTTGCCATGTATTAAATATATTTAATTAGTATAAATTTGAATTTACGTATCATGTAAAAAAAATTAGTACATGATACATTACTATTTGAATTAATTTGAATTTAAGTTATATACGAGCCTATTAAATGAGAAAATAATAATTATAAAAATTTCAAATTTTGAGTTTAAAAAGTCTAATTAATGATATAGACTTCCTCATTTGATTACTCTATTCAGTATGCAATCACCACAATTATGTTATACCTTTTAAATATTTTAAATTTATTAATTATTTAATTTATAATGTTTTTATGTCATTTTTTGGTGTAATATTTTCTCTACACATACATTGAACATGTATGTTGAGTCGTAAAATAAATAATTCAGAAAATAATTTTTAAGACAATTCACAAAAGGGCATGAAATTTTGTAAAATTTCATCGACCAATATAAATAATAAGAAGAAAGAAAACCTCAAGAGCACCACCACATGGCAAGTCTAATAAAAAATAATTGAAGATTTTTTTCACGTAATTAGTTGTTGTGGCTTGAAAGTCTACAAATTATTAACAATACAAATTATTAACAATAGGAGTACTTGAAAATGACAATTGATTTTATATGCTTTGAAATTTTTTCTATCGATCTTTTTCGTTGAGATATTGATCCTTGTTCTTTATTCAACTTTACTACGAAGAATCGATATTGTTATTTCGAACGTAAAATATAAAGATTTTTATTGACCATTTAATATCTTGTATTTACTAGGTGACTATTCTAACTTTATCTCATACAATGGCCAATTAGAAGAAAAAACACTAATTATATGAACTTCATTTTCAAACTTAGATTTTTTTACGAGGAAAATTTAATATTGACGATAAATGTTTAATTATACAGTTTTATGTGAAGATTATTTTCCCTTTAGGTGAAGACATTTATTGTACTGATGGGGGACAATTCTCATAATAGGAACACGTAATGTATAAAGGATGAAATAGCTGAACTGTTAGTATAATAAAAAGAGAAAAAATTAAGTTCTTCAATGATACCTCATGTGATTTTACTTGTGCAATATTATTAAATTGGTCATAGTCTCAACATCTTCAGTAGGCATATACATATATTTATAGAAAGAAATAGTTCAGGTTCATTATATCACAAAGATTCTGTTGAGTTTATTGTAAGATTCATATCTTGAAATTTTGATCTATAATCACACAAAAATAACTTTAACATTGTTGTAACACTTCCCTCCCCGATGTATATTAACGAAAAAGTTAACCCATGGTTAATACCTAGTTTATGGCAAATGAAATTCATTGTTCATGCAACTGAAAAACCAATCTTAGCGATGATTCAAATAGAGTACATGTTTCATTTAATTTCAAGTTTGTTTTTTAATTCCTATATATATTAATTGAATCAATAAATACTACTTCGGAGACTTACATATTTCTTCATAGCGAAAGTAGTTCTATAATAATTACGACTTTTGAAAACGGAAATTCCCTCAAGATGGATGAATCCCCATTTTTCATAGTCCAGAGATCATTTACGGAGATATATAGTATGTTCTCTACTGTAGAGCCTGGCCGTCAACTAATGAGGGAAAATCATCTTTGTTCCTTCAATTATAATTGTGTATTTATTCATGAGGGTTAGGGTTAGAAAAGAGGACAAGTAATGGGCTAACAAATTACTTAGCATTTCTTATGAATGGACTTGACCCAACACAGGAATTGATAACGCGCGCGCGCACATATATATATATAATTTGTATTCAAATATTGTTATTTGTCTTTCCTTTTAATTTTTAAACAGTCCAATATTGGACCCAAATTTTACACCACTAATCGGTAAAAACAAAAAGAAATACATCCACTTCCCATTTACACTTCTTCCTAGATTTTAATATCATTAAATTTATTTTTCATCTTTCACGTTTTCAAATTTTTTTCTCTTTCATCAACTTTTCAATTTTCATCATTATCCCTATCATGCACATTTTCTTATTTTTTTGTCTTTCATCAAATTTTCGTCATTATTCTCTCCCTCATTGTTGAAGAAGAACTAATTATTAAAGTTCGTACCAATTTGTTCAAATTTATCAATTAATTCAAGAAATCTTTCAATTGTTAAAGTTATTTTCGAAGTCATTATTTACTTTGCGAGATTTCATGAGATTTTGTTTTCAAGTCAGAAATATGTTGAATTTCAGATTGTATGTATTATAGATTTTCCATTATTTATTTTTTATTCTTATGTGAGTTTGTTAACATACTCATCAAATATTTATGTATTTCGAATTTATATTATTTTAAGCACTATTTGTTTGATTTTTTTGTAATTTTATTTTCATATTTGAGATTTAGTTGATTGTAATATGTATTAATCAACTTAAGCATTCATACATCATATATTGTTTGATTTTTTAAATATTCATATTTAATAATTTTGATTTTTTCTTATAGGACTATAATGCACAAGTGAATACAGATTCACATTTGGGTTTGGTGAAAAAAATCGAAAAAGGAACATAGCATACGAAGAAGAAAAAGAGAGTTAGAGAAGATGGTTGAAAAATTGTATCATACCAGAATAACATTCATATTAATTTTTGTTTGTCAATTGTTTTTCTTTACTCATTATTTAAATTTTTATTAAGAACATTGTATTTTTTTTTTAGTTTGTAGTCATTCAAATAAGTACGCCAAATAGATTTGTATTTCAAGCATAGATGTATCCTACTTTTTGACAGTCAATTTGTATTTTTTTTAGAATATTATATCCTTCCTCAGCAGATTGTAATACTTTCACTATGTATACTGTTTGTTTTCGAGAATCTTGTATCCTCATTTCTTTCAAGGTAATTTGTATTTATGTTTTAGAATATTATATATCTTTCCTCAATAGATTTTATTATTTTCACCATGTATGCTATTTCTTTTGCAGAATATTGTATCCTATCATAAATTATATTCACATGTAATGATTAAATTATATTGAGATACAATCTGTAATATTTTTGTAATGCAAATAAAAGAAATACATATTAGACAGTCATATAATACAATTTTGATTATTGAAACACAATTTGCAGTTTTCACTATGAAAGTAAAATATCAATTTTAATTTGAATGGTAATGAACATATAAATGTAATAATTATTGGTATATAATTACAGTGAAAACATAATAAAAAGGAAAATTTATCCAATCGAATGAAAAAGGGATTTTTTTAAAAAAATTGTAATTGTTGACAATTTTAAGTGATATGTTTCTATATTAAAAAATATTATCTCCCTTGATTTTCTTCTTTCTAAATAATTGTAATCTTGAAAATCAAAGAAATAAGAAATATAGAAATCAAATACATAACAAACTAGAATATTGACATTTTAGATAAATATTGAAAGAATGGCTAAGGAAACCTATTAAATGTCAAAATATTATTATTTATTTTTTACTAAAAGTTAGCATTAAGGCTTTTATTATGAAAAAGGGAAATTGAGTTATGTACAAGATCAGACCTAAAAATGGTCTGACCCAATGTACTTAGTGTAGGAATAGTAAGAAACATAAAGATCATTAGGTTTAGTGAGAAAAAGATTCCTACTGCTCAATCTCTCTTAATAGCTCAAGTATGAATGACGCTTCGCCCAAATCAGTTTACTCCTCCATTATTGAAGTTGATAATTCTGGTGCTGTTAGATCGGTTCAACAAATATTTCATCTAAACTTATACTAGCTGCAGATTTGAATCAAGATGCCTCTCTATTCTCCTTATATGTTGTTGTTGTAACGATTAGGTTCCATCGTTAGAAAAGTCAACGGGAAAATTTTTTGGATCGAAAAACTTTTTCGTGGTAGATGTGGACGAAAATTGGAGTCATGAAGGCGTAAGGAAATCTGGTAAAAAATGAGTGAATTATTTAGAATTTTGATTACATGAGTAGATAGATAAGTCGTTAAGGAAACCGTACGACTTTACGAAATGGAATTTGGGCGAGTAGAACTCCCAAAATCGATCTTAGCGTGAACAATATTTTCTGAACGTCGTTGGTTAAAGGTGTGTTGTGAAATGGGGGTCTTGGAATTATTAAAATAGCTCACTGTTTCGTGCAAGCCGCTTTGTATGTGGTTTTGGTCGCTCTGGCAATGCCGCTGTAGCGGGGTGAGGGCCACTATGGTGGGCCAGATGCGATTTAAAGTTGTAAACAAACTCCTAAACGTCCTTATTTCTGCACTTCTCTGGTTTTAGAGCTAAGGAACGTGCCTTAGACGATTCTAGACAGTTTTCACCATTTTGAGGCTAAAGGTAAGATTTTAACTCTTTGAATCCGTTTTTTGATCTATAGATTGTAAATTAATGGGTAATTATCGATGGGGGATGGGCTGATATAGAAACTATGATGGAAAAAGTCCTAATTTAAATACTTGTGATCATGAGTATGATCTAGGATTGTTGGAATTGTTAGAAATCCGGGTATTAATGATTGTTGAATGATTTTTGTATCATATTGATTGTTTTTAGTTCAAGAACAAGCAGAACGAATTCGGTAAGGGAAAGATCAAGTTTTTTAGGGTTTCAAACTTGTTTCGATGTAGGTGATGGTTGTGATTATATGATTGTATGATGTATGTTTGTTGGCAATATCTAAAAAAAGGATGAAAATCATTAACTTTCAAATACTCGGAGGATGTTTTTTGTCAAAAAAAGATATATTTACTTAAGATATAAATTAAGCTTAGGGTATAGGTTAAAGATGTTTTTGACCAAGAACTCTTCTCGAAAATGCCCTGAGTTTTGCAGTTTGTCAAATTGCTTGCTTCTCCTAAAAACATTTTGGCAAAGTATTGTCTACTACAAAGAAAAACTAATTCCCCAAGGAAGTCTCAAGCATGTCAAAATGAGTTTCTCTAAGCAACACCATATTTTATCTTTATTTATTACAAACATTCAGAATATACAAGTCTTATTTTGAGAGTTTTCTGTTGGAATCAACAATTTGGTACTAGTTGGCATTGCAATACATGTTTTACTGGATTGTTGTAATAAATTTCTCCAATTGATGCTTTACCTATTTCAATGTAATCTAATCATATAAAACTAGGAAAATTACTCGCGCCTCGCACGAAAACTTAATATCAGAGAATTTATAAAATAATATTTTAAATCTATTAGTTATTAAAACTAAAACACTGTATTATCTCACATACAAGATTATTACGTGATAACAAACATTAATAATGTAAAGAAAATGAAATTTATTACATCCTATCATTTATCCTTACTAACATAAACATATTAATGACTTAATAAATTATACTAAGATCTGTAATATAAGCAATCATCAGTGAGCCACTCAACAGGAACAAAGTACATAAATATTAGTTGTGAAGAAGAAGAAGAAGAAGAAGAAGAGGAGGAGGAGGAGGTGGTAGTTTAGAATTTTCATTATTTTAAAGTGAGAGGAAATCCTTTTATTTATAGACAACAAAGGGTACCGTGCACAAATGTTTATTATGCCTTATCTGAAAGGTTAAAACTATTTGGAAAAGTTGCAACCTTCCGAAAGCTCACAACCTTTCATAAAAATCACATCTCTTTATAAAAGTCGCAATTTTTCATAAGAGTCGCAACTTATAATGAAAGTCGCAACTCTTCATAAAAGTCGTAATTCTTCATAAAAGTCACAACTTTTCTTAAATTCACAAATTTTCATTAAAGTCACAACTCTTCATAAAGTCGCAATTTTTCATAAAATGAGAAGCTACTTTTGAAAAATAAATTTAAAAGGGAATTCTGGTTTGTGGTGGTGCCACATAGGCGGGTCGAAGGTATATATATATATATATATATATATATATATATATATATATATATATATATATATATATATATATATATGATTCTACACTGATCATGATCATGATGACATACTCGAAAACTGGTTTACTTCGAAAAAGTAAAAATGATGACTTATGATACTAAAGAACCAAAACAGATGTTGGTAATAGTTAAAGAGAAGAAAAAATTGACTGTAAAACAGTTGAACAAAATTTGATGCAAATTACACTGCACTGTACTCCAAATTCCTCCAGCTTTCATAATTAGGAGAGAAAAATTGTTTCGATTGCTTTACGATAATGTTACTGATCAAGTTTAGCACATTTTCTTGTACTAGAAATACTATGAGTTTTAACTGCTACATTACCTTCTACCTAAGCTCACCGTAAACCTTCATCCAGTGATCATTTTCACAAGTCATGACGGCACTGATAATGTAAGATTAAGATTCTGAAATTTGGAAGCAGTTGGCTCTATCGGCGTTCAGCACCATGAACAATTTCGGATTAACCTGATTGTTTCCTTCAGCTATTAAGGTATTCAATCCGTCCAACCTCTTCCAGCAATTCTGAGGTAACTACCACAGAAATATTCGACAATGGTATTCATTGGCCAACTAAAACCAATTTGAAACACTGAAATCCCTTAGCTTACTAAGATGTCTTTCCATGTCTTGCCTTGTCTTCTTCCACTCTTCTTTCTCTATCACAGTGGTAAAATCATCTCTTTCCTCCTACATTAATATGATGCTCCCTCATCAGAGATGGATAGACAGCGATAATAATACAGAGATAAGAAAGTATTGGAGTAAGAGTACTCACTGATGGTATAATTTTGAATGAGTTCCCGTTATCACGGATGACAAGTAAATCATTCTTCCTATCCCTGCTTTTTCCTCCAGGAACTGTCA